>JAGFNQ010002653.1:13378-89021 GCA_024364735.1 Boesenbergia rotunda
GATTCATAGAGCTGCTGAAGGGTTTCAGAATAATTTCTTCTGAGGTCAAACCGTTGATCTTTCGATTAATTGGGGATCATGATGTACTACTAGGTGCCACTCATGATCGTTCTATAATTAGTTAATTATAGACGGCCAACATAAATCGAAAGCCTATTTAGTCACACGCACTACGAGTAATCCGAGGGATTTAAAACGAGTTGAAAATTGGATTTTCCGATCAAGAGAAATAAGTCGAATCTGAGTTAGTCAGAGGCGCATTAGAAGCTAAAAATGGCTAAGTCTTTTGAAGGCTTTTTGGGCGAATTAAATGAGTTTAATTCGCGACGGTCCGGGTTGGGTTTGGCCGACCAAAGAGGGTGTTAACCCCTCTTTGGTGGCCGGCCAAATAAAGGAGAAAACCAATTTAATTGGTTTAATTGATAAAATAAATCTAGCGCGATTTATTTTATAAATTATGGATAAATAAATTTGTATAAAGAAATTTATATAAATAAAATTTATAGAAATTTATTCTTTTATGGAAGATTAAAATTATCCATGAGTTGGTTAATTTTAATTTTATAAAATCAATTATGAATTGATTTATCCATAATAAGAAAGTTTATAAATTTCTTATAAAATTTATTCCATAATTTAAAGAGAAGAAAATTAGTTTTTATTATAGATTAGTTTATAATAAAGACTTGGTTTAAACGGAATTAATTCATAAGAATTTATAGGATAAATTTCTTATAATAAATAATTAGTTTTATTATAAAGTTAGTTATAATAAAATTCATAAGAGAATTATAGGATAAATCTCTTATGATAACTAATTTGTTTTATTATAAATTGTTATAATAAGACTAGGCTTAAAAGAATAAGCAATAAGAAAATTTATAAGATAAATTTCTTATAACTAATTCCTTAATTCGGTTTAGAGGGAGACTTAGCAAAGGAGTTGCTACTATATAAAGGAACCAAAAGCTAGCCCTTAATTCCAATTGAGTAATCAAGAGATTATTATTGGAGCTCTCCCTCTCTCTCTTCCATTCTCCTCTTCTCCTTCCCATTAGGGCCGGCGCCCACTAGAAGACCTAGGGCCGGCCACCTTCTTCCACCTAAGGCCGGCCACCTTCTTCCTATCTAGGGCCGGCGCAAATCACACCTCTCCTAGAGGTTGTCGTGAGCAAACAAGGAGAAGAAGAAACCAACCAAGAAGAAGAAGAAGTGGATCACATCTCCCTCTCTCTCGGAATTCGATTCCGTTCTTGGTGGTTAGTTTCCTAACTCCTCTCTTGATCTTCTTAGTTGTGCCTTCCAAGAATCTAGTAGTTCTAGTCGGCACAAAACTTGTGACTTTGCGAAGTCATCCCGAAGAGAACTCGGCGTGGACGCGAATAGAGGCGAAGCTTCCAAGGGACACTACGGTTGGATCTCGTCCCTTACTTCGAGTTACGCGAGGTACTTGGTAATTAGTTTACTTTTCGCAAACTTTTATTTTATGATTATGTCGATACACTATAAGGTTGCATGCTAGATACGAAGTTAAAATAATTTAGGAAATTATTTTATGCAAACTCTTCCGCTACACGTAATAATTTAAAATTTTACGAACTCGTATCCTTGTTGACATGCACCCGGTCCCAACACTCTAATCAGCTGATTCTCACTGGCTGGTGACATTGGGATGTCCGGAGATAAACATGGATGCTAGTTAAGGGAACTAGTTCATTGGAGTGACTAGCTGTAAGACTTTATATGGTTATCTATATAGATATGTCAATGAAGTTCTTACTGCAGCTTAAGTTCGATGTTCCTTTGACTTGCGGTGTTCAAGTCATCTTGGTCATGGAGACTTATACTTTAACATCTTAAGCAAGCATCTCCAAGGAGGTGTGGACCCAGGATGATTGGGTATAAGCCGAAATGCCCGAAGATGTTTGAACAGCCTACAAAGGATTCACCACTCCTTGCGAGGAGATGTATACCCAGGCCTATCGTCGGATTGTTACTCAAAGCCTCTGGCCAGAGCATATCATGTTTAGAGTGCGAGTCTCTTAAATACATGAGAGTAATTAGAAATCCAAAGGACGAGAAAGACATTACATGGGCTAGGTGTGACGTAGTCAGCCTAGTGGGGACTGACACAAATAGACCGTGTCCTGAACCAAGTGGGTATAAGGTGGTGAAGGGAATGAGGCACGATTCATTAGAGCTGCTGAAGGGTTTCGGAATTCTTTCTGAGGTCAACCGTTGATCTTTCGATTAATTGGGGGTCATGATGTACTACTAGGTGCCACTCATGATCGTTCTATAATTTGTTGATTATAGACGGCCAACATAAATCGAAAGCCTATTTAGTCACACGCACTACGAGTAATCCGAGGGATTTAAAACGAGTTGAAAATTGGATTTTTCGATCAAGAGAAATAAGTCGAATCTGAATTTATCAGAGGCGCAATGGAAGCTAAAAATGGCTAAGTCTTTTGAAGGCTTATTGGGCGAATTAAATGAGTTTAATTCGCGATTGGTTCGGCTTGGTTTGGCTGGCCAAAGAGGGTGCCAAACCCCTTGGGTTGGCCGGCCACAAGAAGGGGAAGAAACCAATTAAATTGGTTTAATTGATAAAATAAATCTAGCGCGATTTGTTTTATAAATTATGGATAAATAAATTTGTGTAAAGAAATTTATATAAATAAATTTATAGAAATTTATTCTTTTATGGAAATTAAAATAATCCATGGAATGGTGTATTTTAATTGTATAAAATCAATTGTGAATTGATTTTTTCATAATAAGAAAGTTTATAAATTTCTTGTATAATTTATTCCATAATTAAAGGAGAAGAGAATTTGTTTTATTATAAAGTTGGTTATAATAAAACTAGGCATAACGGAATAATTCATAAGAAACTTTATAAGATAAATTTCTTATGATAACTAATTCCGTTAAATCCGTTAAGAGGGAGACTTGGCAAGGGCGATGATACTATATAAAGGAACCAAAGGCAAGCCCTTAATTCCAATCAAAATTAAGTTATCAAGAGATCTAGTAGTTCTCTCCCTCTCTCTCTTATTCTCTCCCTCTCTCTTCCCCTTAGGGCCGGCGCACCCTACTCCTCCCTTAGGGCCGGCGCACCCTACTCCTCCCCTAGGGCCGGCGCACATCCCAACGGTGGCCGAGAGCTTCATCCACCAAGAACATCCCAAAGAAGAAGAAGCAGATCACGACTCCTTCCTTCCCTTCACGGAATTTAGATTCCGTTTCTTGGTGGTTAGTTTCCATCTTTTTCTCTTGTTATTTTAGTTGTGCCTTTGGAGAATCTAGTAGTTCTCGTTGGCACAAAACTCGTGGCTTTGCGAAGTCATCCCGAAGGGAACTCGGCGTGGACGCGAATAGAGTCGGAGCTTCCAAGGGACGCTACGGTTGGATCTCGTCCCTTACTTCGAGTTACGAGAGGTACAAAGTAAATTAGTTTACTTTTTCGCAAAAAATTTTAATTTATGATCATGTCAACACATCATAAGGTTGCATGCTAGATATGTGTTTAAAATAATTTAAGAAATTATTTTATGCTAATTCTTCCGCTGCATGAAAAATTTTAAAATTTTACGAACCCGTATCCTTGTCAACATGCACCCTGTCCCAACATAAACAAACTTAACTGAAACTTGACAACATAGTATTAGGTGGAGGTGAGATGATAGTACGTTAGGGAAACCAATTCTAATAAGATCAAGTTCACTTGGTCTCTTTAAACTGGTGAAACTAGCCGAAGCTACCGATCCAAAATCCAAACTAGTTAGACCAGAACTTTTTCAAAGATTAATTTTGAAAATGAAACTTCATTAAATGGCTTTGTCAAGGAAAGGGTTGATGATCCAATAAGGCTACGGCCAAAGAAGGCCTAGTGCCTCGCCAAGACCTGGAAGCCAATTTTTGAGTCTCAAATTCAAATTACTTTTTGTAAAATTCAAATCTAACACAATTTTCAGTTAAGTATAGATTCAAACATTCTCTTTCAAAATAAATTGAAATGCTTTCAAAAATTAATTAAGGTTTTCAAAATAGACTAACTTTTTCAAAATCATTCTACTTATCAAAACCTGTCTCACGAAACCTATAAGGCTAACGTGATTGAGAACCCTAGATTTGGGTGAGACAGATTAGTCAATGAAAATCAATTTAAGCGATTCCTAACTCTAATTGGATCCAAATCAATAAAACTCTTTATGTGTAGGAACATAAAGATTTGGACCAATGGATGTTGGATAGCGGTTGCTCCAGACATATGACTGGAGATAAATTGAAGTTCACCAAACTCAAGCTCAAGAACCTAGGCTCAGTAGCATTTGGCAACAATGTTACACTCAAGGTAATTGGGTCAGGTAATATTGAGCTTAAATCTAACTTCATTATTAAGAAAGTTCTTTTGGTTGAAAACTTCAATTTTAACCTGCTTAGCATAAGTCAGTTATGTGATTCTGGTTATATAGTCACTTTCAACAATTCTGACTGCCTGATTAGAAATGTACAAGACTCAGAAACCATGCTTAAGGGCACTAGGAAAAACAATATATACACTATAAACCATCCCCTAGTACCCAAATGTATGTTAACTCAGTTAGAACAATCGAACCTCTGGCATAGAAGACTAGGTCATACCAATTTGAGAACTATCTCAAAAGTCACCCAACTTGGCCTAATCAAAGGTATCCCCAAAATTAAAAACAATGAAAACCTAATATGTGAATCATGTAATCAAGGTAAACAAACCAAATCTAATCACAAATTAATTCAATCTAACCTAACTCAAACCACACTTGAGCTCCTGAACCTTGACCTATTTGATTCACATGGAGCCAAGTCACTAAGCGGGAACCGATACTGCTTAGTAATAGTTGATGATTATTCTAGGTTTACCTGGGTTACGTTTCTAAAAACCAAAGATGAAACCTTAAAACTATTTAATGACTTTTGTAAATTGATTGAAAATCAAAACGATACTAAAATTAAAAGACTTAGAAGTGACCACGGGGGAGAATTTGAAAATCAACGGTTCGAGGAATTTTGTAAGGTCAATGGGTATTTACATGAATTTTCATGTCCTAGAACCCCCCAACAAAATGGGATAGTCGAAAGAAGGAATAGAACCTTACAAGAAGCCGCTAGGGCGATGCTCAACGAATTTAGCTTAGCAAACCAATACTGGGCAGAAGCGATTAGTACTGCTTGTTACATCCAAAATAGGATTCTAATTAACAAGCGACACAACAAAACACCCTATGAACTGTACTGCCATAGGCTCCCAAATCTACACTACCTAAGGGTCTTTGGATGCAATGTTCATATCCTAAACACTAAAGACTACTTAGGAAAATTTAAATCCAAATCAACCCTAGGTATCTTCCTAGGATACTCAACCACAAGTAGAGCCTATAGAGTCTACAACAAACGAACTAAGAAAATTGAGGAAACAACTAACTTAATATTTGATGAAGAAGTCAACTCAACATCTAATAATCCAAACCTAACTTCATCAAATTCTGATCTAGAAAATAATGAACAAACTAGTGAACCCTTAATTGAATCCTTAAACGAACTAACTATTGAACCAATTAATGAGTCAACTGAACCAACAAATGAACCAGCCCAAAGAGCCGAATTGAACAATGAACCAAACCGACCAGCCGGACCTGAGGCTGAACCAAGTTCTAGGAGAACCAAGAAACCCAGACTTAGTCACCCAACCGATCAAATTGTGGGTGATCCAACTCTAGAAGTCAGGACTAGATCCTCCTATAGAAACCTTAGTCAAATAGCTATGATATCAAAAATAGAACCCAAAACTATAGATGAAGCCCTACCTGGGAACTTATGCCTAAACCTGAAGGCAAATCCATCATAGACACTAAGTGGGTCTTTAGGAATAAACTAAATGATCAAGGAGAAATAGTTAGAAATAAAGCCCGCTTAGTAGCTAAGGGATTCAGCCAAGTAGAGGGATTAGATTATGATGAAACATATGCCCCAGTAGCTAGACTTGAGTCCATTAGAATGTTGTTAGCCTTTGCATCCCATAAAGGATTTAAGCTATATCAAATGGATGTAAAATCAGCCTTCCTAAATGGGTTCATTAAAGAAGAAGTGTATGTAGGACAACCCCCTGGGTTTGAGGACTTAGACAAACCTGACCACGTTTACAAATTAACTAAAGCACTATATGGGTTAAAACAAGCACCTAGGGCCTGGTATGAACGTTTATCAACTTACATAACTTCTAAAGAATTTAAACAAGGACAAATTGATTCAACATTATTTATTACAACCCTAGAAAAAGATATATTCATTGCCCAAATTTACGTAGATGATATAATCTTTGGATCCACCAACATAAAATTCCTAAAAGAATTTGTAAAGATAATGGAAAATGAATTCGAAATGAGCTTGGTTGGTGAGCTTACCTTTTTCCTAGGACTACAAATCAAACAAACTAGAGATGGAAACTACGTCCATCAATCTAAATATGCTAAAGAGTAAATAAAGAAATTTAAAATGGATAACTCTAAAAGCATAAATACCCCCATGACCACTAATGTAAAAATAGATAGTGACCCTGATGGTAAGCCAGTAGACCTCAAACTGTATAGAAGTATGATAGGTAGTCTACTGTACCTTACAGCCAGTCGACCTGACATTCTTTTTGTTGTAGGGATGTGTGCTAGATACCAAACCTGTGCTAAGGAAACACACTTAGCAGCCCTAAAAAGAATACTAAGATATGTAAAGGGCACCCTAAATGTAGGGATTTGGTATCCTAGAATCTCAATCTTCAATTTGTCAGGATACTCGGATTCTGACTATGCTGGTTGTAAATTAGATAGAAAGAGCACAAGTGGAAGCTGCCAACTGTTAGGAAATAGTCTAGTAAGTTGGTGTAGCAGAAAACAACACTGCGTGGCTCTGTCCACAACTGAAGCTGAATATGTAGCCTTAGGAGAATGTGTAGCACAACTTTTATGGATGATGCACACTCTTAAGGACTTCCAGCTCAACTACACCCAAACTCAGGTATTTATTGACAATATAAGTTCAATCAATCTAACTAAGAACCCAATCCAACATTCCAGAACAAAACATATAGAAGTTAAACATCACTTCGTAAGGGACCATGTAGCCAGGGGTGAGATAGTACTCAACCATATAGACTCAAAATCCAACTTAGCTGATATATTCACAAAACCATTACCTGAGTCTGAGTTCAGCTCACTAAGAAGGCAGTTAGGATTGTGCTCTGTAGAATAGATTAACTCTACTGTTGATTTTCTTTCTGCTTTACTTGATTAAAAAAAACAATTTCTAAAATTAGAATTTTGAAAAACTGTTTTACTTAATTTCAAAATTATTTTATTTTAAATTTTTTTTCGACTTAGTTTTATTTCAAAACTACCCCCTTTTTCAAAACTAGGGCTTTTTCGCAAATGGACTTAGCTTAGGCCCTAACCCTAGAACTGCATGCACCTATAGATTTAGAAGCCAACATCTCACAAACACTTTAGGGTACTTTGATTGATAACCTAGAAAGGGTTGAGATGCTTAGGTCTTTGCCTTAATTCAAGATGCTTTAAGTCAATGCATCTGCAGTAATTGGGGCACTAAGTACAACTTATACAGCAATCAAGTTAAGTGTCAAGTTTAGAAAATCTAACTTGAACAGAAATACTTAACTTGACTAACCCTAGCGAAAACTACTGCTTATAACAGTTAGTAAGTAGCTAAATGAGTTAGACAGGTCCCTACAAGGAAAAATTAACTGATTTGGTCTAAGTCTTGGTTTAGTACAGCAAAATCATATGAATATTTTTTTGCAAATTAATTTCTGTAATTTCTATCTGTTTTTGATATATGGCAAAGGGGAAGAGATAGGAAAAGAGAGAATTCAAATTTTCTCAAAGTTCAAATTTTGAAAAAAAATTTTACTCTCAAATATTTTCTTCAAAAAGTTAGCTACTTGAGTCTTTTCAAAAAGCTTTTCAAAACAAACCTTTCTAGGAATACTTAAGTCCTTTGTTTTTAAGAAAAATCTATTAAGTACTTAAGCTTATTAAGTACTAAGTTTTTCAAAAGTACTAAAGCTTTAATAAGTACTTTAAGCTGAAGTGTTTTTCAAAACTTTTACTAAGTTTTTGTAAGTACCTTAAGCTTAAGTTTTTCAAAAATTACTAAGTACTTAACTTAAAAGTTTTCAAAACTTTTGAGTACTCTAAACTCATGCTTTCAAAAATTCCTCTATATACTTTTAAAACTTAAGTTATCAAAAGATTTCCAAAATATCCAACTTAAGTTTTCAAAGTACAAAATCTAAGTAAATTTTTTTTACCCCACGAAATTTTGAAAAATCTAGGGGGAGATTCTCTCCAGGGGGAGGGAACAAATTTTTATGCTTTTGATTAAACTTAACTTTTTGAACTAGGGTTGCCATAAATCAAAAAGGGGGAGATTGTTGGTGCAGTGAGCACTAAAGTCAAACCTATGTTTTGATAATGGCAACAGGGTTCAAAAGTTAAGTCTTAATTGTTATCTAACAATGTTACTTGAGTGTGCAGGAAAAGTCCTAGCGAAGGGCTGCTAGGCACCTGGCGAAGGGCTGCCAGGATAAAAAGCCCTAGCGAAGGACTGCTAGGCACTTGGCGAAGGAATGCCAAGATAAAAAAACCTAGCGAAGGACTGCTAGGCGCCAGGCGAAGGACAGCTTGGAACTGAAGCCCTAGCGAAGGAATGCCAGGCACTGAGCGAAGGATAGCTCGATATCCATGACCTGGCAAAGGATCGCCAGGCAAAAGTCCAACCAAAGGAGCGGTTGGCATCAGGTATATTCTCCCGAGAGGAGTAGGTGAGGACGCGTTCCCCGTCGAGGGAACAGTAGGCGTCGGTTCGACCTAGGGCTCCATTTTGGAGATCCAAAGTCAGAACCAAGACAGCTAAGGCTGTATAAATAAATATTTTATTGTTTCATTGTGTTTTGGACTAACCCTGGATGCAGGACCGAAGGAACGTGTGTCTGCAGCTCAGAGAGCCTCAAAGGAATGAGGCAACAGTTGACCAGGGCGCCCGGAGTGTCCCGGGCGCCCCCATGGTGAACACAAAACACAAGTTACAAAGATGGGCTTCGACAGTACAAATCCCGGGCGCCACCGTGCTCCCGGGCGCCCCCGCTGCTCCCGGGCGCCCCCATCGCCCCGGGCGCCCCCATCGCCCCGGGCGCCCCCAAGCGCAAGCTGCCGAAGCGCACCCTCGCGAAGCCAAGGGATAGAGTTTGACCCGGTCAACCCGGGCGCCCCCAGCGCTCCGGGCGCCCCGGTCATAGAGGATCCCGAAGATAAAGGGATCAGACGCTGACCGAGGAATTGGCGGATCGGGTGACACGTGGGGGGGGGGCACCCCCAATGTCCCGGGCGCCCCCAGGCCCTATATAAAGGGCCCTCGACCCCAAGCTTCAACAACAACTTCCAATCAACGCTTCTACGCTCTTCTGCTCTCGCGCTTCACCTCGGAATCCTTCCAACTCGAGCCGACGACGTCCCGCTGCTCCGAAAAAGTCGATCTACCGCGGACGTTGGTAAAAGAGCGATTTATGTTTACTGTACTTAATTCTGTAATAATCTTTTGTAAACTATTTGCGCCTTATATAGAATTGCCCAAAGTAAACGGTCAACGACCGTAGGCCTTGGAGTAGGAGTCGCCCCAGGCTCCGAACCAAGTAAAATCGACCGTGTCTCTGTGTTGTTATTTTTAATTTCCACTGCGTACTTGCTCTAAATTTTCCAAAAAATGATTTCCGATATTCACCCCCCCTCTATCAGTTTTCTCGATCCAACACAAACTCCCCTTTATTTCTGGCTGCTGGAGATGTTCAGGTAGTGGTGGAGATGTTCAGGTGGCCGAAGGCGAGTAAGGTGCAAGATCCACTTAAGAGAGTGAGTGCTACTAGTCAAAATAAAAGCAACTCTTCCCTCTTGATGCTTTTTGGAAGTCCTTCCAGGAGGTTGGAGTCTGTTCAGATGGAGCGCCCACTCCAGAAGCCTACGTGACCATACAAAATCATTTAATACCTCTCTCAAGTGTGCAGGGTAAGAAAGAAGTGTAATATCATCAATCTCTATATAAAAAGAATCCAAAAATGCATCACTGCCAATAAAATCAATGTTAGGTACCTCTATCAATTTTTCACTGTCAATATCTGCATATGAAGTGTCAAGTAATTCATCACAACCAATAAAATCAACACTAGGTACCTCCATAGAATTTTCACAATCAATTTCTAAATAAGATGTGGCAAGACATGCATCACAAACAATAAAATCAACTTTAGGTACCACTATCGGATTTTCACAAGCAGTTTCTACACAAGGTATATCAAGAATTGTGTCACAGCTAATAAAATCAATCTCGGGTACCTCCATAAGTTTTTCACATTCAACTTCAGCGTAAGACATAGCAAGAGATTCATTACAATAAACAACATCAATTTTAGGCTCTTCTAAAAATTTTTCACAATCTATATCCACAAAAGATGTATCAAAAGATTCATCATAACAAACAACATCAATTTGGGGTACTTCTAAAAAAATTTACAATCCATATCCACAAAAGATATATCAAGGGATTCATCATAACAAACAACATCAATTTTAGGTGCCTCTAAAATTTTTTTACAATCAATAAAATCAGTTTGAAGCACCTCTATGCAATCTTCAGAAGAAATAGGAGGAATACTTACCTGATCTTGCTGAAGAATACCTGGAGATTCTATAAGAGTAGATGTAATTATTAGTTCCTCCTGGTAATGAGCAATCTCTTCTTCAGGTTGAGGTTCTGGTGATTCTTGGGTTCTTGCTTTCACCATGCAAGTCCCTACACTTCCTGGTTTGTCCTCTGAATCTTCTAATGTATCCATCACTGCTGGTGGTCCCTGGGGCTTAGTGCAATCCCCTACACCTGTAGAATCATCTCCTATGCATGCTTCTTCAGTAATTTCTACAGCAACAATATTAGAAAAATTAGGACCATCAATAACACTATCATCACAAAATAAAAGATGAGAATGGTCCTGTAATGTTTCAGAATCCTCTTCTTGAGCTGAAAAATTTAGAAATGAATTTTGAACAAGAACATCAGGAGGAATGCATGCTGTAGGTTTCCTGATTTTGATGACTTCTTCTTCTTCTTCCACCAACCTCCAAATTAGTTCACAATCGTACCCCTTAAATTCCTGAGTAGCCTGAGGAGATGGTTGGCTTGAACCTTGAACTTGCATTTGATTCATTTGACTAGCAATTTGTCCAATGCCTCTTTCGATGTCTTGAAGCCTTTGTTGCTTTTGTTGATATTGTAGAACTTGTTGAAACATCTCCTCCATTCTTTGTTGTTGGGCCTCATTCTCATTAGGATTCTCAAAGCCTAATTGATTGGTGTGGAAATCCTGTTGGTCTTGAAATGTAGCATAAGGCTGCTGAAGACCAAGAATTGGCTATGAATTCTGAAATTGGAACTGTTGGGGCTGCTCAAATGGTTGAATGGGTTGATTAAACTGCTGAAAATTGGGTTGATAGCAAGGATGATGTTGCTGGAAATTATTGTTCTGAAAATTCTGAAGTTGGGGTTGACATTGTTGATTGAATTGCTGAAATGCCTGAGGTTGAAAATTCTGAGTGTCTTGCCGAAAATTCTGACCTTGAAACTGGAAATCTTGCTGACATTGTTGAAATTGTGGCTGAAAAAACTGATTTGTTTGCTGAAATTGGTTGAGATGCTGACATTGTGGCTGCCCTTGCTGAATTTGATAGTTTGGTTGTTGAAAATTCTGGAATTGTGGCTGCCCAATCTGAGTTTACTGGAAATTCGAATAGTGCTGCTAAAAATATTGGTTTTGCTGCTGAAACTGTTGACATGGTTGCTGATAAGTAGATGAATGCCTGTTGGATATTTGTTGATTCGCACGATTCACCCAAAACTTTAACTCTGACAGTGCACATGTGATCTCTTTACAGTCCTCTGGTGAAAACATTTTGATCATGCATCCCTGACACAAAACAAACAAGAAAAATGGCAGCAACCGTATACAAAAGATAAAGCAATCAAAAATAGAATCAAAAGATATAATTATCAAGCACCACTACATTCCCCGGCAACAGCGCCAAATTTGATAGCCGCTTCAGTCGTGTCACGGTTTCAAATATAATTTAAGTATCGAACTCATCTACACTAATGTAGTTAGGTCTGATTGAATTGACTTGTGGTTAGACTTAGTTTGTTTGCCTTGATTATATGAGTTACAGATTGTGATTTCAAAGTTCTTAATTTTTGGTACCCCTTTAATTAGACCAAGTTGGGTAATTTTAGAAATTAGTCTAACATTAGTGTGACCTAATCTTCTATGCCAGAGGTTGGATTCTTCTAATTGAGTTAAGAGGCATTTTGTTACTAAAGGTAGATTGATAGTATAAACATTATTTTTCCTAGTACCCTTAAGCATGACTTCTGAGTCTTGAAAGTTTCTAATCAGGCAGTCAGAGTTGGTAAATGTAACTACATAGCTACAATCACATAGTTGACTTATACTAAGCAAATTGAACTTGAAATTTTCAACCAAGAGTACCTTTTTAATCACAAAATCGAATTTGAGTTCAATGTTACTGATAATTACCATTTTGTTGATCAAATTAGACTCTCAAATCCATGTTTTGATCCCTTTTTACATGCTTAATCTTGTATTTACACTAGGTTCCATGAATTATGACTATTTTAGCTTTGGATGAAAATCTTTCTATATTTGAGATATTTTGGCATTAAAATTTGAATACATTTTTATAGGCTTCGAATGATCATGGACCTAGATCAGATTGGTTCAAACTTGAGTCAGGACTTGGCTTCAATCAAGAGGATCAAGAGATGGATTAATATGGGTCGTCCGATCAAGAAACGGGGAGATCTGAGCCATCTGTCAACTTCTGATCAATTCAAGCTCAAGATAGAGTTAATCAAGACCATAGATCAAGATATGAAGTTTTGGTCCCAATCAGAAGACATCTGACCATTGGATAAAGCTCAAGAGGAGTCTAAGCCATTCATTCAAAAGAAAGGGTAATCTGAGCCATCCGTTGCTGATCTGAGCGATCCAAGCGGAGGAGAAGCAGATCCTGACCATTGATGGAGATCTGGAAGGTTTGGATTAAATCAGAGTTGATCTGACCGTTGGATGAGGCGAGGATGATCACAACCGTTCAAATTTAAATGGGATAAGTTAAATCAGGAATTCCCTCTCCAAGCTCAGTCGTCGCGTAGTTTCTTCCCTGTTTCCAATTTTCTTCAGGTGTTCATCATTTTTTCTCAGTTTTCTTCTCCGATCGCGCGGCTACATCAAATCTACGTTTGTTTTCAAGATTTCAGATCATCAAGATCGATTTCCAGCTAAGCTTGCAACAAATTCTTCTCTGAAAAGGGGTTCAGGTGAGGGTTTCGCCTGGAGCTCTGTCCACTGATCGATTCCGTTGATCGCTGCTGTCTTCATGGATCGGAGAAATCAGAGCATTTGGAGGGGTTCTCCGAAGTGATCTGAGAGTGTCTGAGCGAGATCGCCACTCAACGTATCAAGAAGGAGGAGATCGTGGGTAATTTCAGCTTCTGATCATTTCTATAATCGGACAGAGACTCATCTGATCCGTCCCCAATCCGATCAGAAGTGGTCCTGATCGGTCCAGTGACCGATCAGGAAAACCAATATGCGCAAGTCAACTGCAAACTGATCTCGGGAGTGGTTCTTCACTGGTTTTTGAGTTCAGAGGGTTTCTAGCTCATTTTTTGTGTGACAACAAGAGGAAGTCTTGACAAGGAACTGATTTGATGTTAAAATTAGGATAATTTTGGTTCTAAACTCTTATTTCTTCAAGTTGCTTTAATTTGTTTCCAACTACACTTTGAGTCAAGTTTCATAAGCATTGTTTTATTCTAGCTTTCAATTTTGCAAATTAGTTATAAATTCCCTGCATTCAATTTTAGTCCTTCAAACATAATCTGATTTGCTTAGTTTTTCAAATAGGATAAGTTTAGTTTCCTTGATTCAGTTTTCAAATAGGTTAGATATAGTTTTTGCAATTTCCTAATTCATTTCTGCTTTAGCTAAGTTCATTCTGTTTCATATTGTAATTTCATTCCTTATCACAAAAACCCATCTTATTTGAAAACCGAAATCATAAAACGACAAAAATCAAGCTTGGATTAAGCACTCTTAATTAGTCCTTGGAAAACTACGACTTGAGGCCTCTATACTACACTTAGATTTGTGAGCTAAGGGTTTTCAATTCATAAATTCAAATTTAAGGCTCATCGTGACACTGATTGTGGGTCCATCAGTTACCTGACCCAATGATTTTGAGTGTAGCATTGTTGCCAAATGCTACTGAGCCTAGGTTCTTGAACTTGATTTTGGTGAATTTCAATTTGTCTCCAGTCATGTGTCTGGAGCATCCACTGTAACGCCCGCTTTTTTTTTCCTAAAGCGGCGTTACGCTAACATACTTAAGGCATGTATCATCATACTGCAGCAGAATAACTTAATCTTTACATGCCCCTACTACCATTTCTAACATAGTGACATGGACACTAGACATATAGACTTCATACTTAAACATCATGTCATAACAAGCTTAACATCATATCATGAGGTTCATTTCATATCATGCATAACATCATGTCATAAGTTTCCATAAGTCACTAATCGAGCATATACTTAACAAAAGTAAAGTTCTTAGCATAACGGCAAACGTTTGATTTCATGGGCCAAGTCACTATCACACACATATAATCTTGCCCTCCTACTGCTTCCTCATGGTCCCCTTGCATGATCTGCAGTATAAGGAAAAAGACTATAAGCACACAGGCTTAGTAAGACTCTTTCCTACTCACTAAAATCATTCGTCATTCATTCATAATCATATGGAACATAAGCATCATAAACATTTCTATCATAGCATAAAGCATTAACATAGGAATAAATCTAATTAAACATTCTTATCATGGCATAAAGTATAAACATAGGCATAAACATAATTAAACATTCTAAGCATGACATCATACATGGCATGAACATAAGCATAAGATGTAAATCAACCATAGGTATACTTTCTAGCATATCAAGCATAGACATCGTAAACATTCTAAGCATGGCATGATAGACGACATAGCATAACATAATAAACTTTCCTAGCATGGCATGAGACATGGCATAAATATAAATATAAGATATAAACCAACCTATATGGCATAAACATAGGCATACATTCTAGCATATCATAAGAGCATCTTCTTACCATAATCATAACATGGATCATTCATTCTCATACATATCTTTTAACATGGAGCATAAGCATAACACATCATTATCATAACATAATGCATAACATGTATGAATGCATGGGTGGAATGCATATACATATGGATGCTTAACTTTTAAAATCATACTTTTAAAATGCTTAAACATAATCATCATAACATTTGGGGTCCCCGGCTTGTACCACATACATACATCATAGCGCGCATCCCTAGTAAGTCCGAGGTAGCGAGCCCCGCCCTAGTAGGGTAAGGACAGCATAGTCGGTAGTCCCCGAACCGAGGCGTTCTCAAGGAGCCCATCCCTGTTGCACAGCTCCGGTAGTGCCAGAACCGTGGACAGCTCCGGTAGTCCAAAACCGGGGCGTTCTTAAGGTGCCCATCCCTTGGACCCATACTTGGGTCCGGTACAAGCCCATTCATAAAATAAAATACTTTGCATGCTTCATCATTCATAAGACATTCATAGCATACTTATCATGACATCATTCTTATCATGAACATGATCATAACATATTTATTATGGCATCCTTCTTATCATGAACATAGACATAACATACTTGTCGTGACATCATTCTTATCATGAACATAAACGTAACATACTTATCATGGCATCATTCTTATCATGAACATAAACATACGATACTTATCATGGCATCATTCATATCATAACATACCAACATAAAGTATGGTGCTTATGGTTAGGGTTATGGGTAACTTAATTTCCATCACATGCTTGAACCTTTATGTATACTTTATAATGAGCATAAACCATCATTCTTTGGGTCCTAACTCCATCCCAAACCCTAGATACCTGCCTTGGCCGAAATCCATAAGGCCCATGGGGGTATGGAAAAGATTCCATTAAAATGCTCAATCAATTATAAGACACTAATCACATTTTACCATAGAGCCACTGAAGCCCTTACATGAAATAAATCATAACTTTTTCCTTATTATTCCTTCTTGGCCGAAACTTATAGAGTCTCTAGACCGTGTGGATATTTACATAATCACCGTCCATCACCCTTATATCATGACAACATATCAAATGTATACTTGAAGTTTAGAACTCACCCTAATCCTTGGGTCCTTGAGGTTGGCTGAAACATATAGGGTCTCTAGGGTACCCCAAAAATTCTAAAAAATTGTATTTAATCTTTAAAATCATCAGAGAACATTTAAAAAACATTATAAAGGTTTTTAGCATAGTTATAGACACATAAATCATGGTGGCCGAAACCCTCAAGCTTAGGGTTCTTGGTTTTGTTTCTTTCATGTTGGCCGAAACCCTAGAGTGTGATAGGGTACTCCAAAAATTCCCAAAAATTATACTTAACCTCTACACATCATAAGGGAACATTAAATAACATTATAAAGATTTTTAACATATTTATAGACATTTAAATCATGGTGGCCGAAACCCATAAACTTAGGGACCTTGGTTTTTGTCCCTTTCATGTTGGCCGAAACCCTAGAGTGTCCTAGGTTACTCAAAAAATTCCCAAAAATTATACTTAACCTCTACACATCATAAGGGAACATTAAATAACATTATAATGATTTTTAACATATTTATAGACATTTAAATCAGGGTGGCCGAAACCCATAAACTTAGGGACCTTGGTTTTTGTCCCTTTCATGTTGGCCAAAACCCTAGAGTGTCCTAGGATACTCCAAAAATTCCCAAAAATTATACTTAACCTCTAAACAGAATAAGGGAACATTAAATAACATTATAAAGATTTTTAACATATTTATAGACATTTAAATCATGGTGGCCGAAACCCATAAACTTAGGGACCTTGGTTTTTGTCCCTTTCATGTTGGCCGAAACCCTAGAGTGTCCTAGGATACTCCAAAAATTCCAAAAAATTATACTTAACCTCTAAACATCATATGGGAACATCACATAACATTATACAGATTTTTGGCATAATTATAGACATTTAAATCATGGTGTCCGAAACCCATAAACTTAGGGACCTTGGTTTTCTTTCCTTTCAACATCACATCCAAAAACTAACCCATATATCATGCTAAAAATCATGGAAATCATAGATAACTATTATACCACAGGTGAGGGAGTCTTACCTTGGGTTTCTTGATTTTTTGAATCTTGGAAGAGAAGAAAATGGTAAGATCATTGGACCCTTGAACACCCTTGTCCTTGTATCCTTGGAAGAGACTTTAGATCTAGGAGATGGGACTTTGGTGGAAGCTTTTCCAAGGGGAAAACCTTCTAAGGGTGGTCGGCTAGAATGAGGAAGGAGGAGAGTTTCGAAAATGCTAGTAATGGGAAGAAGAGGTAACTCCCAAAACCTCCATATTTATCACCCATTAAAGAGGTAAATGAAGAGTCTCTCCATGACCCTTCATCTTCTTCTTAATCTTAACTTATATCCACTTCATTTCCTCATAGAAATCCCTTGCTAGGTGAGTTGGTTAAGGCTTACATGGTTGTACAAGAGGTCCAAGGTTCAATCCTTGGCTCATGCACCTTTATTTTTATTTTATTTTTATTTCATTTATTTTATTATTTTTATTTCTTAAATTCCGAAAATCCCCCTAAAATCACCCATAATTATGCCAATATTCCTAAATAAAATCCTAATTTATATTAATTTTACCTAATTAATACCCATTTTTGGAGCCCATTTAAAGCTCATTGGTACTTTGTTTTCTCAATTTAAATGAGAAAACATGGATTTTCTAGGCCTAAGTTCTCCTTAATATTTCTAGGTCCCTTGGAAAATTATTTAAACATGCTTAATATTTTAAGAAAATATTAAGAGAATTTTTCGGGTCGTTATAATCCCCCATACCTCGTGAAAGTTCGTCCTCGAACTTAGAATAACTCCGGGTACTTGCGCCTCATCTCGTCCTCGCGCTCCCAGGTAGCTTCTTCGAACCGTTGACATTGCCATAGGACCTTGACTAAGGGCACTTCCTTACTCCTCAGCTTCTTGATTTCCCTGTCCAAAATCTGGATGGGTCTGCTCTCATAGCTTAGGTCCTCTTGCACTTGCACCGTCTGTGGCTCGATCACTTGGTCCATGTTTGGGATACACTTTTTCAGCGGGGACACATGGAATACGTTATGGATACCTGACATCTCTGGAGGCAGCTCCAGCTCATATGCCACCTTACCGACTCTTTTCAGAATCAGGTACGGCCCCACATAGCGCGGACTTAATTTTCCTTTCTTCCCAAATCTGGTCACTCCCTTCATGGGGCCACTTTGAGAAATACCCAATCTCCAGCATTAAATTCCAGTGGTCTATGCCGGACATCGGCATAACTCTTCTGCCGGCTCTGAGCAGTCTCTATCCGTTGTCGAATAGTTTGTATAGCCCGGGTGGCGCTATCGATAACCTCTGTTGTGAGCCCCATTTCCTTCTTTTCACCACCCTCGTACCAGCAAATCGGAGACCTACATCTCCTCCCATACAAGGCTTCATAAGGTGTCATTCCGATAGTAGCTTGGTAGCTATTATTGTAAGCGAATTCCGCCAAGCCTAGATATCGACACCAACTTCCCTTGAAATCCAGGGCACAAGCTCTCAACATATCTTCCAATATCTGATTCACCCGTTCCGTTTGCCCGTCCGTCTGAGGGTGAAAGGCGGTGCTAAATCGTAATTTAGTGCCGAGAGACTTCTGAACGCATTCCCAAAAATGCGAAGTAAAGCGACCATCCCTATCTGAGATGATGGTCTTGGGAACTCCATGAAGCCTAATTACTTCCTTGACATATAATCGAGCCAGTTGCTCAATCGAGTAAGTCATCTTGATCGCTAAGAAGTGAGCAGACTTTGTCAGCCTATCCACAATCACCCATATGGCATCATATCCATTTGTAGTCCTGGGAAGCCCTGAAATGAAGTCCATAGAGATGTCTTCCCATTTCCACTCCGGAATCGGGAGTGGCTGCAAAACTCCCCCGGGTCGCTGATGTTCTGCTTTCACTTGCTGGCAGGTCGTGCAAGTACTAACATACTGAGCCACATCCCTCCTCATACCAGACCACCAGAACCTCTCCTTCAGATCTTGATATATCTTGGTGGATCCTGGGTGCATTGAATAAGGGGTCTCGTGAGCTTCCGTCAGTATTTTTCTTCGAAGCTCCGAGTCATTAGGGATACATAGACGATCCCTTTGGCGATATGAAAATCCTCGCCCTTTCCTTCTCGGATCTCCTCTTTTATTTTCTGGAGACTGAGATCACCATTTTGTTTTTCCAATAGGTCCTCACTCAGAGTGGGTGATACTGTTATGGTGGAAAGTCGTCCGGTGATAACCTCAATTCCAAAATTCATCATTTCTCTTTCAAGTGGTTGGGGTAATATACGTACAGACATCAAGGTGGCACTCGACTTCCGGCTGAGTGAATCGGCCACTTTGTTTGCCTTTCCCGGATGGTAGAGGATTTCACAGTCATAGTCCTTCACCAACTCGAGCCATCGGCGTCGTTTCATATTGAGGTCTTTCTCAGTGAAGAAATATCGCAGACTCTAGGGGTCTGTATAGATCTTACACTGCGCTCTATATAGATAATGCCTCCATATCTTAAGAGCGAAACCCACCGCAGCCAATTCCAGATCGTGAGTGGAGTAGTTCTGCTCATGTTCCTTGAGTTGCCTAGAGGCATAAGCAATGACCTTACCACTCTGCCTAAGTACAGCTCCAAGTCCTAGCTTGGAAGCATCGCTGTATATATCGAAGTTCTGATTATTTCTTTGGCATATAATTGGCTAATGTCATTATTAACTCCATGATATACTTTATATCATAGTTATATACTTATTTTAATTATGGGTAACCCGAATAATAGTATGCTTCCGAATATTAGTTCTCAGCCCGAGTTACGAATTATATCAGTTGTATGCTTATTATAGAATAGGTGAGATCCTACTTATTATATTACCATAAAATAACTTAAGGTAGTCTTATATATTATATATAAGATATCAGTGACCCAGAACCTATAATAAATGTTAACATAATTAGAACCCTACCCTATGCGTCCCTACCTAAGTTATACCATATAACCTATACCATTAGTTATATTAGTATTAATATCATGGAACTAATGTTATACGCTAACATAGGTGAGAGTGTTATAATCCCCTGTGGGTAGGCTATCAGATAATTTTCTACATGTGACTATATTATAGATTATACATAATATCATAAATTATAGTTTCTTTTCTACGCCTATATTATTCTAAATATTTAATTCCTAAAATAAGATAAGGTATCATTCATCGTTACATATCGTAACGTACTTTTCATCATAAATATCATTCATACTGGCATACCTTAAAATTATAAAACATCTTCCTAGTATAAGATATGTAAAGAGGTACTTACTTGGAAGCGGCAGGAAGAGGGCTTGATGTGTGTGTAGTGAGATGGTTACTGCTCTGATACCAACCTGTAACGCCCGCTTTTTTTTTCCTAAAGCGGCGTTACGCTAACATACTTAAGGCATGTAACATCATACTGCAGCGGAATAACTTAAACTTTACATGCCCCTACTACCATTTCTAACATAGTGACATGGACACTAGACATATAGACATCATACTTAAACATCATGTCATAACAAGCTTAACATCATATCATGAGGTTCATTTCATATCATGCATAACATCATGTCATAAGTTTCCATAAGTCACTAATCGAGCATATACTTAACAAAAGTAAAGTTCTTAGCATAACGGCAAACGTTTGATTTCATGGGCCAAGTCACTATCACACACATATAATCTTGCCCTCCTGCTGCTTCCTCATGGTCCCCTTGCATGATCTGCGGTATAAGGAAAAAGACTATAAGCACACAGGCTTAGTAAGACTCTTTCCTACTCACTAAAATCATTCGTCATTCATTCATAATCATATGGAACATAAGCATCATAAACATTTCTATCATAGCATAAAGCATAAATCTAATTAAACATTCTTATCATGGCATAAAGTATAAACATAGGCATAAACATAATTAAACATTCTAAGCATGGCATCATACATGGCATGAACATAAGCATAAGATGTAAATCAACCATAGGCATACTTTCTAGCATATCAAGCATAGACATCGTAAACATTCTAAGCATGGCATGATACACGGCATAGCATAACTTAATAAACTTTCCTAGCATGGCATGAGACATGGCATAAATATAAACATAAGATATAAACCAACCTATATGGCATAAACATAGGCATACATTCTAGCATATCATAAGAGCATCTTCTTACCATAATCATAACATGGATCATTCATTCTTATACATATCTTTTAACATGGAGCATAAGCATAACACATCATTATCATAACATAATGCATAACATGTATGAATGCATGGGTGGAATGCATATACATATGGATGGTTATCTTTTAAAATCATACTTTTAAAATGCTTAAACATAATCATCATAACATTTGGGGTCCCCGACTTATACCACATACATACATCATAGCGTGCATCCCTAGTAAGTCCGAGGTAGCGAGCCCCGCCCAACTAGGGTAAGGACAACATAGTCGGTAGTCCCCGAACCGAGGCGTTCTCAAGGAGCCCATCCCTGTTGCACAGCTCCGGTAGTGCCAGAACCGTGGACAGCTCCGGTAGTCCAAAACCGGGGCGTTCTTAAGGTGCCCATCCCTTGGACCCATACTTGGGTCCGGTACAAGACCATTCATAAAGTAAAATACTTTGCATGCTTCATCATTCATAAGACATTCATAGCATACTTATCATGGCATCATTCTTATCATGAACATGATCATAACATATTTATAATGGCATCCTTCTTATCATGAACATAGACATAACATACTTGTCGTGACATCATTCTTATCATGAACATAAACGTAACATACTTATAATGGCATCATTCTTATCATGAACATAAACATAAGATACTTATCATGGCATCATTCTTATCATAACATACCAACATAAAGTATGGTGCTTAAGGTTAGGGTTATGGGTAACTTAATTTCC
The DNA here is from genome assembly GCA_024364735.1 of Boesenbergia rotunda. NCBI lineage: Eukaryota > Viridiplantae > Streptophyta > Magnoliopsida > Zingiberales > Zingiberaceae > Boesenbergia > Boesenbergia rotunda. The sequence goes on from JAGFNQ010002653.1 coordinate 35,761, forward strand.
ATCACATGCTTGAACCTTTACGTATACTTTATAATGAGCATAAACCATCATTCTTTGGGTCCTAACTCCATCCCAAACCCTTGATACCTGCCTTGGCCGAAATCCATAAGGCCCATGGGGGTATGGAAAAAATTCCATTAAAATCCCCAATCAATTATAAGACACTAATCACAATTTACCATAGAGCCACTGAAGCCCTTACTTGAAATAAATCATAACTTTTTCCTTATTATTCCTTCCTGTCCGAAACTTAGAGAGTCTCTAGACCGTGTGGAAATTTACATAATCACCGTCCATCACCCTTATATCATGACAACATATCAAATGTATACTTGAAGTTTAGAACTCACCCTAATCCTTGGGTCCTTGAGGTTGGCCGAAACATATAGGGTCTCTAGGGTACCCCAAAAATTCTAAAAAATTGTATTTAATCTCTAACATCATCAGAGAACATTTAAACAACATTATCAAGGTTTTTAGCATAGTTATAGACACATAAATCATGGTGGCCGAAACCCTCAAGCTTAGGGTTCTTGGTTTTGTTTCTTTCAAGTTGGCCGAAACCCTAGAGTATCCTAGGGTACTCCAAAAATTCCCAAAAATTATACTTAACCTCTACAAATCATAAGGGAACATTGAATAACATTATAAAGATTTTTAACATATTTATAGACATTTAAATCATGGTGTCCGAAACCCATAAACTTAGGGACCTTGGTTTTTGTCCCTTTCATGTTTGCCGAAACCATAGAGTGTCCTAGGGTACTCCAAAAATTCCAAACAATTATACTTAACCTCTACACATCATAAGGGAATATTAAATAACATTATAATGATTTTTAACATATTTATTGACATTTAAATCAGGGTGGCCGAAACCCATAAACTTAGGGACCTTGGTTTTTGTCCCTTTCATGTTGGCCGAAACCCTAGAGTATCCTAGGGTACTCCAAAAATTCCCAAAAATTATACTTAACCTCTACACATCATAAGGGAACATTAAATAACTTTATAAAGATTTTTAACATATTTATAGACATTTAAATCATGGTGGACGAAACCCATAAACTTAGGGACCTTGGTTTTTGTCCCTTTCATGTTGGCCGAAACCCTAGAGTGTCCTAGGTTACTCCAAAAATTCCGAAAAATTATACTTAACCTCTAAACATTATAAGGGAACATAACATAACATTATACAGATTTTTGGCATAATTATAGACCTTTAAATTATGGTGGCCAAAACCCATAAACTTAGGGACCTTGGTTTTCTTTCCTTTCAACATCACATCCAATAACTAACCCATATATCATGCTAAAAATCATGGAAATCATAGATAACTATTATACCACCGGTGAGGGAGTCTTACCTTGGGTTTCTTGATTTTTCGAACCTTGGAAGAGAAGAAAATGGTAAGATCTTTGGACCCTTGAACACCCTTGTCCTTGTATCCTTGGAAGAGACTTTAGATCTAGGAGATGGGACCTTGGTGGAAGCTTTTCCAAGGGGAAAACCTTCTAAGGGTGGTCGGCTAGAATGAGGAAGGAGGAGAGTTTCGAAAATGCTAGTAATGGGAAGAAGAGGTAACTCCCAAAACCTCCCTATTTATCACCCTTTAAAGAGGTAAATGAAGAGTCTCTCCATGACCCTTCATCTTCTTCTTAATCTTAACTTATATCCACTTCAATTCCTCATAGAAATCCCTTGCTAGGTGAGTTGGTTAAGGCTTACATGGTTGTACAAGAGGTCCAAGGTTCAATCCTTGGCTCATGCACCTTTATTTTTATTTTATTTTTATTTCATTTATTTTATTATTTTTATTTCCTAAATTCCGAAAATCCCCCTAAAATCACCCATAATTATGCCAATATTCCTAAATAAAATCCTAATTTATATTAATTTTACCTAATTAATACCCATTTTTGAAGCCCATTTAAAGCTCATTGGTACTTTGTTTTCTCAATTTAAATGAGAAAACATGGATTTTCTAGGCCTAAGTTCTCCTTAATATTTCTAGGTCCCTTGGAAAATTATTTAAACATGCTTAATATTTTAAGAAAATATTAATAGAATTTTCCGGGTCGTTACATCCACTATCTAACATCCATTGATCCAAATCTTTATGTTCCTACACATAAAGTATTTATTGATTTGGATCCAATATAGAGTTAGGGATAGCTTAAAATTGATTTTCACAACATAGTCTGTGTCACCCAATCTAGAGTTATCAAGCACGTTAACTTATGGGTTTTGTAAGACAGGTTTTAATACAAATTTTAATTTGAAAAGCATGGTTTTAAAAAAAAATTAATTAAATTTTAAAAAAAATTATAAAGTTTAAGTTTATTTTGAAAAATTGTGTTGAATCTTTGATTAATTGAAATTTGTTTTAGATTCCAATTTAACAAGTAGTAAAGTGAATTTGATTTTCAATAATTGGTTTCTAGGTCTTGGCGAGGCACTAGGCCTTCTTTGGTAGTAGCCTTATTGGATCATCAATCCTTTCCTTGACAAAGACTTTTATTGAAAATTCATCTTCAAGTTACTTCTTGAGAAATTTTGGTCTAATTAGTTTAGGTCTTGGATTGGTAGCTTCGGCTAGTTCCACCAGACTAAACAGACTAAGGAGAGTATACTTGACCTTATTAGAAGGGCTTCCCTAACATACTATCATCTCACCTCCCCCCAATACTAGGTTGTTCAAATTTCAATTTAAATCATTTTGTCCTTAGTGTAACCAGTCCTAAGTCTAAGCATGATAATTTGCAGAAGGAAATAAACAATCAAGCATGCAATTAAAATAAATTGTAATTTAAAAAAAATTATCTAATTATGAATATATTTTTATATTGGCTCCCCCTAGACTATAGCCTCGATAATGGTTAGGCAAGATGTGAATCTTGTCCTTGGGGATCCAATACTGGTTTGGTCTAGCTTGTTTGTTCAAACAGAGCTTGGGGACCCATGCTTGGACTTGGGTTCTAGGTTGCTTCTGTTGGTGCAAGTTGCATCAGTGATGTCCTCCTCTAAGTGTTTTTTTAATGTTTGACAAATACTTAAGTCAGTGATATATTAAACAAGGGAAGGGGAGTTAAGAGAGGAGTAACTAAAGTGAAAGAAAGTCCTAGCAAACCTAGGCAATAAGTCCTGGTTCGATGAATTGGGCACTAAGTCCTGATCATGGATTGGGCACTAAGTCCTGGCAAAGGACTGGGCACCGAAGACCTGCTCGGAAGGTGGGTACGAAATCCTGGTCGAGGACTGGGCAAGAAGTCCTGGCCGAGGGTTGGGCACCGAAGACCTGGTTTGAGAAATTGGGCACGAAGACTTGGCCGAGGGTTGGGCACCGAAGTCCTGGACCTAGGGTTTGGGCACGAAGTCTTGGTCTGAGGGATTGAGCAACATAGCTGAACGATGACTAAGGACAGAAGTAGAGACGGGTCAGGGTTCGGACATCTCGAGATTTGAGAGTATCTGAAGCTAAGCAAAAGTCCACCCGAAGGACTGGGTGGCAACCGTCTCCTGAATGGAGTAGGTGAATGGCGCGTTCTCGGGGGTGGAAACTTGCGTCGGTTCGACCTAGGGTTTCATGGAAATCTGAAGTCAGAACCAAGATAGCTATGGCTGTAATTAATACTTGTTGTGTTTTGGGTACTAACCTTAGTTGCAGGGTCGAAGGACTGGTCGTCTGCAAGTGAGGTACTTCACTGGGCCTAGGCGCCCGAATGGGCTCAGGCGCCCGTATGGATACGAGCGCCCAAGAGTAAAGGCAAAACCCAAAACATAGCTGTGAAGCCACTAGACCAAGCCAGATCAGGCGCCCGTGAGGTCACGAGCACCCCCATCAGCTCAGGGGCCCAAGTGGAGGTGTATAAGCACTGACCGAGCCCGCGGATAAGGATTCGCGCAGCGAAGGCCACGTGTCAGGCACCCCCAACGTCACAGGCGCCCATATGAGCACTATAAAAGGGGACTCGACCCCTCAGCTTCATACACAATTTCTACATTCATTCTAAGCCATTCCGTGCTAAGTAAAAGCGATCAAACGAAGCTCTGCGACCAAGGAAGCTCCAGGCGGAAGTGCGCGATGCTTCGGAGATCCGGATTGGCTGGATCGTCTGTTTCTGTTTGGTTTGTTTTAATTCAAGTCACATTTCAATTCATATATTTTTTCTTGTATATCAACTGTAAGACGAGTTTTCTCCACCTCCGGAAATTCTAGAAAGGAGACCAATAGTGGACTCATGCCGAGTATATAGGCCTTAGACGTTCTGACCCTGAGGGGTCGGGAACCAAGTAAATAAATCCCGCGTGTCTATTGCTGTGATTTTCGTTACTTTATTTTTCATTCCGTATTTGCTCTTTCTTAGTCCGAAAATTTTATAACGATATTCACCTCCCCCCTCTATCATTTTCTTCGATCAAACAGGTTCAATACAACATAATAAGAACGTTGCCTAGACTTAGTTCGATACCCTAATCTAGATCGGTTAAGAACGAACTTCTGCTTTCCAAGGATCATGTCAAGACCCTTGGAACCCGGAGTGAATCGTTCTAAGGCCACTCTGAGCTCCTTGACTTGAGTTTTCAAGGAGAAATTCTCTTCCTCAAACTTTTGGACTTGAGTGGAGTTTCCTTCATGAATTTTCTCGGTCAAGGACCTCGAGTCGACTTCCTCTTTTAGGTGTTTTACTTCCTGTCGGAGGGACTCAACCTGAATTTTAGATTTCGCTAAGTTGCGAGACAAGTAAGAGATTAATTTAGCTAGTTCATATTCAGAATAACCTCTTACCGTGATTTGCCCGTTCTCCAAAATTGTAAGCCTTCCGTTGTTTGGTTCCGATTCCGATCTGGTGTCGACGTCTTCCAAAGCAGATAGGGTGAGTAAGTTTGCGTGTGAAACTTCTTCTTCTTCTTCAGAAGAGGATTCATCCCAAGTGGCTTGGAGCGCCTTCTTTCTTTGCGCCTTCTTTGTTTCCTTCAGATTGGGGCACTCTGACTTGTAATGTCCCTTTTTATTGCACTGGTAGCAGGTAACGTTGGGCTTGCTCTCGAGGTTGTTGACGGTTCTGATGGATCTTCCTTTCTTCGGCTTGCTTTCTTTTTGTTTGTTTGGTACATTAGCTCCTTGTAGTAGTCTCGAGCTAGCTGAACCAATTTGGGTCGATCCCCTTCACTATCCTCTGAATTTGCGTCTGAGTCAGACTCGGGTTCTGGTTGAGGCTTCTTCTTGGGGGCTATTCCTTAAGATTTTCCTACAATGAAAGCAATACACTTCTCGGCTAAAGTGGTGTTAGTCTATTCATGCAGTTCTAATTCAGAGAAAAGTTCATCTAATTTAATTTTAGAAAGATCCCTAGAAACCTTGTAGGCATCTACCATGGATGCCCACAGTGTGTGTTGGGGCAATCAGACCTGAGATGATCTGGAGGATCATGGTATTTTGATGTGTGCGGTCAATATGGTTAAGTGGGATTTGTGTTGGACTAATATGTGTACATGAGTGTGTAGGTGTACAGGTACACATGGACTTGGTTGACGGCTTCAGGTGAAGGATGGCATGGAGGCAAGCTGGAGGCTTGCGTGCGCATCCGAGGGACCGTTGGATAGGCGGGGCGATGAGCCGAGAGACGCAGACTTCGAGGTGTACGTGAAGGGTGGCATGGAGGCAAGCTGGAGGCTTGCGTGCGCATCCGAGGGATGAGGGCCGAAGATGAAGAGGGCGTGAAGGCAACAGTCGAGGCTACTGGTGAAGAGTCAACCAGGTTGTGAGGGTCTGAGTATAAGTGTTTATACTCAGGAACTAAGCCGGGAGGGTTCGAGTGCGGAGTGACATGTACTCGGGGAGTATAACCCTAGGCCTAGGTGTGTACCAGTCGACTGGCCCATGGGCAATCGACAGGTGTTGACTGGGACAGCTACTGGATTCGAACGTTGTACTATAACGGTCGAATCTGAGTGGGACCAGTCGACTGCCTCAGGGGCAGTTGACAGGTAGCGGTTGTTTCGGACTCGAGCTCTATTTAAAGGAGCTCGTTTCCTACTTTCCTTCCTTGGTAAAACTTGCTTGGTCAAAGCTAGTTAGTAGCCTTGTGATCTCAGGTAGTGTTCAGAGTTTGTGGAAAGGTTTCTCCACCTACAAGGAGCTACGCAATCTAGCCGAAGGTGCTCCGGGGAATCATCCACCGACGGATTAGGAATCGCCCACCTTACGGGCAGCCGTGGAGTAGGAGTTTATCTCCGAACCACGTAAATCGTAAGTGTTCTTCATAGTTGGTTTTAGTTTTACTTTAGATTTCTGCTTGCGCAACTAACCGTGTAGGAGGAATGATTCAAAAAGTACTATTCACCCCCTCTAGCAACCGGAATGATCTTACAAGTGGTATCAGAGCTAGGATCGCTCTTGATTGGAATAACCGCCAAGGGAGCAAAGCAAAGCTAGAGGGAATGATGGAGGACAAGCTAGGGGATGAAATCAACTCACCACCACCATACGAGATGAGGATTTTGATTATTGGAGAGCTAGGATGAAGATGTGGCTCGGCATGGATTGGGAGTGTGTGATGGTGCTAGAGGAACCATTTGAGACCCCTAAGGACAAGCATGGAAAGAAGCTTCGACCTAGGTATTGGACCATGGAGCAACAAGAACAAGCAAAGGCCAATGAGAAGGTAATCAATATTTTAGTTAATGTTTTGCCTACTAATATTTTGAGTGATGTAGGGAATTATAAGAATACATATGAGTTGTGGAATAAATTGGAAAAGTGTCATGAGAACCCTACACAAACTCAAGGAGTAGAAGAACCCGAAGCAATAAGCTCAAGTTTCCAAGAAAATCAAAGGGAAAAAGAATTATCAAGTGAAGTGGAGGAATTGAGTAAAGAAGCATTTACCTCATTCGAAGAAGAAGTATCAACATCAAGGGTTGAGGGGGAGGAGAGACCCGTCTCCACGCAAGAGCAAGAGAAAGCTCCAACCTCCGCCAAAGCCAAATCAAAAGAGCATATCATATGCTTTGGGTGCAACAAAAAGGAGCACTACAAGGATAAGTGCCCACTAGGTAAAAAGGAGGTAATTCCTAAGCCCAAGTCCATTCAATTAAATTCTAATATGGGTTGTAGGAATGAGGAGGTTCGAAAGAAAAGAAGGAACATTCGTTGCGTCACATGCGGGGAGCTAGGGCATTACCATACAAAATGTCCAAGGAAAGGAGAGCTCAAGAAGATGGAGCACCTTAGGAAATGGGAGAAAGAAGAAAGGAAGAGGAGCACACATCAAGGGGGAGCCCCAAGGGTAAGGGAGGTAATCTCTAACTCTACTTATGCTTCAAATTCTTCCATGAATGCTCAAAATGCTTGTATGAATGATAGAATTAATAACAATTGCTTGCCCATGCGTGTTTTTGGTTTTAAATATCATGATAGGAATAGAAACACTTTTGCATGCCAAAACACAAAAAATTCTATGTTTCATGACAACTCTAGGAATTCTAGGACTAAGGACCAAGGCATAAACCCTAAGAAAGGGAGACATATGCCTAGAAAAATGGGTAGACCTAGGAATGATCAAATTAGGTATAATGATCCTAAGGTTAGAAGTTTGGAAAAGGAAAATCATGTTTTGAAAGCAAAACTTGATAAATTGGAGAAAAACCTAGATAGACTCATTAGGGGGTCCAAGAGGTCAAGCATGATGCAAAAAGATCAACCTCTTAGGAATGGTAGGCCAGGTCTAGGATACCACCCTAGGAGGGCAAATGGAAGTAAAATGGTATATTCAAGGATGCCCTATAACTATGGTAGAGAAAAGATCAAAAATGAAAAAGAAAAGTCATTTAAAGGAAAAGAAAAGGAATTGACCAAGAAAAAGGTATATAGAGTCAAGAGAGTGATAGTAGAAGGTAAAGAAGCACCGAAAGAGCACCGGTGTGGTCTTGCCTTTGTAGATGAGTTACCTAGGGAGGTAACTAGGGCTAGGAGCTCAAGGGAGAGCTCTAGAAGCCAGAATGGGGTCCATGGTCAATGGATCTTAGGTGGTTTCCTGTTGGATTGAGAAACACGATAGAGGGGGGGTGAATATCATGAAAACGTTTCGGATTAAGAAAAAGAGAATACGCAGTGGAAAAAACAAACACACACAGAACGCAAGTGGTTTTACTTGGTTTGGTGTCGCGGTCGGCTCCTACTCCAAGGCCCACGGTCCTTGACTGTTTATTGCGGGCAATTCTATATGTGCGCAAAGGTTTATAGAGTATAATACAGAAGTTTTGTAGTAAGTAAATAAGAACACTTTTCGTTACCGACGCCCGGTGTAGATTGTACTTTGGAGCAGAAGGTCGTCGTCAGCGCTAGAATCCCGAGATCGGAGTATGCCGGAGCAAAGCGCTTGAACGAAGAGTGTAGAGGCGTTGGAAATTGATGTCTGAAACCTTAGGGGTCGAGCCCCTTTTATAGTGCTCTTGGGGGCGCCTGGGACGGCGGGGACGCCTGACACGTGCCTTCAGATCCGAGAACTTCTATCCGAAATTTGGTCAGCGCTTATCCCCTTCGAATCGGCTTTGGAGCTGACGGGGTCACCCGGGACCACCGGGGCGCCCTGCATGACTTGGTCTGCTGGCTTCGTGGCTGATTTTGCTTCGATCACACTTTTGCTTTAACCAAGGGCGCCCGGGACATCTAGAGCACCCGGGACCTTCAGGGCGCCTGGCCCAGTATGCTTTCGAAGCGATTCTTGCTTAACTGCTTATTTGTCTTTGACCTTGGGCGCCCGGGACCTCCCGGGCGCCTAGCCTAGCTGCCTGCCCCTCTCCGGTGGGGCGTTCTGAGCTACAGAAACACACTCCTTCGGTCCCTGCATTCAAGGTTAGTACCAACACAAACAAGGCAAGAATATCCGTTAGTTTTTATAGCCGTAGCTGTCTTGGTTCTCTGACTTCGGGTCTCCCAAATGGAACCCTAGGTCGAACCAACGCCTACTGTTCTCTCGACAGGGAACGCGTCCCACTTACTCCTCTTAGGAGAGTTTACCTTTTGGCAACCGGCTCCACCAGTTGGACATTTGCCCAGCAGCCCTTCGCCAGGTGCCTAGCAACCCTTCGCTAGATCTTCAATGCCTAGCAACCCTTCGCTAGGTGCTTAGCAGTCCTTCGCCAGGTCTTCAACTCCTAGCAGCCCTTCGCCAGGTCTTCGGGTTTCGATGCCTAGCAGCCCTTCTCTAGGTACCCAGCAGCCCTTCTCCAGGTCTTAGGGTATCGATGCCTAGCAACCCTTCGCTAGGTGCCCAGTAGCCCTTCGCTAGGTGCCCAGCAGCCCTTCGCCAGGACTTCTTTCTGCACACTCAGTGAACACATTAGATTACAAATAATACTTAACTTTGAATCCTTTGCCAATATCAAAACATGGTTCGATATGGTGCTTCCTGCACCAACAATCTCCCCCATTTTGATTTATGGCAACACAATTCAAAGTTAAGTAAAAACTTATAACAATTAAAAAAATAAAGTTACAATCAATCAAATATAGCAGTTTATGAACAGAATAAATGTAGATTTGAAAAAAAAAACATTTATTTTTGATTCACCCCCTAAAACCCTGAATATTTGTGTTATAAAACACTTAACTTTGACCTTCCCATTTGACATATATCAAAAACATACATGGGCGAACAAGGTTTCTAATAAGGAGTTTTGAGTTTTTGTAAAATTTCTAAGTTTTTTGATAAAGTGTTTTTTAAAAAAAATAGTAAAAGCCTTTGCATAAGAAACTTTTTATACTTGGATAATTTTCCATTTTGAAAAGCTTTGCAAGCCTAAATTTTGTTAAAAACTTTTACAAAAATAAATTACTTAGGCAAAATTTTGAAGCCAAATTTCCTTTGAAAAATTCAACTTTGAGAATTGGAAAATTTTGTTTTGTAAAAAATTTTGCACACTTAGAAGAATTTGCTTGGACACAAAATCCTTATGGAATTTCCAGACAAGTTTTTTACCAACAAAAACTCTATTTAGAAACATTTGCCAAAAAAAATTTTCAAAAGGTTTTGCTCAGACAAATTTTGTTACTAAGGAAAAATTTACTTTGAAAAAAACATGTACTAAAAAAAATTTGAAACACTTAGACATACTTAGGAAATTCAACTTTGCTTTTTGAATAAGAGAGAGCAATTGAAAAAAAATTTTGATTTTGAACAATTTAAGCTTTCCTTTCTCTCCTTATGTTTTAGAATATTTCCAAAAAAAACTTGCAAAATTAAAACATTGCACTAAGCTCCCCTATGATATTAAATTTTCCCTTTGTAGAAAAACATACAAATTAACCTTTCGAAATAATCATAAGTAATAATATTTTGAAACAAAATTTACTGAGTATCACAAAGGACATTCTAAGTTAAAACAAACATAGGTTAAAGCGAAAATATTTTGAGAGTTTCTAAGATAAACCTTCTTTGAAAAAGGGGAAAAAGTTTAAGGAAGAATTTTAATTTCTAATTTCACAGTTTTTCTACTCTCCCCCTTTGATATATATCAATAAAGAAATATATTTTGAAAGAAGTTTTTAAAAAAAAATTGTGTATCAGAGCCTATGAGTTTTGAAAGCATAAAAATACTTAGTATAACTCTTGAAAGCAAGCAAAAAGCTTAAATTGCATCAACAAAACTCCACTTTGAAATGTATTGTGGGAAAAAAATTTTGTATTTGTATACATTTTCACTTTGAACAAGATTGAATAAATTGATGTTTGAAACATGTTAGTATTGCACAACAAAAATATTCGTACTTTGTAAGCATTAGTGCCTTGAAAAGTATTAGTACTTTTGAAAACATTATATTTTGAAAAATATAAGTACTTTTAAACATAATATGCATTTTTAAAAAATATAAGTACTTTTTGAAAGATAATATTTTAAAAATAATTAATTTTATTTTGAAAACATAATACTTGACTTGGTTTCTTTTCCAATCTGACACAATCCTAGGAAACCTTGTTAACTACAAGGACATTTCCCTAAGTGTCCTGGAAAATTTTCCAAAGTCAAGTATGTAGTATTTTCAAAAGTATTCTAAAAGGGTTTTAAAAGTATTCCAAAGTAAAATAAAATTTCAAAAGTGATGGTGCATATATAAGCAAAATGATTTAAAAGAATTGTATTTTGAAAGAAAAATTATTTATGTTTTCAAAAGGATTTTAAAAGTGCAATGCATGGAAACATATAATTTTGAAAATGCTCAATAATTCTTTTAATTTGATCTCCCCCTAAACTTGAACCAGTCCTAGGAAGCTTTTGACCACAAGTGATCTTCCTCTGAGTTTTAAGGTTTGATTCAAATTATAAGAATTATTTAATAATTTTGAATCATAATTGTCAGAAATAATTTCATTCGATTTAGACTCCTCCTAAATTTGACACTTCCTAGGAGTCCTTGTAGATCATGAAGTAGACTTCCTTGTGTCTTTAGGGTTTTTCAAAATCAAAAGGGAATCAAGCACAATTCTTAAAATGGATTTTGGAATATTAACATTTCGAAAAACTGAGTATTTGAAAGACATATTTTGAAATGATTGCATAGTTTTCAAAAAAACATGAGTGATAGTGATTTTTGTAAAGCATAAAAAACATAGTATTTCTAAACTTGTTCTTTTAATTTGAACTCCCCCTAAACCTGACACAGTCCTAGGAGGCTTGTTGACCATATGTTAATCCTCCTCTGAGTCTTAGGGTTTATCAAAATTAACGGAGCAATTTTGAACAGCCTTTTGAGTATGATAATTTTCAAGGAGATAAATTTTTGAACACACGATTTAGAATGATAGCACAGTTTTTAAAAAATATTTTGAAATGATTAATAATTTTTCGAAGATATGATAATAATTTTTCAAAGAGATAGTAATATACAAAAGTTTTTTTTAATCAAATTATTGAAAACCTTATTTTGAGATGATACTAATTTTTAGAGCATAAGGTTGAAAAAAAAATCTAAATTTTTGAAAAATATTGAAAAAAACCCCTTTGTATCCGACTCGTCTGACTTTATCTAAGTGCTTTAAGGGTCTTCAGTGTAATCCATGTTTGACTATGTTGACTAGGGTTGACTATGTTGACCAGGTTTGACTCAGTTGACTATGTTTGACCAATCAATAACTAAATCAAACAAGCCCTAGATTCTATTTAAAACGAGTCTATTGTGATATTTAACATGAAATTCAATATTTTGAAAAAATGTTAAAGATGAAAAAGTAGGGTATAGTAAACTGAATTAATTATAAAAATAGAGATAATTTTGAATAACTTTTGAAAGCACTTTGAGTTTTATTTAAAAGGATAGTGACATATATTCTTAAGTCCTAGATATCTCACCCAGTTCTACGTGATCAAACATGTTAACCTTATGGGTTTTGTGAGATGTTTTATTTTTATCTTCGAATTAGTGTTAAATCTATGATTTACTTAAAATTTGTGTTAGATTCAAATCTGACAATAGTAAAGTGAATTTGATTTTCTATAATTGGCTTCCAGGTCTTGGCGAGGCACTAGGCCTTCTTTGGTCGTAGCTTTATTGGATCATCAACCCTTTCCTTGACAAAGCCTTTTATAGAAAATTCATCTTCAAGTTACTCCTTGAAAGATTTTGGTCTAACTAGTTTGGGTCTTGGATCGGTAGCTTCGACTAGTTCCACCAGACTAAACAGATCAAGTAGGATATACTTGACCTTATTAGAAAGGTTTCCCTAACGTATTATCATCTCACCTCCTCCCAATACTATGTTTTCAAGTTTTAAGTAACTCTTTAGTCCTTAAATCAATCCAAATTCTAAGCATAATAAAAAAACAAGCAGACATGACAATAATGATCTAAGTTACATCATAATTGAAATAAAACTCTGATTTTTTTTTAAAATCATCATGGTTGTGAATTAAGTATTCTAATGTATTAACCTTAACTAATTTATACGAATTAATCACGTTATTTGAGAAAAATATTGGATTTTCAAATATTGAAAACATACCTTTCCCGATCGTTTGTCCAGTACTCTTGTAATTATCACGAGCTAATCGGACCGGTTTGGGTTGATCTCCTTCATTGTCTTCTGATTCCAAGTCTAAGTCGGACTCGGGTACAGGCTGAAGATTCTTCTTTGGTGGTTCTCTTGGAGCTTTCCCTGCACTAGAAATTACACCTTCCTCGACCATACAGTATCTTTTTGATTATTTAATTGTAATTCAAAAAAAGAATCGAAATTGGTTACCATTATTGTCTCAGTCAATTTGTCTTCTGACTCTGGATCGAATTCGCAATCAGGTATGGATTCTTTCTCATCTTCTAATCCGGAGTCAATTTTGAAGTCAGGTGCTAACTCTTCTAAGATCACAATATCTGAGCTCTCTTCGTGTAGATTGATTAGCTTTTCCAAAATTTCTCTGGCACATTTGAATGGACCTACTAGTTCGAGTTGCTCCTTGGTTAGGCCACATTGTAGGATTGCAGTTGCCCTTGCATCGGTCTCGATTTGGTAGAGGGTTTGTTTATCCAGTTTGCCCCACTCGATTGATAACTCATCCTCTACGGGAAAACAGAATCTCGTTTGGATGATCATCCATAAGTTCATGTGGGCCTTCAGATGGGACTCCATTTGACTTCTCCAAGAACTGAAATTTTTGCCAGAGAAGAGCGGTGGACGGGCGTGTTGGAAACCGGATGGCTAGAGAGGGGGGGTGAATATAGCCAGTCACTTTGACCTTTGCACAAATCAAATTTCTGCACTTAACTTTGTTAGTAGCACAGCGGAAGTATGAAAACAGAAAATGCAGAAATAGAAAATGAAGGGAAACAACTACAACTAGCAAGATCGCTAACAAGGAGGGTTTACAAGGTTCAGGGATAACTTGCCCCTACTCCTTGGCATGCCCTTAAGGTGGGTGATCCCTTGATCGTCGGCAGATCAAGCCCCGGTTATCACCGGATAGAAAGCAACCTCTTTCTCGGTGGAGAAACCTCTCCACAGCGTTTCAATCACAGATTTCAGTTTAAGCACAAAGAAACAGCAAGAAGGATCTTACTCAAGCACTTCGCAAAGACAAGAACACAGCAAACTTTCCTGAGCTCCACCTAGCGACGATCTCACGCAAGAAACCCTTCCTCGTGTCTTCCCGCTGTCGGACTCCAAGCTTCTTGTTCTCTCCTTCAAGCGCTCAAGTAATGGATGATTGCTTCTCGATTGCAGTAGCTTGCTCAATGTGATGAGACTTCAGAATGCGCAAGCAAGCAAGTTGTGGAGAACACAAGGCGCAGCAAGAACTCTGTTCGCAAAGCTTGAACTCAGCCTCTACTTCAACGAAGTCTTCTTCTGCCCTTTTTCTTTCTCCACTCAGCATCAGGTGACAGTCTCCTGCAGCCTCCAGTTGCTTCCCTGCCAATGCCAGCTACCACTGAACCCTCCCTGGACATCCTGAGCTCCCCTTAGCCAAGCTCCAGTCAACATCTCAGTCTGCAGCTCCAGCCGTTGCAACCTGAAATGGAGAAGGGACAAACCTGCTCCAAGGAAAGCCTCCATTGACTTCTCCTTGAGTGTTTGAATCCTCCCCTGTCACCTACAACTTAATCAGAGTGTTAGAGCAGCATATCACACAGTAAATCAAGTATCAGATGTAAGCAGCAGATAATCGGATATGGTCAGGCGCGATTAGAGCGTCTGACAGTGCAATTTGAATTAAAGTGATCGGTCACCGAACCGATCAGAGAGCCTCCTGATCGGTCACCAGACCGATCAGGCTGGGTCCAGACCGATCAGGCTCCATCCTGATCGATCCCCAACGCTCAATCACTAATGGCGATATCTTTGAGATTCTCCTGGACCAATCACCAGACCGATCTCAGGTTGTGGATCGATCACCGGACCGATCCACCCCTAATTCAGGCGATTTCTGAGTTTCGCAGTCCAAACCTCCTGATCGGTCACCTGACCAATCAGAGGGTCTCCTGATCGGTCACCAGACCGATCAGATCATGACCAGACCGATCAGGCACCGTCCTGATCGATCTTAGTGAGGAACCCCCGAAGCTGGACGTTCTCCAGAACGATCTGCATAGTGATCCTGATCGGTCATCAGACCGATCAGGAGTAGTTCAGCAAGGGAACTCAACCTCACTGTTTGCTCCTGATCGGTCTGGATCGGTCACCAGACCGATCAGGAGCCAAGCAGTGGGTGAAACGAATACTCCCTGATCGGTCACCAGACTGATCAGTCATCGCTGGATCGGTCACCAGACCGATCCACGAAGGAGCACCATGCCAACTCCCTGATCGGTCACCAGACCGATCTAGGGGCTCCAACCCAGCCCTCCAAGCTAAGGATTTCTCACCTAATCCTCCAAGTTGGGAATTTGCACCTAACCCTCCAAGTTAAGACTTTTCACCTAGCCCTCCAAGCTAGGACTTTTCACCCAACTTTTCTGGATTAGGACTTTCCAAACCTAGCCCTCCAAGCTAGGACCTGACTCTCCAAGCCAGGACTTTTTTACCTAATTCTCCAAGATGGGAATTTGGACCTAACCCTCCAAGTTAGGACTTTTCACCTAGCCCTCCAAGCTAGGACTTTTCACCCACCTCTTCCGAATTAAGACTTTTCACTCATCTAGCTCTCCAATCTAGGATTTTCAACACCTAACCCTCCAGGTTAGAATTTTCTAACACCTAGCCCTCCAAGCTAGGATTTCCCATACCATGCCTGATCCCCGATCAGGACTTCATCATAATCAATAAGCATCCACCTAAACTAAAATCGGTGTCAACACCAAAACAACAATCAGGGCCAGACTGCATCAACAATCTCCCCCTTTTTGTTGTTTGACAACCCGATTTTAAGTTTTGGGATTCTCAATCAAGTTTTTCAAATTTGGAATCATAGGGGAATCCAGATCCTCCCCCTACAACATGATCATCCTAAACATTACCAACCAACACTCTCCCCCTTTGTCGAACACCGAAAATGGGTCTAGAAGGGCTGTTAAGTTTAAACCAACTCCCCCTCAACCCTAGGGGTATCCCAAACCAACAACAATTTGATTGATATTTGATAAGCATATGAAAACATATGACAACCAGATATAGGCATGATAAAGCAGGCATATGTATCATATGAGCATGGCATCATAAGCATAAACATAGTTATGGATCAAATATGCAGAGAGCATAACATCAACAATAAGCATACTAAAGTAGAATAGACATGCATCAAAGTCAGAAAGTTTAAGTCATAAAACATCTAGAGAAATAACAAGATGCAAGACATATGCATCAAAATCCAGATACGTGTGGCACAAGACCACAATAAGCAAGTCATGGGGCATACAGCCCAAAAGTCACACAGAACAAAAACAAGCAAGAACACAGAGCATGAGAAGAGGCAGCAGACATCCAAGCTCAAACGTCAGCGGGGGGTCGTCAATGTGCATGATGTCATCCACCGTGGCATCAGCAGACCGTGGTGCAGCACCGCTTGAAGGAGCATCCCCTGGGAATGTATGGTGATGCCACTCTGCATACCAGGTCTGCTGCAACGCCTAGACCCCAGAGACAGTGGACTCTACTGAGGTATGTCAGTGGTCGAATGATCGGATCTCCAAGCGGACCTCCTCGCGATGAACCTCTCGTAAATGTAGATCCTGCTGAATGGTCCAATCGAGCTCTGAAATCTGCCATCGTAAATCTGGCTTGGGCTCGTAGTCATACTCGGCGTCAGC
This sequence comes from Boesenbergia rotunda, assembly GCA_024364735.1. Classification (NCBI taxonomy): domain Eukaryota; kingdom Viridiplantae; phylum Streptophyta; class Magnoliopsida; order Zingiberales; family Zingiberaceae; genus Boesenbergia; species Boesenbergia rotunda. Next base: position 52,500 of record JAGFNQ010002653.1, read on the forward strand.
AGCAGGAGCCTCATGAGGTGCAGCAGCCTCAGGTGGTGCCTGAAAATGTGGTGCCCCGCTAGGTAGGTCACCGAGTCCTCTCCCATCCTTCCAAACTAAGGCCCCATCGCGCTCACGAATAATAATGCCAGATTTCGTAAAAGCCCGACGACCAAGCCGACAATCCTGTTTGACCATGGGCACGGTCCTGCCTTTGGTGACATCAACACCAACAGACATAAGCCAGTCAGTAATGACATGACCAAATGGCATGTAAACCGTGCGACGGCTCGGCTCACGATAGGACAGGATGAACTGGAAGATGCTCTCCATGATGTCGAAGTCCATCTGGCGGTACATGCCGTAGAGCATAAGGTAGTGATAGGGTCAGATCTCAGTCAAAGGCTTTGAAGTGATGGGTAAGATGCAATTTGTGATTATCTTGAAAAGGACGTAGTCAACTGGAGCAAGTCGTAGGGCTGCAAAAGTAGGGAAATCAGGACCCAACTCATCGAGTCCGGCTGGGCGGGGATGGCCAAAGAAGTGCTGATAGATGGAGTCGGGGGTAACATCTGCAAATGGGGCCAGCAGAGGATCAGGGAGCTCGGGATAGATCGAATAGAGGTTAGGTGATCGTCGACCTCCTAAGTACTCCGCTAAAATATCATACGAGAAATCAAGGTTCTTCTTGCCGACTCGAGTAGTGAACTCGTAGCCCCCTTGAGGACCTTGCTGCAGATTGTTGTAGAATTCTGAGACTAGGTCGTAATTGATGGTCCGCTCCAAGGAAAGAAGAAAACCCAGGTTGTAGAAAGTGGCAATGTCCATGACCGACGGACAATGTTCAGTCAGAAAAGGGATATCAATGGATCGGTAGGATAGTAATTTGAAGGTCCTTGACTGGAAGGCCTGCTCGCAGGCTGCATTTGGGAACCGGGAGCTAGAAGAAGGCTGTGGCCTTCTGGAAGGGGCAGATGAAGAAGGGGTTTTCCCCCTTGAACTGCCCTCAGCAGCTTCCTTGCCTTTAGAAGATTTTCTAGAGATTGAATTGGTCATACACATAGTGTGAATCAAAAATTCAAGAGTTGATCAAACAAAGAGTAATCATAAGGTAGACATTAGATCAAAGAGGAGGACAATAATGAGGTGAAAGATAAAATTGATCATATGGTGAAGTATGGAACGAACGGTCACGGCAAATACAAGAGGGTCACGACACCACATCAAGAACAAACACCAAAACATGATTAGCTTCATATACATATAATCCATGAACAGAGTCACAAAGGAAACTAAATCAAAAACTCACTTTGGTGCCATTGAGGTTAGTTTGAAAGGATCGCAAAAACTGGAAGAAGAATTTGCGCAGGAGAAGACCTCGGTGCAAGACAGAGACGCAGAGATCTTGGTGCAAGTAGAGAACTTGCAGAGAATAGGGAGACGCCCGTAGAGACCTTCGCATGCACGAGAAAGAGGGAGATGCAAGAACACTCTCGCTCCGGATGAAGAGGCGCAAGTGGGAGGTTTCTGCGCTAGGGTTCGGCACTGAAGGGTTTTTCGCGAAGTTAATCGGTTGGTGGATGGTTCACCAACCACAATTTAATTCGATTGAACGGATCACCGTTCGATCTGATAGCGCCCAGACCGATCAGGCTATAGCCTGATCGGACTGACCTGGGCCTGATCGGTCGGGTGACCGATCAGGTGCGCTCCTGATCGGTCGGCTGATCGATCAGGACACGAACAGTAGGGTCCGAAGAAAAACCTGGGAGCTCCCTGATCGGTCTGTGGACCAATCACCATAGGGTGCCAGATCGGTCCGGGGACCAATCCAGGCTAGCTCAGTATACTTGGTCAAAATTTCAAAAAATCACTGCTGCCCCTCCGATCGGTCAGTGGACCGATAGTTACAGGATGGAGCCAGATCAGTCCGGGGACCGATCAGCCATATGCCTGATCGGTCCGGTGACCGATCAGGGTTCCTGATATTCCCTGATACTATCTGAAACATTCAGTTTCAGATTTTCGGAATTTTTCCAATGAGATCTGATGAAGTTTATCGAACTTGGACATGATCTCATGACTAAAATTGATCCCTGAACAAGGATCTAAAGTCCTTATAGGTTCAACAATCACTTTGATCCATCCAAATGGAGTCAAACTCAATCAACAATCATTCAAGCAATTTCAACTAAGTTTGTATCAAATTTAGGTTTCCAATCAAGTTGCCTTGATTGGAATGTCCAAGTATGATCATGGAGCCATATACACATAAGTTATGGAATGGTTTTCCCCATACTTGGTCACCGAAGTGATTATTATCTCATCATCTTAATTTCTCAAGGGATGCATTGACATTTTGAGAAATTGAGTTGATCCTAGCATCTCACCCCATATCTAGCAAACAAAAACGTTTTGTTAAACCTTATAGTTTGTGTGAGATGTCCCCAAAGTTACCCAATTTTTTCCCAACAATTTCGAAATAATCAAGAAAGGTTTGAATGCATTTTGAAATTAATGAAGTGCGACACATTCCCAATTCCCGTCTTAGGAAACTAAATTCATTTTCGGGGAGTGGTTTAGTGAAAATGTCAGCTAGGTTTGATTTGGACTCTACATGCGGGAGTACAATATCTCCCCTAGCTACATGATCCCTAATGAAGTGGTGACGCACCTCAATGTGTTTGGTCCTAGAATGATGGACTGAATTCTTGGTTAGGTTAATTGTGCTAAGGTTATCACATAACACTTGCACACCCTTGTAACTCAATCCATAGTCCTCTAGAGTATATATCATCCACAACAATTGCGATACGCTCTCTCCCATAGCAATATACTTTGCCTCGGTCGTGGAGAGAGCAACACAATGTTGCTTCCGACTTGACCAACTTACTAAGGACGAACCTAAGAATTGGCAACCCCCACTTGTGATCTTCCGGTCCAACTTACATCTAGCATAGTCGGAATCCGTATAGACAATTAAATCAAATGATTCGGTACGGGGGTACCATAGACCAACTCCTATTGAGCCTTTAAGATATCTCAAAATTCTCTTAACAGCGATTAAGTGAGATTCCTTGGCACAAACTTGATACCTAGCGCACATACCTACAGCGAATAGAATATCTGGTCGACTAGCTGTGAGGTATAGCAAACTGCCTATCATGCTTCGATATTGAGTCAAATCAACGGGTTTACCACTCTCATCATTGTCTAATTTTGTGTTTGTAGCCATGGGAGTGGTTACTTCTTTTGAATCACTCATGTTGAATTTTCGAAGCATTTCTTGTGTATACTTTGATTGGTGCACATGGATACCATCGCGAGTTTGCTTGATTTCAACTCCAAGGAAGAAAGTCAATTCTCCCACTAGACTCATTTCGAACTCACTCTCCATGTGTCCAATGAATTCATTTAAATAGCCCTTATTGTTTGAAACACAAATTATGTCATCGACATATACTTGGGCTACAAAAATATTATCATCATTGATAAGCCCAAACTATGTGTCACGAATGTGGGTCTCAAATTTAGATGTGAATAAAAGCTGGAAACCCTTTTACAATCAAAAGTATGAAAATGTAATATAGGGGCCACAGGTCGTATTTTTCTCGGGGCTAGTTGACGTTGTTTGATTCGCGCTCGTATTTATGTGTCATTTGTGTTTTCGGATTTCAAATAAAAATTTAGGTTTGGGTTCAATCCGGATATGAAAGCACAAAGAAAAGAAATAACTGAATGAAGCAAACTTAAGCTAGATAAATGCAATGGAAGACTCAACCAATTGTGACTCAATCAACCCAAGTAGATTTCAGAATTGGAAATTCTATATCAATTGCACTCCAAATACTAAGTTATTGAAGCAAATAGTGAAGCCATTATGATTAAAACTGATGCAACATTATAACCATACCTTCGGAAACAACTTGATACAAGATAAATGCCAAAGCTTAACTTATACAAAATGAAGCAACTAAAAACTCATAGGCAGATTTGGGGATTTAAATTCAGAAACTGACTGGATACAAAACGAACTGATTTCGATCACATTAGCACTCTAAAAAGTAGAATTAACTTTAGCACCCGAACCCAAGACAAACCAATTTGCAAACAAGCTGCCAAATTCAAAGAAAACATCACTTAGAAATGGAACTTGATACACACATTGCTCCGATACTCTGCAGAATACAGAATCGCATTGTGTGCAGCAATTCAGAAATGGAATGCAAAGGGAAAATTCAGCAAACAATGCTCTCTTGATACACCAATTCAGAACTGATACTTGAGAGATATTTGATGGATTTCAGAGATTGAAATTGGATGGCAGAATTGGAAACCGAAATGCAGAAACATAATTGGAATTCAGCATGTACAAATTCAAATCGACTAAACACAAATCATACAAGCAGATGAATTCAAATGCTGGAATCTAAATGCATTACTTCACTACACAGCTCAGAAATTATAGCTAACAATGAGCATAAGGAGATGACCGAACAGATCTAGAATTCCAGCTGCAGAAATGAAAATTGATGCAAACAAGCTGATTGAAAATGCAGAAATTAACAACAAACTCAGGTATCATGCACTAACATACTAAATGCTAACTTCAATTTCAGGGAATAAACTAAACACACATCCAATTCGAAATAAACTGAAAATTTTGAAACTGAATAGAAATTTCAGAAATGGAAATGACACGCTATCTAATTTGGCACGCAAGCTACAACAGAAAATAAATTGTGATTAACTCTAAAGGATTAACTAACAAGCAATCTAATTAACTATTTGCAACATTGAAACACTAATTAGAGCTAAAACAATTCCGAAATTGAAACTAAGTTGCTGATATGAAAAACAGAAACAGAACATGGCAGATATTAAGATTACAGCTACTAAACATGAAATTAAACGAGTTAAACTACTCCTCAATCTTCCCTAAGCTCGAAATCTTCTTGGTTGTCAATCAAGAGCCGGCTTCGAACCCCTAGGCACAGCAAATCAGTGGAAGAACAGCTTCAATCGATCACTCTGCTCAAATTGAATCAGCTGGAAGAAATTCCAGTCCAATCTCTCTTGTCTCGATGGATGGCTTGCGGTTGTGAATCGAAGACCCTTTGAGCTCACCTGAGAACCCCTACAAGCAGCTCAAATAGTCGGAGGTGGCTTGTGGTCGAGACACGATCGATTGGGTAGCAAGGATGCCGAAACCCTCAAACTCCCTTGTTCTGATGCCAATTGAGCTGAAATCTCGATCCTAGCTATCTTCCAAGGACTCAGATAACGATCAAATGGAGAAATTGAGGGGTCGCGCCCCTTGGATGATGAAATTTGCTAAGAACATAAAGAACAAACGAAGAACGAAGAAGACGGCGAGGAAACGCGACAAGGTCAGCTGCTGTGGAGTTTTTGATTAAATACTTAAGCATGGACGGCTGTGATTGATTTGAGAAATCCAACGGCTGATCTTGCTCTGATTTGAGCCAAACTTTGAGGATGTTGATCTGGGGTCAAGATCTGCCTCGTGGTAACTCGGATCCTCCAGATATGCAACGGATGGTCCAGATCAACTCTATCTGTGAATGGACGCTCTAGAGCCCTCCTTGCTTGATCCCACGGTTGATTGAGCTCTGATTGGGATGAAACCTTCAGATCTTGATCATAGAGCTTGATCAACCCTAACCCTAGCTCGGATTGCTTCAGATTGTCTCGGATGGCTCAGATCTAGCCGCTCTTGAATCGGACGACCCGGATTAATCGTAGGCTTGATAATTCGATCCGGTTCACTTCCGACTCAAGTTTGACCCAATATGCCCTAGGTCCAAGATCCTTTCTTGCCTACAAAAATATATCAGAAAATTAGTAGCCAAATAATCAAAAAATGTATAAATTTGCAATTAAGTCCAAAATAAGAGGAAATCCTAAAACCTAGGGCAATTTCATAATTTTGGCAATAAAAACATATGTCAAACATGGATTTAAGCAATTAAAATAATCAATAAAATGGTGCTTATCAACTCCCCCACACTTAACCTTGAGCGTCTCGCGAAAACACTAAATATGTATCCCTTTGGCTTTCTTAAGCATAATTAGAAACAAATGAAAAGAAATTACCTAAGGTTGTCAATTCTCATAAATCTAAGCTCTATGGATTAGTATCTTGTCCTTAAATCAACAGCTTAGCCTTTTGATCTATCATGAGTCATTGAGATGAATTTAAATCACTAGCCTTTCATGGGAAGTTTTGGTGGCTCTCTCTTAAGTTCTAAGTTGATGATGGAAGTGGAGCTCACTCAAACACATATGCTTCTTGCACTACCATAGGCTTGCTTATTATCTAATCTACATCATTAATCATGAATAGGATCAACAACTATAAAAACAAATGAAAACATGAAAAATGGTGAGAAATGGAATAAAAACAAGAAAATGGAAAATTTGATGGAGTGGGAGACTTGGTTGCTCAAAAATATTTCCAATGTGCTTTGCCCCATCTTGACAGTCCTCTAATGATATCAAAAGCGTGGTGGAGTAAATCTTGAGTAAATTCCTTTGACTTGGATGAAAAATAACTCCATTTGATCTCAATGTGCCAAGTTTCAATTTTTGTGCCAACCTTGCTTCTTTCACTCTCTTCTCAGATTTTTTTCTTTCTTTCTTTCTCTCTAGTGAATTCAGAATGTAATGGAGCAAAGAATTTGATTTGGATGTGAGAAACTTCACTTGATTTCATGGTGCCAAAGTTCACTTGTGTCCACTTTGTTTCTCTCTTTTTCTTTTCTTTTCTCAAACTGTTTTTCTTTTTTTTCTCTCTCTTCAGATTCCAGCTCCACTTCAGATTAATGGCATCTTTGATTCTTCACATCAGTTAGCATATAGGAGTAGTTGAGCAAATGGTGGTGGAAACCTAAATGCTTCACTTGGAATTTGGCACTACAACTTTTTTCTTCTTTCTCTATTCTGATTTGAAACATCCCAGCAGCCACATTCTTTTGTTCTGATCAGCAGTGAATAACCTTGATACAAATTTGATACACTTATATACCAAGTTCCTTGATTCACAACCCCTGAAACCAATTTCAGCTTCATCTTGATACTAACTCTGCACAAAAACTACTTTTATGGAACATACCTTCTGAATTTTCTTTTCTTTTTCAGTTGCAGATTTTTATCTTGCATTCTCATCCTTACTATTCTCTGATTTCTTCACAGCAATTAGTACCAATGATCAGTGGAGAATCTCAGTTGTTCCATTCGAAAATTCCTGATCAGCATGTTGAATTCAGCCAACTTCATTCCATTCTCTGCTCTGCAATTGTTTTGAATTTTTTCTTGCATCAGATTTCATCATTTAATTCAGCTTCCATTCGCACTTGGCTTGTATCACTCAGTAGCTCCCAGATGCACCACTCGGCAGCAACAAATACAATCAGATTTCTTCAATTGTTAGCACACCTTGCAGCAGCCACATTGGTTTCAAATTAATTTCTGCACTTCAATTTTCTGCACTTCATAGACTTGTATTCTCAATTTTGATTGCAATCAGCTGGATTCTAGCCTCACCACTGCCAGATCTTTACTGCTTCAAATTAGATTTTACAGCCGGTCCCTTGCATCCCAGCTATTATGCTTGGCAGATTTTTTTCTTTCTTCTCTTCTTTCATTTCAGCCCTTTTGCTCCTCAACTTAGCACAAACTTGCATAGATCTTCAAAGTATAATAACCAAATGCAGATTTCCACTTGCTTCCATCCTCTTGCTCATTTTTGGTATCAAACTCAACTCCTTTGGCAAAAAAAATTTTTTTTTTTCGAAATGAAGTGCATCCTTGATAAAAATTTCTTCCAAATTACTAGTCACTCCCCCACAGTTAAATCTTTGTCCGTCTCGGGCAAAATAGCATTAAGAAACATCTCAAGCAACAAGTCCAAAGAAAAAAATGGGTAAGCGTAGGAGATAAGCAAAGAAAAAGAGAATAAACATGATTATTGCTAAAAATTGATGTGGAAAAGGGAAACAAATGGATTAGTCTCTATAGATGTGATCCAATCATTGAAATATGGTTTTGAAAGAACCTAAGCAAGTTCTAGAGTACAATAACATGTATGTGTCACAAATATAAGGCTAAACCTCACTAGGTGCAAATGATTCATCTCAACTCCTCAATCAAGCATCTAAAGCAAAGTAGTACTCAAGTATCCAAGATTTCATCCATTAGCTCAAATCCTAAGTTTTAACAACCAAATTTAATTTATTTTCAAGAGGCTCTAAAATGACAATGAGATAACCTAGAGGAATACATTTATTTCCACTCATGCAAGAAAAAGTGCTAAAAGAAAAGACATGGTATTTACAATGTCTATTTATTCAATTTACTCTAGAAAACATAAAAGTGAAAAATGCGATAAAAGAAAATGCAAGAAAAATAAACTCCCCTTTATTCGGGTGGGCGGAGTCTATCCAGAAGTAGCCTCCATCGTGGTAATGGAGGAACATGGGTGGCTGAGAGTGTTGAAACTCCCCCACACTTGAATTTTGCAGAAATATGTTCAGGTGGCCGCAGGCGATTTAGGTTCAGAATCCATTGAAGAGGTGGAGTGCTTCGAATTAGAGTAAAATCATCTCCTCCTTCTTGATGCTTTTCAGAAGTCCTTCCAGGAGGCTGAAGTCTGTTCAGTTGGAGCACCCACTCCTAAAGTCTTCTGGACCCTGCAAAACCATGTAATACCTCTCTCAAGTGTTCAGGGTCAGAAAGAAATAAAATAATATCAGTCTCTGCATTAAATGAATCCAAAACTGCATCATGTTCAATTAAATCAAATCTTGGTACCTCAATGAAATTTTCAAAATTATTTCCTACCAAATTTGTATCCAAAGACTCATCACAAATAAAGAAATCAATTTCTGGCATATCAATAGAAATTTCACAATTATTTTCAATCAAGGGTGTATCAAGTAATATGTCAGCCAATGAAATCAATCTCAGATATTTCCATAAGTTTCTCACATTCAACCTCAGCATATGATATAGCAAGAGACCCATCAAAATAAATAACATCAATTTCAGGCACTTCTAAAAAATTTTCACTATCCATATCCACAAAAGATGTATTAAGTGATTCATCATAAAAAACAACATCAATTATAGGTGCCTCTAAAATTATTTCATAACCCATATCAACAAGAGATGTATCAAGTAATGCAGTACGATCAATGAAATCAATGTTTGGTACCTCTATTGGATTTTCACAAACAATCTCTACACAAGGTATATCAATAAATTTATCAGAATCAATAAAATCATCCCTAGGTACCTCGCTGAATTTTTCTGAGCAAAGAGGAGAAATACATACCTGAGCGTGCTGGATAATACCTGAAGGTTCTATAATAGTAGATGTATCTGTGGCCTCCTCCTGGTCATGTACATGCTCCTCTTCAGCCTCAGGCTCTGGTGGACAATAAACTGGTGATCCTTGGGTGCTTGCTTCCACCATGCAAGTCCCTACACTTTCTGGTTCGTTATCTAAATCTTGTGGTGGTCCCTGGGGCTTAGTGCAATCCCCTACACTTATTGAATTATCTCCTCTGCATGCTTCTCCTGTAATATCTGCAACAACAACATCAGAAAAATTAGGACCACTAATAACACTATCATCAGAAAATAAAAGTCTAGAATGGTCCTGTGGAGCTTCAATTTCTTCTTCTGGAGCTGAAAAATTTGGATTTGGATTTTGAGTAGGAATCTCCGGAGGGATGCATGCTATAGGTGCCCAACATTTGATGATTACATCTTCTTCTTCTTCTATCAAATTTGCAAGATTACTTGAAGAAGGACTTGGCCATGCATTAGGGTCACCTTGAACTAATATAAATCCAACTCCGCAGCCCTCAGAATTACAAGCAACTTGAGAATATAACTGTTCTGATTCTTGGGCATTTATTTGATTCCATTGATCTACCAATTTTGCAAGGCGTTGTAGTTGTTGTTGATTAATTTGCTCTTGTAGTTGTTGTTGTTGTAGAACTTGTTGTTGCCAAGCTTGTTGTTGTTGTAACATTTGTTGTTGCCAAGCTTGTTGTTGTAATAACATTTGTTGACACATCTCTATCATCCTTTGTTGTTGTTTCTCATCCCAATCAGGATCTTCAAAACCTCCTTGGTTAAACTGCTGAAATGGGAAGGGCTGAAAATTCTGAGTGTCTTGCTGAAATTGCTGAAAGTGGGGCTAAAAATGGGGCTGAAAATTCTAGAATTGTGGCTGCCCATTCTGAAAATTCTGGAAATTTGGTAGACTTGGCTGAAAATCCGGCTGAAATTGTTGGAATTGCGGTTGAAATGGTTGTGGTGGCTGAAATTGTTGACATGGTAGCTGAAATTGCTGAATTTGTTGATCGAAACTCTGAAATTGTGGCTGCCCTTCCTGAAATTGTTGGAAATTTGGTTGACTTGGCTGCTGAAATTGGAAGGGCTGACTTGGCTGACAATTAGGCTGAAAAAACTGCATTGGTTGTTGAAAATTTGCATAGGAATGTTGGAAATCTTGATTTGGTTACTGGTTTTGTTGGAATTGTTGACACGGCTGCTGATAAGTAGATGGAAACATTCTGAACTGGCAGTCCTGCCACAAAACAAACAAGAAAAATGGCAGTACCCGTATACAAAGAATAAGCAACAAAAAATAGAACCCAATGATATATCAAAAAGTATACAAGCAAAAATCAAACAAATCAACTAGTTGCTTCCCCGGCAACGGCGCCAAAAATTTGATAAGCCCAAACTATGTGTCACGAATGTGGGCCTCAAATTTAGATGTGAATGAAAGCTGGAAACCCTTTTACAATCAAAAGTATGAAAATGTAATATAGGGGCCATAGGTCGTATTTTTCTCGGGGCTAGTTGACGTTGTTTGATTCGCGCTCGTATTTATGTGTCGTTTGTGTTTTCGGGTTTCAAATAAAAATTTGGGTTTGGGTTCAATCCGGATATGAAAGCACAAAGAAAAGAAATAACTGAATGAAGCAAACTTAAGCTAGATAAATGCAATGGAAGACTCAACCAATTGTGACTCAATCAACCCAAGTAGATTTCAGAATTGGAAATTCTATATCAATTGCACTCCAAATACTAAGTTATTGAAGCAAATAGTGAAGCCATTATGATTAAAACTGATGCAACATTATAACCATACTTTCGGAAACAACTTGATACAAGATAAATGCCAAAGCTTAACTTGATACAAAATGAAGCAACTAAAAACTCATAGGCAGATTTGGGGATTTAAATTCAGAAACTGACTGGATACAAAACGAACTGATTTCGATCACATTAGCACTCTAAAAAGTAGAATTAACTTCAGCACCCGAACCCAAGACAAACCAATTTGCAAACAAGCTGCCAAATTCAAAGAAAACATCACTTAGAAATGGAACTTGATACACACTTTGCTCCGATACTCTGCAGAATTCAGAATAACATTGAGTGCAGCAATTCAGAAATGGAATGCAAAGGGAAAATTCAGCAAACAATGCTCTCTTGATACACCAATTCAGAACTGATACTTGAGAGATATTTGATGGATTTCAGAGATTGAAATTGGATGGCAGAATTGGAAACCGAAATGCAGAAACATAATTGGAATTCAGCATGTACAAATTCAGATCGACTAAATGCAAATCATACAAGCAGATGAATTCAAATGCTGGAATCTAAATGCATTACTTCACTACACAGCTCAGAAATTATAGCTAACAATGAGCATAAGGAGATGAGCGAACAGATCTAGAATTCCAGCTGTAGAAATGAAAATGATGCAAACAAGCTGATTGAAAATGCAGAAATTAAAACCCAATGGGAACAAACTCAGGTATCATGCACTAACATACTAAATGCTAACTTCAATTTCAGGGAATAAACTAAACACACATCCAATTCGAAATAAACTGAAAATTTTGAAACTGAATAGAAATTTCAGAAATGGAAATGGCACGCTATCTAATTTGGCACGCAAGCTACAACAGGAAATAAATTGTGATTAACTCTAAAGGATTAACTAACAAGCAATCTAATTAACTATTTGCAACATTGAAACACTAATTAGAGCTAAAACAATTCCGAAATTGAAACTAAGTTGCTGATATGAAAAACAGAAACAGAACATGGCAGATATTAAGATTACAGCTACTAAACATGAAATTAAACGAGTTAAACTACTCCTCAATCTTCCCTAAGCTCGAAATCTTCTTGGTTGTCAATCAAGAGCCGGCTTCGAACCCCTAGGCAAAGCAAATCAGTGGAAGAACAGCTTCAATCGATCACTCTGCTCAAATTGAATCAGCTGGAAGAAATTCCAGTCCAATCTCTCTTGTCTCGATGGATGGCTTGCGGTTGTGAATCGAAGACCCTTTGAGCTCACCTGAGAACCCCTACAAGCAGCTCAAATAGTCGGAGGTGGCTTGTGGTCGAGACACGATCGATTGGGTAGCAAGGATGCCGAAACCCTCAAACTCCCTTGTTCTGATGCCAATTGAGCTGAAATCTCGATCCTAGCTATCTTCCAAAGACTCAGATAACGATCAAATGGAGAAATTGAGGGGTCGCGCCCCTTGGATGATAAAATTTGCTAAGAACATGAAGAACAAACGAAGAACGAAGAAGACGGCGAGGAAACGCGACAAGGTCAGCTGCTGTGGAGTTTTTGATTAAATACTTAAGCATGGACGGCTGTGATTGATTTGAGAAATCCAACGGCTGATCTTGCTCTGATTTGAGCCAAACTTTGAGGATGTTGATCTGGGGTCAAGATCTGCCTCGTGGTAACTCGGATCCTCCAGATATGCAACAGATGGTCCAGATCAACTCTATCTGTGAATGGACGCTCTAGAGCCCTCCTTGCTTGATCCCACGGTTGATTGAGCTCTGATTGGGATGAAACCTTCAGATCTTGATCATAGAGCTTGATCAACCCTAACCCTAGCTCGGATTGCTTCAGATTGTCTCGGATGGCTCAGATCTAGCCGCTCTTGAATCGGACGGCCCAGATTAATCGTAGGCTTGATAATTCGATCCGGTTCACTTCCGACTCAAATTTGACCCAATATGCCCTAGGTCCAGGATCCTTTCTTGCCTACAAAAATATATCAGAAAATTAGTGGCCAAATAATCAAAAGATGTGTAAATTTGCAATTAAGTCCAAAATAAGAGGAAATCCTAAAACCTAGGGCAATTTCACAATTTTGGCAATAAAAACATATGTCAAACATGGATTTAAGCAATTAAAATAATCAATAAAATGGTGCTTATCAATCATCTCTTTGTAGAAATAGTGTAGGGTCTATTTGGCCTCTAACGAAGCCCTTCTCAATTAAGAATGTCTACAACCGCTCATACCAAGCCCGGGGTGCTTGTTTAAGGCCATAGAGTGCCTTTTTGAGCTTAAACACGTGGTTTGGAAATTCGGAACTCTCAAACCCCGGAGGTTGTTCGACGTAGACCTCTTCTCTAATCAAACCATTTAGAAAGGCCGATTTGACATCCATTTGGTATAGCTTGAAGCCGTGATGTGCTGCAAATGCAAGCATCAATCGAATGGACTCTAATCGTGCCACAGGAGCACAGGTCTCATCATAATCAAGGCCTTCAACTTGACTATAGCCCTTGGCTACTAAGCGTGCCTTGTTTCTAATGATTTCTCCCTTATGATTCAATTTGTTCTTGAAGACCCATTTGGTTCCAATAATGGTGGTCTTCTTGGGTCTTGGGACTAAGTCCCAAACTTGACTTCTTTCAAATTAACCAAGTTCATCTTGCATTGCAATGATCCAATCGGGATCATTTAATGCTTCATCAATTTTTCTAGGTTCAATTTCAAAAATTAGGGCAACTTCATTAGCCTCATTCCGGAAGAATGATCTAGTTCTAACCCCATGATGGATGTCTCCAACAATTTGGTCTTGGGGATGACTAGAGGCTAATCTAGTTTGCCTTGGTGTTGGTGGTGCTTCTTGAATGGGTTCACTAGACACAAGCTCAGCCTCAGGATCCGGCTGATCTATGGATTGTCTAGGCTCACCATCATCGGATTCATCAACATCAGCAACATTTAGACTTTCATTCAAACTTAGTCTCCTAAGTTCGAATTGGACTTCATCAGTAACGACCCGAAAAATTTTCTTAATATTTTCTTTAAAATATTAAGCATGTCTAGATAATTTTTCGAAGGATCTAGAAATATTAGTACGAACCATAGCCTAGGAACCCATGGTTTTCTCATTTAATTTGAGAAACTAAGTACTAATGGGCCTTATATGGGCTTTCTAGTACCATGATTATTAGTGGATTTTAGATAGAATTTAATATAAAAATAAATGGATTTTAATGAGAAATATTAACATAATTATGGAGGAATTTTTAAGGAAATTTCGAAATAATAGGAAATAAAATAAAAATAAAATAGGAAATTAGTGCATGCACCAAGGATTGAACCTTGGACCTCTTGTACAACCAAGCATGCACTAACCAATTCACCTAGCAAGGGAGTGCTATGAGGGAATGAAGTGGATCTTAGTTATGGCTTGGGAAAATGAAGACTCATCAAGAGAAGAGACACCATGACTCTTCACTTGCCCCTTTTAATGTGGTATAAAGATGGTAAGGGAGTTACAATTTCCCTTCTCCTCTTCATTTCTTCTTCCTCCTTGCTCTAGCCGAAACCTCAAGGTGCTCTCCCCCTTAGGAAAAGTTCCACCAAGGGCTCTATTTTGGAAGATCTAGGTTCTCTTCCAAGGTTACAAGGGCAAGGAGGGTTCAAGTGTCAAAGGGATTTCCAATTTCCTTCTCTTTTAAGGTCTAAAAACCAAAGACAACCCAAGGTAAGACCCCCCTCACCTGTGGTATGATAGTTTTTAAGATATTTGTCATGATCTAAGTTCTTATTGGCATGATATGTTGAAAAATTCATAGTTAGGACTTGTGAAGATTTCGGCCAAGCCATGTTTTGGGCTAAAGATCATGTTAAAGACCTCCTTCTTGTTTCAAATGTTTATTCATGATAGGTTAAACATAAAAGTATGATTTTTGAAAGTTTTGTAGCACCCTAAACCCCCCTATGGTTTTCGGCCACATAAAGGAAAAGGGGCTAGGGTAAACTCTAACTTCTCCAAGCATGATTAGTATGTTTTTTATGACATCTTATGGGTAGTAGGGTGATTTATATGAATTTTTCCATGGGCTTGTTACCCTTCTAGGGTTTCGGCCAACTCCTAGTTTTAGCCTAGGACTTAGAGTTAAGTCCAATCAAGGGTTCAAATGGTTTTTATGGCATGATATGCAAGGTATAGGATGTTAATCATAACCTAGGCAAAATTTTCTATGGATTTACACCCTCTTCAAGTTTCAGCCAAGACCCAAACCTAGGGTTTGGTTTGGGTTAAGGTCTCAAAAATGCATGTTCTAAGTTACCATGATGCTAGTAAGTAGTTAAGCATGAGGTAAGGATCTTTATGTTACAAAAATCTTAGATTATGTGTCGTGTAACATGAGTTTGTATGTTAGATTTTATGTGAAGCTTTACTCATGAAAATTTAGATCATATTCCATGAATATATGTAGTTGATGTAGGATGTATGTTATGATAGATAGAATGATGCATGTAAGTTGATTAATGCTTATAATAGATTTATGGTTTATGAAGGTATATGCATGTTTCAGGATGAATGTCATGAACCCTAGTAGTATGTGTTAGGTTTATATGTAGCTTACCATCCATGTTTTTTGATGAATACTAGGATTATGTATGCTAGATGAAATGTATCATGTATGAAGTGCATGTTTATTATGTATCATGATCATGCAAGCTTTATGAACCAGGATAAGGTTATGACTAGAAACATGATTATGCATGTATATCATATTTTATGAATAATGAATGATAAGTATGAATGAAGATGATGGTTATGCCTTAAGTATGAATGATAAGTATAAATGATGAAGGCATAACGATGATATGAAATAAGTATGAATGATAAGTATGAATGATGAAGCATGCATAGTTATTTTATTTTATGAATGGGGCTTGTACCGGACCGAAGTAAGGGTCCAAGGGATGGGCACCTTAAGAACGCCCCGGTTCTGGACTACCGAAGCTGTCCACGGTTCTGGCACTACCTAAGCTGTGCAATAGGGATGGGCACCTTATGAACGCCCCGGTTCTGGGACTACCGACTATGTTGTCCTTACCCTAGTAGGTCGGGGCTCGCTACCTCACATTTACTTGGGATGCGCCCTTATGATGTATGTATGTGGTACAAGCCGGGGACCCCAATGATGTTATGTTTATGCTAAGCATTTAAAAGTATGATTTTAAAACTAAGCATCCTTATGTAGTAAATACATTTGACTCATTCATACATCCATGTTATGCATCGCGCCAGGGTAAGTATGTTTTATGCTTATGTTCATGCTTATATCTTATGCTATGATAAGTATGTTTCATGTTCACGTATGCTAAGAATTATGCCATTTATAAGTATGTCTCATGTTCATGTATGTTAAGATTTATGTCATGCTAAGTATGTTGTAGATCTATGGTTATGTTAGGAATCATGCTATGTAGTTGTTCATATGCTTATGACTTATGCCATGACTATGTTTATGTTTATGTTCAGAGTTATGTTATGTCAAGATACTTGATATGTTTATGTTTAAGTGACGTATGGTTTTAGTGAGTAGGAAAGGGTCTTACTAAGCCTGTGTGCTTATAGTCTTATCTTCCTCGTACCACAGATCAAGCAAGAGGTTACTAAGGGAAGCAGCAGGAGAGGCAAAAGCATGTGTGTGTGTGGCGGTGACTTGGCAAAAGGATTCCTCTTATTTACACATATCGCATGTCTTGGGTTTTGGAAATGCCTCCTTAGATTTTATGTTACGTTTATAATGGTTATGCCTAGTGAATGACTTAAGACTCATGATGCTATGTTTATGGATAAGTTACTTGCTACTTATGATGATGATGAATAAGTTATGGAACGGTTAGGTCATGATGACATGCATGTAAGTTTATGAATAACAAGTTTAGGCATGTATAGATGTTTCATGTATTAGTTGCATGGTTAAAAGCATGTTTAGAAAAAAAATGATTCCGCTGCATTAAGATGTTTCGATTGCACATGTATGTTTAGCGTAACGATGCCTTTCTCGCCACACCACAAGGTGGGGGTAAATGGCGGGCGTTACATCATCTTCTGGTTGACCATTGACTTTTGGAATTTCTTCAAAGACACATCAGAAAACTCTTCAACCATTCTAGACTTCTTGTTGTAGACTCGATAGGCTTTGCTAACGAGGGAGTACCCGACTAGTATCCCTTCATCAGCCTTCGCTGTGAACTTCCCAAGATGATCCTTGGTGTTTAGAATGAACACCTTACAACCAAACACCCTAAGGTGTTTAACCGTAGGTGGTTTCCCAAACAAAAGCTCATGGGGAGTCTTTCCTAAAAACCTATGAATGAGGACTTGATTTTGCACATAGCATGTTGTATTTACAGCTTCAGCCCATAAGTAACTCAGGAGTGAGTACTCATTAAGCATGCTTCGTGCTACCTCTTGAAGTACACGGTTCTTCCTCTCTACAACACCATTTTGTTGTGGTGTTCTAGGAGTAGAGAACTCATGTCTATAACCTCTATCTTGACAAAATTCTAAAAACCTTTGATTTTGAAATTCACCTCCATGATCACTTCTAATTGTCTTAATTGTTAATGATTTTTCATTTTCAACTCTCCTACAAAAGGAAATGAAGACATCTAAAGTTTAGTCCTTATATTTTAAAAAGTAGGTCCATGTATATCTAGTGAAATCATCAATGATCACAAAGCAATACCTACTTCCATTCAATGATATGATAGTACTACAATCAAATAGATCCATGTGAAGTAAATCTAATGCAGTAGAAGTACTTACAGCACTTTTACCTTTATGTGCAGATTTTGTTTGCTTACCCATTTGACATGCATCACAAAGTTTATCTTTCTCATACTTGATGCTTGGTAAGCCACGGACTAACCCCTTGTTGGCCAACTTCCGGATGTTCTTCATGTTCACATGTGCTAGCCTCCGGTGCCAAAGGGTGGACTCTTCGTCTTTTGACATGAGACACTTAGCAAAAGTATTAGTAGCACTTTTAAATGAAACTTGATAAATATTGTCTACTCTTGCTCCTACTAGTACCGTGTACAAGGTGTCATGTTGTCTAACTAGACATTGACTTGGTTGAAAATCAATTGTGTAACCCGTGTCACACAATTGACTCACACTTAGGAGATTAAATTTCATCCCCTTGACTAGAAGGGCATTTAAAATTCTAAGACATTCGGATATTTGAATGTCTCCTATTCCTATGACCTTAAGACTACCATTGTTACCAAATGATACATTACCTCTACTTTTCTTGTGAAGTGTGATGAACAATGATCTATCCCCGGTCATGTGTTTGGAGCATCCACTATCAACGAACCAAGTTGATAGATGCTCCCCCTCAATCATAACCTACACAATTCGAAAAATAGAAGTTTTAGGTACCTAAACCTTGGGACCTAAAGCATCAACTAAACAAGACTTAGGCACCCATGCCTTGACCACTTTCTTTTGACACTTGGGTGTCCTAGATTGTCTCATATCAGTCCTAGATATAAGAGACACAAATGAGGGTTCTTTAGGATGGTAACCAATATCGGCCCTATTGTAGGCCGCCCTTTGGGCATTTAAGATCATGTCTAGGGTCGTAGAGCTAGTTGAGAACTTCTCAAGAATATTCTTGAGTTTCTCAACTTCACACTTCAATGATTGGTTTTCTTCTACTAGAAAGTCATCATGCAAATCATTTACATCCTCAATCTTAGAGGATTTTAACCTTTCAACCTCATGTTTCAATGATTTAATTTTATCTTCTAACAACTCAACATGCAAATCATCAATGTTATCATCTCTAGATACTTTCAATTGATCAATTTCTAATTGCAATGCTTTAACTTTATTCTTTGACTTTTTCAACATACTAGTTAAGCATGCAATAGCTCTATAACACTTTTCAAGCTCGGGAGAAGTTACCTCTTCATCATCCGAAGATGATGAAGCCGCGTTTGAGGAACATGAAGATTCATCACTGCTTTCTTGATCTTCCAATGCCATGAGTGCCACATGCCTTGTACTCTTCTCCTCCTTCTCTTCATCGGATGAGCTAGAGGTTGACTCATCCCAAGTGGCTTTCAAGGCCTTCTTCTTCTTCTTGAATTTTTCTTCTTTCTTTTTGGATTTCTCCTCCTTCTTCTTAAGTTTTGGACATTCATTCTTGAAATGCCATTTCCTACCACACTCAAAGCAAGATGCATTAGTCTTATCAAGTTTAGTTTCACTAGAGTTACCTCTACTCTTGAAGTGTCGACCCCTTTTCATCATTCTTCTCACAAAGTTCGCCATTTCGGAGGATGAGGAGTCGCTGCCATCTTCTTCGGAATCGGACTCGGATTCGGAAGAGGATGAAGATGAAGAGACTTCCTTCTCCTTCTTCTTCTCCTCCTTCTTCTTGTTGGATCGGTCCCCCGCCACTAAAGCAATCCCCTTCTCCTTGGAGCCTTTGTTAGCCATTTCATGCAATTCCATCTCACAAAATAAATCATCTATTTACAATGGATAGATCCTTGGAAACTTTGTAGGCATCCACCATGGATGCCCACAAAGCATTCCTTGGAAAGGCTTTCAAGACATACCTCACAAGGTCGCGATTCTCGACCTTTTCATCAATCGAGTGAATCCCATTGAGGACTTCCTTGAACCGGCTATGAAGCTCACTTACCGACTCATTCTCCTTCATGGAGGGGTTTTGAAGTTGATTGAGGAACAAGTCCCTTTTAGCGATTCTAGAATCTCGAGTGCCCTCATGGAGTTCGATGAGCTTGTTCCACAAGTCCTTTGCACTTTGAAAGGACCAACCTTGATGAGTTGGTCTTTGTTCATGCCACATTGTAGAGTGACAACCGCCTTCGCGTCGTCTTCACTCTTTCGAGTTTGTTCGGCAGTCCACCGCCATGATTCGACTTCTTTGCCTTCAGCATCCTTAGGAGGGGTGAATCCCTCCTTCATCGCGAACCAAGTATTGATATCTATCTTCAAATAATATTCCATCTTCGATCTCCAATATTGGAAATCAGCGCCATCGAAGAATGGAGGTCAGGTGGCGGAGAAGCCTTCTCTCAACGCCATCTTGTTGATAACTCTCGGATGTTAAGCCGTAAATAGAGCCCCAAGCTCTGATACCACTTGTTGGAAACCGGATGGCTAGAGAGGGGGGTGAATATAGCCAATCACTTTGACCTTTGGCATAAATCAAATTTCTGCACTTAACTTTGTTAGTAGCACACCGGAAGTATGAAAACAGAAAATGCAGAAACAGAAAAATGAAGGGAAACAACTACAACTAGCAAGATCGCTAACAAGGAGGGTTTACAAGGTTAGGGGATAACTTGCCCCTACTCCTTGGCATGCCCTTAAGGTGAGTGATCCCTTGATCGTCGGCAGATCAAGCCCCGGTTATCACTAGATAGAAAGCAACCTCCTTCTCGGTGGAGAAACGTCTCCACAGCGTTTCAATCACAGATTTCAGTTTAAGCACAAAGAAACAGCAAGAAAGATCTTACTCAAGCACTTTGCAAAGACAAGAACACAGCAAACTTTCCAGAGCTCCACCCAGCGGCGATCTCACACAAGAAACCCTTCCTCGTGTCTTCCCGCTGTCGGACTCCAAGCTTCTTGTTCTCTCCTTCAAGCGCTCAAGTAATAGATGATTGTTTCTCGATTGCAGTAGATTGCTCAATGTGATGAGACTTCAGAATGCGCAAGCAAGCAAGTTGTGGAGAACACAAGGCGCAGCTAGAACTCTGTTCGCAAAGCTTTAACTCAGCCTCTACTTCAACGATGTCTTCTTCTGCCCTTTTTCTTTCTCCACTCAGCATCAGGTGACAGTCTACTGCAGCCTCCAGCTGCTTCCCTGTCAACGCCAGCTACCACTGAACCCTCCCTGGACTTCCTGAGCTCCCCTCAACCAAGCTCCAGTCTGCAGCTCCAGCCGTTGCAACCTGAAATGGAGAATGGACAAACCTGCTCCAAGTAAAGCCTCCATTGACTTCTCCTTGAGTGTTTGAATCCTCCCCTATCACCTGCAGCTTAATCAGAGTGTTAGAGCAACATATCACACTATAAATCAAGTATCAGATGTAAGCAGCAGAGAATCAGATATGGTCAGGCACGATCAGAGCGTCTGACAGTGCAATTTGAATTAAAGTGATCGGTCACCGGACCGATCAGAGAGCCTCCTGATCGGTCACCAGACCGATCAAGCTGGGTCCAGACCGATCAGGCTGGGTCCAGACCGATCAGGCTCCGTCCTAATCGATCCCCAACGCTCAATCAAAAATCACGATTTCTTTGAGATTCTCCTGGACCAATCACTAGACCGATCTCAGGTTGTGGATCGATCACCGGACCGATCCACCCCTAATTCAGGCGATTTTTGAGTTTCGCAGTCCAAAACTCCTGATCGGTCACCTAACCGATCAGAGGGTCTCCTGATCGGTCACCAGACCGATCAGATCATGACCAGACCGATCAGGCACCGTCCTGATCGATCTTAGTGAGGAACCCGCGAAGCTGGATCGTTCTCCAGAACGATCTGCATAGTGATCCTGATCGGTCATCAGACTGATCAGGAGCAGTTCAGCAAGGGAACTCAACCTCACTGTTTGCTCCCTGATCGGTCACCAGACCGATCAGTCATCGCTGGATCGGTCACCAGACCGATCCACGAAGGAGCACCGTGCCAACTCCCTGATCGGTAACTAGACCGATCCAGGGGCTCCAACCCAGCCCTCCAAGCTAAGGATTTCTCACCTAATCCTCCAAGTTGGGAATTTGCACCAAACCCTCCAAGTTAGGACATTTCACCTAGCCCTCCAAACTAGGACTTTTCACCCAACTTTTCCGGATTAGGACTTTCCAAACCTAGCCCTCCAAGCTAGGACCTGACCCTCCAAGCCAGGACTTTTTCACCTAATTCTCCAATATGGGAATTTGCACCTAACCCTCCAAGTTAGGACATTTCACCTAGCCCTCAAAGCAAGGACTTTTCACCCACCTCTTCCGAATTAGGACTTTTCACACACCTAGCCCTCCAAGCTAGGATTTTCAACACCTAACCCTCCAGGTTAGGATTTTCCAACACCTAGCCCTCCAAGCTAGGATTTCTCATACCATGCCTGATCCCCGATCAGGACTTCATCATAATCAATAAGCATCCACCTAAACTAAAATCAGTGTCAACACCAAAACAACAATCAGGGCCAGACTGCATCAACAGGGCGCTGTTCCATTCTTGGTTGGCCATTTAGTTTAAACCTTGTACACACATGAAACACCAAAAATGTACCAAGACTTGGTCTTGGATAAGTAGTGCGGGAGAAAAAATAGCCCAAAAAAATATTGCATGATTTTCGAGGCAGAATAATAAAAAAATAATAATAAAAAATTTGAGACAAATTTTTAGAAAATGAATATTCTGATTAATTGAAAAAAAATGGGAGTTAAAAGGGATTGCTTGAATTAAGGTAGCACAAATTTCGAGGAAAAAAATATTAAAATAATAATAAAAAAAATTTATGACAAATTTTCGAAAATTGATCGTTTTATCAATTCTAATGAATGGTGAAAAGATGAAAATTTAAAATTGAAAAAAGCGATCGAGTGGTGTTGCACCAACCTCGATTATCGAGAATGATTCGTAAGAAAAATAAATTGAAAATTTTGTAAAAAATCCGAAAAACCCTCATATTGGTGGTTGCACCAACATTGTGCTACCCCGCTCTGATACCACTTGTTGGATCGAGAAACACGATAGAGGGGGGGGGTGAATATCTTGAAAACATTTCGGATTAAGAAAAAGAGAATACACAGCGGAATTAAAACATACACACAAAGAACGCAAGTAGTTTTACTTGGTTCAGAGTCGCGGTCGAATCCTACTCCAAGGCCCACGGTCTTTGACCGTTTACTGTGGGCAATTCTATATTCGCACAAAGCTTTACAGAGTATAATACAGAAGTTTTACAGTAAGTAAATAACAACACTTTTCGTTACCGACGCCCGGTGTAGATTGTACTTCGGAGCAGAGGGTCGTCGTCGGCGCTAGAATCCCGAGATCGGAGTTTGCCGGAGTAGAGCGCTTGAATGAAGAGCGTAGAGGCGTTGGAAAATTGATGTCTGAAGCCTTAGGGGTTGAGCCCCTTTTATAGTGCTCCTAGGGGCGCCTGGGACGTCGGGGGCGCCTGGGACATCGGGGGCGCCTGACACATGCCTTTGGATCCGAGAACTTCTATCCGAAACTTGGTCAGTGCTTATCCCCTTCGAATCAGCTCTGGAGTTGACGGGGGAGCCCAGGACCACCGGGGCGCCCTGCTTGACTTGGTCCGCTGGCTTCATGGATGATTTTGCTTCAATCACACTTTTGCTTTGACCCAAGGCGTCCGGGACATCCAGGGCACCCGGGACCTTCAAGGCGCCTGTCCCAGTATGCTTTCGAAGCGATTCTTGCTTAACTGCTTATTTGGCATTGACCTTGGGCGCCCGGGACCTCTCGAGCGCCTAGCCCAGCTGCCTGCCCCTCTCTGTTGGGGCGTTCTGAGCTGTAGAAACACACTCCTTTGGTCCCTGCATTCAAGGTTAGTACCAACACAAACAAGGCAAGAATATCCGTTAGTTTTTACAGTCGTAGTTGTCTTGGTTATGACTTCGAGTCTCCCAAATGGAATCCTAGGTCGAACCGACGCCTACTGTTCACTCGACGGGGAATGCGTCCTCACCTACTCCTCTCAGGAGAGTTTACCTTTTTCCAACCGGCTCCTCCAGTAGGACTTTTGCCCAGCAGCCCTTCGCCAGGTGCCTAGCAGCCCTTCGCTAGGTCTTCAATGCCTAGCAGTCCTTCGCTAGGTGCCTAGCAGCCCTTCGCCAGGTCTTCAACTCCTAGCAGCACTTCGCTAGGTGCCTAGCAACCCTTTGCCAGGTCTTCGAGTGGGGTTTTGATGCCTAGTAGCCCTTCGCTAGGTGCCCAGCAGCCCTTCATCAGGTCTTAGGGTTTCGATGCCTAGCAGCCCTTCGCTAGGTGCCCAGCAGCCCTTCGCCAGGACTTCTTTCTGCACACTCAGTGAACACATTAGATCGTAAATAATACTTAACTTTGAATCCATTGCCAATATCAAAACAAGGTTCGATATGGTGCTTCCTGCACTAACATTTCCTTCTAGGAGATTAGATGAGCTATAAAGTGTGCCAAAAGGTTCAAAAGGCTAAGGTTAGCCTTAATACTAGATAATTGGCACACTAAAGGGAGAGGTATGGAGAAAATGATTAAAAATGGGGTATAATTGAAAGAAATTGGTTTTAATGTGAAAATACCATATAACTTGATGCTATCAGTACAATATAAATGAGTATGAGAGGAAGCATCATGAAGAGGTCCAAATTAGATCTTCTAGTTGAGTTTAAATGACTCAAATTTGGATAGTTTTGGAATTTGTACCAATCATGGGATCAGGAGTGAATTTATTTGAAAACAAATTTTTTCCAAGTAGACATAGGATCCATAAATCTCTCTACGAAATTTTAGATTTTTTGGAGATTTGTAGAATTAGTTAGATATTTCTGAACATAGGACTAAAAAACTGAAAATTCAGTATCAGTCGACTGCCCTATTGGCAGTCGACTGGTACTAGAGCGAGAAAGGCTTTGTAAGGTGCATCAGTCGACTGCCCCAAACCCTCTGTATTTTTTCGCAGTCGACTGCCCTGGGGGCAGTCGACTGGTCTGCGGGTTTTAAGTTGGATCGGGCCGCGAGGGGGTGGCCAATCCTAGGGTCTTGGCTTATCACCCCCCGGCGATTTCTTCCTCCTCTAGACTCCTCTCGCGTCCTAACCTTCTTCTGAGCCCTAAAATCCCTTCCTAAGCCTTCCTCTACCCCGATCTAGGATCTAGGGTGTGTAAAACTCCTCCTCTTAAGTCTAGATCTCCTCATTCCCATCATGAAGCAAAGGGCCAAGAGGTAACCGTGTTTACAGTTGTTTTTTGCTCATTTAATCAATGATTTGGGAATAATGTGTCTATTGTTTCATGTTTTCCTTGTCCTTTTCATTTGTGGGATGGTTTGGTAAACATGTGTGTGGTATTGGATATTAGAGTTGTGACTAAGAGGTCAAGGGTTGAGGGTTCTGTTGGATTGAAGAAAATGATAGAGGGGGGTGAATATCATTATCAAAATTTTTCGGACTAAGAAAGAGCAAATATGCAGTGGAAAATAAAGTAACGAAAAGCAAGACAATAGACACGTGGGATTTATTTACTTGGTTCCCGGCCCCCCAGGGTCAGTATGTGCAAGGCCTATGTACTCGGCGTGAGTCCACTATTGGTCTCCATTCCAGAATTTCCGGAGATGAAGAAAACCCGTCTTACAGTTGATATACAAGCAAAAAGATATGAATTGAAATGCAACTTGAATTAAAACAAACCCAACAAAAACAAACGATCCAACCAATCCGGAACTCCGAAGCGTCGCGCACTTCCTCCTGGAGCTTCCTTGGTCAAAGAGCTTCGTCTGATTGCTTTTGCTTCGCACGGAATGACATAGAATGAAAGTAGAAGTTGTGTTTGAAGCTGAGGGGTCGAGGCCCCTTTTATAGGATTCATACGGGCGCCTGTGACGTTAGGGGCGCCTAACACGTGCCCTTCGATCCGCGAATCCTTATCCGCGGGCTCGGTCAGTGCTTATCCTCCTCCACTTGGGTGCTTGAGCTGATGGGGGCGCCCATTGTAGGGACCGGGTGCATGCCGACGCGGACACGTATTGTAATTGTTACATAATTACATGCAGCGGAAACAAAAACATGAATAATTTCCTAAATTATTCTAAAACATATCCTAAGCATGCAATGTGTTCACATAATCGTAATATAAAATTTTTACAGAAAAGGAAATTACTCTACGAATTACCTTGCGTAACTTGGATGAAGGGATGAGATCCAACCGTTAGCGTCCCTTGAAAGCTCCGCCTCTATTCGTATCCTCGCCGAGTATCGTCGGGATGACTTCGCTAAGCCATGAGTTTCGTGTTCACGAGAACTACTAGATTCTCCATGAACATGACAAAAACTGAGAGAGTAATCAAATCGAAAGACTCACCACCAAGGTTGGCCGAAGAGGAAGATCGTCGCAAGGAAGAACTTCGTCGCCTTGATGCTTCTTCTTGTGCTCATGGCAAGAAGAAAGAAGGAAGGCCTATGGCAGGCCAAGAGAGAGGGAGATAAGAAGAGGAGAGAGCCCAAACAATTCTTGGATCGATCACCTTCCATGGCGCCCCTTGGGTCCTTTATATTGGGAGAGGTTTCCTAATACCCAAGCAAACCTCTCCTTGATTATGGAATAATTTCTCAATCAATCCATAATCAAGGCTCTCATGATCAAGTTTCTTCTTCTTGATTATGGAATAATTTCTCAATCAATCCATAATCAAGGCTCTCTTTCTTTTGGCATGATTATATAAAATTTATAAAACAAACCAACCATTGGTTCATTATATAAAAATTTATAAAACAAACCAACCATTGGTTCATTATAAAAATGTATATATATAAAATTTATATAACCTTTTATAAAATAAACCAACCTTTGGTCTATTTTATAAAACAAACCAAAATAGCCTTATCCTCTTATGGTGGTGGCCGACCATGACAAGAAGAGAGGAGGCCCCCTTCTTGGTCGGCCCATCTAATCCCAATTGGATCAAATCCCTTAATGAATTAAACTTATTTAATTCACCCATTAAGTCTTTAAAAGACTTAGCCATTCTATGCTTCCGATGAGTCTGAAATAAATTCTGTTTTGACTATTGTTTGGACTTACCAAAAAAATAGTCTATCTCGATTGGAGAATCCAATTCTCAACTCGTTTTAAATCCTTCGAATTACTCGTTATGCGTGTGACCAAATAGGCTTTAAATTTATGTTGGTCGTCCATAAATAACTAATTAATTATAGAACGATCATGAGTGGTACCTAGTAGTACATCATGATCCCCAATTAATTGAAAGATCAACGGTTGATCTCAGAAATGATTCTGAAACCCTTCAGAAGCTATAATGAATCGTGCCCCATTCCCTTCACCATCTTATACCCTCTTGGTTCAGGACATGGTCTATGTGTGTCAGTCCCCACTAGGCTGACTACGTCACACCTAGCCCAAGTAACGTTTCCTTGTCCTATGGATTCTAATTACTCTCATGTATTTAAGAGATTCATACTCTGAACATGTCATGCTCTGGCCAGAGGCTTCGAGTAACAATCCGACGATAGGCCTCGGGTATACATCTCCTCGCAAGAAGTGGTGAATCCTTTGTATGATGTTCAAACATCTTCGGGCACTTCGGCTTATACCCAATCATCCTGGGTCCACACCTCCTTAGAGATGCTTGCTTAAGATGTCAAAGTATAAGTCTCCATGACTAAGATATGACTTGAACACCGCAAGTCAAAGGAACATCGCACTTAAGCTGCAGTAAGAACTTCATTGATATATATATATGTAGACTACCATATGAAGTTTTACAGCCAGTCACTCCAATGAACTAGTTCCCTTAACTAGCATTCATGTTTATCTCCAGACATCTCCATGTCACCAGCCAGTGAGAATCAACTGATTAGAGAATAACCCATGCTAGTCTCAACAGAATTGATAGTGTCCATATTTATCAATTCATCGACTAGGGACAATTTCAATACTTCACAATTGCACATGTAAAGATAATCACTAGTTGTGAATTCATGACAAATTCTCTCATGCTGTGAATTGTATTGCGGACATTCAGTAAATGAGCTTAATATCTTATTCAATTAATCATGTATACTCAAATAGTGAATATTCATTTATTAAATAAATTATTACAATCATAAGGTGATTGCCTTAGGACACTTTTCTTATATCACTAACAAACTCCCACTTGGCCTAATGCTAATCGCTACGGTATCCAATACCACAGGCTCTAACATGACCCTCAAACTTGCTTTGAGGTAAGGCCTTAGTTAAAGGATCCGCTAAATTCCTTTCTGTGGGAATTTTCTCAATTTGTATATCATTCTTACTTATAATCTCTCTGATCAGATGATAGCGGTGAAGCACATGTTTGGATCGCTGATGAGACCTTGGTTCCTTTGCTTGTGCAATAGCTCCATTGTTATCGCAGAACCGGTATTGCTTCATCAATGGTTGGAACCACACCAAGTTCTGAGACAAACTTCTTGATCCAGACTGCTTCCTTTGCTGCTTCCGAAGCTGCAATATATTCCTCTTCCGTGGTAGAATCCGCTACGGTGTCTTGCTTGGAACTTTTCCAGCTTACTGCGCCTCCATTCAAAATAAATATGTATCCGGACTGAGATTTGGAGTCATCCTTATCTGTGTGGAAACTGGTATCTGTATATCCACGTATTATCATATCACCTTGAAACCACTCGGAAAATTTTCTCAATATTTTCTTTAAAATATTGATCATGTCTAGATAAATTTTCGAGGAACATAGAGATACTGTAGCGACCCGTCTTCTCTGTCTTAGACGGATCGTTACTTTATCTACTTCTTGACTCTAATGCACGACTAAGAATGCGGAAATCTTTTTTTTTTCTTCTCAATTTAAATCTATCTATGATATACTAAATCTAATAGTCATGCATAATACAATGGCATACTTCTTTACATCTATAGGACTTTTCGGCAATGGTACCAGTCGACTGCGATCTGACCAGTCGACTGGTATCGGCCTCAGAAAGTTTCTGGGCGCGGCACCAGTCGACTGGCCTCTTGGCAGTCGACTGGTGTATCGGACAGAAGCTACTGTTCGATAGGGCAGTCGACTGGTTCTGAACCAGTCGACTGGCACGCCTGAAAACTGAAAATTCAGATTCGAAACTTAGTTTCCAAAAGCCCACTAAACATATAGTTTCAAGCCATAACAAGACACAACACCATTTCTATACTCTATACTAGTTTCCTAAACATTTTAGCCAATCAAAACAACTTCATAAACTCGAAATTAGAACTTTTGTGGAAGTAAATAAGCTATTCAAGTTTATATGAACTTTAACCTTAGAGTTTCTACCAATCTTGACTCCTATGCATTCATAACACCAATTACATGTTCTATAACCTTGCTAAAGCATTATGAAATGTGAATGCAACTTTTCTAAACATATTTAAGCAATAAAGCTTGATTCAAAGGGGAACTAGTACTATCTTGGCACATGCATCAATATCTCCAACAAAGTATCAATATTCCAAACTACTCACACTTCTACTCATCCAATGCAATCATAAGGATATGTATGCTAAATGAAATGACATGGAATCTTTACTCTAAGAAATTGAGCATGTAAGACTATCCAAAGCTTAAATGTTCGCTAAACTCCATAAAGCAATATCTTGGAATTTGAATAAACTTAAACATTGTAATTCAAATAACTAAATTGTCTCGTCTCAAGGATCTCTCCAAAATCAGCCACCACACACACGTCGCTCAGCATCGCCTTGTCGCCTTCCTTCAGAATTGCTTGTCTTTACCTTTACCTACAGTAAGAGGAAATGCATCTATAAGCATAAAGCTTAGTAAGTACTATCTAGCTCACAAAATCTCGAAATGTGCAAACATGCTTCTTGAACAATATGAAATCACATGAGATACTTATATGCTTGAAAGAAACACTCAGAACATGTATAACTCAAAAACATGCATACTCAAGCATTAATAAATCTTAACTCACTTTTCTTGGCTTAACTTGAAACTTTAGCAATCCATTAACTTAAAATCTTTCTTTAACTCTTTGAAAACTTTCTTAAACTTTAGAAAACTTTGCCAAAGCATATACTTGAAAATAATAATCACTTGGATCCACTGAAGACGTAAGTACCATCTCATGCGCGTTCCCTAAAAGGTTGGGGTAGCGAGCCACCAATCCTAATAGAGCAGACCTTGGTCTACCAGGGCCAAGACCTTGGAATTAGACACCTGGATTTCTTTAACGATGCCCTCGGACGCCGGGTACTGGCCTTGGAAGATAAAATAGCTTTTCTTTCTTTTCTTTCTTATCTGTAAATGCCTTGGCATTTTCTCGAGCACCTTGCGTGCTAAAATGCCTAAGTCTTGACTTTTGGGGATCTCTTAAGGCCTTGGCCTTTTCTTTTCTTATCTTTATCTTCTCTTTTCTTTTCTCATAGCTTTTCTTGGACCCTAACTCATATAGGGTACTTAATCAAATTATATAAGCATATAATGAACTAAGATCACATGCAAAATCTTAAACAAAAGGAAATATCTCTTTTAAAACTTTTAAGGAAATTCTTGGGAAAAACCGCCTCTTACTGTAGGTGAGCAGTACTTACATTGATATCTTGGACTTACAACCAAGATTGACGTCTAGGGCTCGGAGAAACTTGAGATCTCGGAGAATTCTTCGCGCCTACGCGTTCCTCTCGTCGCGGGGATCCCGAATATAGGAATATCTCTCGGAGGAGAGCCTTGGCCGGCTCTCTGGCTTGGTGTTGGTCGTCGCCCAAGAGAGGAGGGAGAGGTCGGCGTGCGGCGTGGGGTGGGAGAGGGAGAGAAAAAAAACTTCTCTCTTTAATATCTATTTATACTATCTTATGGAAAAGCGTAACTACTCTATAAATATATTTCTCTCCATCTTTGTTGTGCTTGATACCCTAGCCCAGCCGGTCCGCGCGCCTGGTCTCCTGGTGGTCGCGGGTTCGAACCCCCTGCTGCCCTTAAACGTTTTTCTTTTTTAAAATACTAAACGGACTCGGAAAATTCCATAAAAATATTCTAAAAATTCCTAAAAATATCTAGAATATTTCTAAACCATTTTTAAATAATTCTAAGGACTTTAAGAACTAAAAATGGAATTTTGGGGCGTTACAATCCCCCATACCTTATAAAAAGTTCGTCCTCGAACTTAGAATAATTCTGGATATCTTTCTCTCATGCTGTCCTCACGTTCCCAAGTAGCCTCCTCATGCTTTTGATTCTGCCAGATGACCTTCACTAGTGGCACTTCTTTGTTTCTTAATCTTTTAACTGCTTTGTCCACTATCTGTGTCGGTCTGCTCTCATAGCTAAGATCTTCTTGGATCTGTACTGACTGAGGCTGAATCACTTGGCTAGGGTCGTGAATACACTTCTTTAGCATAGAGACATGAAAGGTACTGTGGATAGCTGACATATCCTCTGGCAAGTCCAGCTCATAGGCTACTTTCCCAACTCTCTTTATAATCTTGTAGGGTCCTATGTAGCGAGGACTCAGCTTGCCCTTTTTGCCAAATCTCATCACTCCCTTCATAGGAGCGACCTTGAGAAATACTGAATCTCCAACTTGGAATTCAAGTGGCCTACGGCGTGTGTCAGCATAACTTTTCTGTCTACTCTGGGCAGTCTCAATCCTCTGGCGGATCGTCTGGATAGCCTGAGTGGTCTCATCTATAAGCTCAGTCTGGCTGCCTAGTCCTGACTCCATCTCTTTCTTCTCACCAGCTTCTTGCCAACATATGGGTGATCTGCATTTCCTGCCATACAATGCCTCATAAGGTGCCATCCTGATGGTGGCCTGATAGCTATTGTTGTAGGCAAACTCAGCTAAGCACAGAAATTTGCACCAACTGCCTTTAAAGTCCAACGCACAAGCCCTGAGCATGTCTTCTAAAATCTGATTTACTCTCTCTGTTTGTCCATCTGTCTGGGGATGGAAAGCTGTGCTGAACTGAAGTCTGGTGCCTAGGGCGTCCTGAACACACCTCCAAAAATGGGAGATGAACCGCCCATCTCTGTCAGAAACGATCGACTTCGGAACTCCGTGCTAACTGCTCTACCGAATGCGATAACTTGATGGCTAGGAAGTGGGCAGACTTGGTCAATCTATCCACTATCACCCAAATTGCATCGTGTCCATGGGTGGTTCTTGGAAGACCTGTGATAAAGTCCATGGATATTTCTTCCCACTTCCACTCTGGAATGGGAAGTGGCTGTAGAACTCCTCCTGGTCTCTGGTGTTCTGCTTTGACCCTCTGGCAGGTCAAGCAGGTACTGATATATCTGGCCACGTCTCGCTTGAGTCCAGACCACCAGAATCTTTTCTTTAAATCTTGGTACATCTTGGTAGAACCAGGATGCATAGAGTATGGGGTACTGTGGGCTCTTCTAGAATATTCTTTCTTAGTTCCTCATCATTGGGGACGCAAAGGCGGTCTCCAAGATAGAGGATGCCACTATCTGATACTCGAAACTCTGAATTTTCTGCCTCTTGGATCTCCTGCTTGATCTTCTGGATCTCTGGGTCTTGACTTTGCTTTCTTTGTATATCTACAAGCAGGGTTGACTCTAGAGTCAATGCAGAAATTGCCCAATTATTACCTCGACTCCAAAATCTTTTATTTCTTTCTGAAGTGGTGGAGACAGTGATGATAGGGACATCAGTGCTGCACAGGATTTTCTGCTCAGTGCATCTGCCACTTTATTAGCTTTACCTGGGTGGTAGAGGATTTCACAGTCATAATCTTTGACCAACTCTAGCCACCTGCGCTGCCTCATATTCAGGTCCTTCTGAGTGAAGAAGTACTTCAAACTTTGATGGTCTGTGAAGATTCTGCACTGCACTCCATACAGGTAGTGTCTCCAGAGCTTCAGTGCGAAAACCACAGCTGCTAGCTCAAGGTCGTGGGTAGGGTAATTCTTCTCATAGTCCTTGAGCTGTCTGGAGGCATATGCTATTACTTTACCGTCTTGCATGAGGACAGCTCCAAGGCCCATCTTGGATGCATCACTGTAGATGTCAAAGGCCTTGTCACTCTCTGGAACAGTCAGGATGGGAGCACTGGTCAGTCTCTTCTTCAGCTCTAGAAAACTGTGCTCGCATTTATCTGACCATTCAAACTTCTTGTTCTTTCTGGTCAAGGCTGTGAGTGGAGAGGCTATTCTGGAAAAGTCCTCCACAAATTTTCTGTAATATCCTGCCAGGCCTAAGAAGCTTCTGATCTCACTGGCATTCTTGGGTCTACACCAGTTGCTGACTGCTTCTATCTTGGCTGGATCAACTTGAATGCCTTCTTTGGATACAATGTGACCTAGGAAGGTCACCTGATCTAGCCAAAACTCACACTTTGAGAATTTTGCATAGAGCTTCTCCTGCTGAAGGATCTGCAGCACTATCCTCAAGTGTGTAGCATGGTCCTCTGGAGTCTGTGAGTATATGAGAATATCATCAATAAATACAATGACGAATTTATCGAGATACTCCCTGAAGATGTGGTTCATCAGCTCCATGAAGACTGCTGGAGCATTGGTTACTCCAAAAGGCATTACTACAAATTCGTAGTGGCCGTATCTTGTCCTGAAGGCCGTCCTGGGGATGTCACTTTCTTTAACCTTCAGCTGATGATACCCAGAACGCAGATCTATCTTCGAGAACACTGTAGCCCCTTTGAGTTGATCAAATAAATCATCTATTCTAGGAAGGGGGTACTTGTTCTTGATGGTTACCTTGTTCAGAGCTCTGTAGTCTATGCACAGACGCATAGACCCATCCTTCTTCTTGACGAAAAGTACAGGAGCTCCCCAGGGTGAATGACTCGGGCGAATGAAGCCCTTGTCTAGTAGCTCCTGGAGTTGCTCTTGTAATTCCTTCAACTCTGCTGGAGACATACGATATGGGGCCTTCGAGACCGGACCGGTACCGGGCACTAGCTCGATCTCGAATTCCACTTCTCTGTTGGGAGGTAGTCCAGGTAATTCTTCTGGGAACACTTCTGGATATTCGCAGACTACCCGTACATCCTCCTGCTTGAGTTCTTTCTTTGCTTCTGAGTCCACTATGTGTGCAAGAAAACCAGCACACCCTTGCTCTAGCATCTGGTGGGCTGCCAAGGCTGAGAGAAATTTCTGAGTCTTCCTCCTTGGGGCTCCTTGAAACTCGAATGGTGGTTCTCCTTCTGGGCTGAAAACCACCTTCCTTCTACGGCAGTCCACTGAAGCGCTGTACTTACTGAGGAAATCCATGCCCAGTATGATGTCGAAGTCCTGCATCGCAAGGACTACCAGATCGACATATAGCTCTCGGTCTGAAATCTTGATTGGCACAGCCCGGAGCCTCTGGGTGGATTCCATGATTTCCCCTGAAGGGAGAGTTGTCAGGAATCTGGACTCCCAACTCTCTGCAGGCACCTGTAACTTACTAGCAAAAGGTACTGATACGAAAGAATGGGTCGCCCCAGTGTCAAACAGTGTAGTAGCTAAATGCTGTAAAAGAACTATTTGACCTGTTACGACCGTGGAGGCGCTGGCAGCTTCTTCCTTCGTGAGGGCAAAGACTCTGGCATTGGTTGGAACTGGTGCTGCTTCCAACCCTCCTTGACTGATCTGAGGTCCCTCCAGTATAGTAGGCATGTAATGTAACTGAGGCTGGCCTCCATACTGTACGGACTGCTGAGGAAGTACCTTAAACTTGTTTGGGCAGTCTTTGGATCTGTGTCCCTCTTGTCCACATGAATAGCATCCAGTTACACCCAAAAGGCATGCTCCTGGATGGTTCCTCCCACACTTAGGACAAGGTGGATACCTAGCTTGCTTATTCTCTGGTTTTCCTTTTGGCTGCCAGGCCACTGCTTCCTTTTGTGGTTCTTGTTCTTCCAGTTCTGGCTATTTGGCTGAGGCTTCTGGCCTCCTATTGTCTTGTTCTCAATCAGGACTGGCTTCTGCTGTGCTCGCTGTGCCTTGATGCTATTCAGGTAGTGCTCTGAGATTAGAGCACTACTGACCAACTCCTCGCTGGTCTGGGGTCGGTGCGTCCCGCTGTTCACGTTGAGTGCTATCTCAGGGTTCAGCATGCGGAGCATCAGTCTGACTCGCTCCTTCTCTGTGCTGACTAGCTCTGGGCAGAGGCGAGCTAGTCTGTTGAATTTCGCGACTGCTTCTCCCACTGGTAGGCTACCTTGTCTGAACTCTATGAAGTCCTCGTAGTGCTTGTTGGTAACCCGCATGTGGAAGAACTCCTCATAGAACTCTTGCTCGAAATCTGCCCAGCTCATCTGGTTGACTATCCTCTTACTCTTGACCCGCTCCCACCACATACGAGCATCTCCAGTTAGGCAGAAGGAGGCACATTTGACCTTCTCGACTTCTGGCCAGTCAAGAAGCTCCATTGTGCTCTCTAAAGTCTTGAACCAAGCCTGGGCATCCCAGGGCTCAGTCGTGCCTGAGAAGCTTTCAGGTTTCAGCCTCTGCCACTGGACGAGGTATGCTTCTTGTCTTCGGTTCACGGCAGGGGTCTCCTGTGTGACGGTGGAACTTCAGCACCACTGGAGTTTCCCACTCCTGCTGGGGTGGTGTAGGGGGCCTGGGTGCTGATTTGCCATCAGTGTGGCGATGTCTTCTGTTGTTCTGCATCTGAGCTTGCATTTGAGCAATGACTGCCATCAGGTCTGGCTGTTCTGTGCCAGGCTCATTGTTATCTTGAACTGGGGTTCCGTTCCTTGCATTAGGAGCTCGGCCTCTTCTTGCCATCTAATAATGTATAAGGGAACAAGAAATCACTACTACTTCTCTAGGTATAAACTTATCTTCTTACTTAGTATCCTAATATCCATTCTAGGGATTAAACATGATTCCGTGATACTAAGGTATTAAACATGCTTCCTTGTTCTATGCACATGTGAGTAAGTACTTAAGCATTTCTCTATACTGAATTAAGTAAAGGAGCAATAGAAAAACTGAAACTTAAAGCTTTCTTACTTGAAGACGGCAAGGTTGATGCTGATGTGTGTGTGATGCTGGAGAATGGGAAACTGCTCTGATACCACCTGTAGCGACCCGCCTTCTCTGCCTTAGACGGATCGTTACTTTATCTACTTCTGACTCTAATGCACGACTAAGAATGCGGAAATCTTTTTTTTTTTCTTCTCATTTAAATCTATCTATGATATACTAACTCTAATAGTCATGCATGATACAATGGCACACTTCTTTCATCTATAGGACTTTTCTGCACTGGTACCAGTCGACTGCGATCTGACCAGTCGACTGGATCGGCCACAGAAAGTTTCTGGGCGCGGCACCAGTCGACTGGCCTCTTGGCAGTCGACTGATGCATCGAACAGAAGCTACTGTTCGATAGGGCAGTCGACTGATACTGAACCAGTCGACTGGCACGCCTGAAAATCTGAAATTCAGATTCGAAACTTGTTTCAAAAGTCCACCAAACATATAGTTTCAAGCCATACAAAGACACAACACCATTTCTATACTCTATACTAGTTTCCTAAACATTTTAGCCAATCAAAACAACTTCATAAACTCGAAATTAGAACTTGGGAAGTAAAAAGTTATGAAAATCTATATATGAACTTTAACTAGAGTTTGTACCAA
>JAGFNQ010002654.1:0-85441 GCA_024364735.1 Boesenbergia rotunda
AAATTTAGGGGTCTTTTTGAAAATTAAGGACCTAATTGTAATTAACAAAAATTGGAGGGCTTATTGGTAAAATGCCAAAACAATTATTAAAGCCCTAAATTTCTCCCAAAACCTCCTCTACCGTTTTCTTGCCCCGACACCACTGCGAGCGAGCGGTTCCTCAACGCCGCCGCACGCGTGCCGCCGCCTCCTCCTCCTTCCTCTTCCTCGCGGTCGTCTTCTTCGATTTCCTCTTCTCCCTCGCTTGTTCCGGCGCCAACCGGATTGCGCCGTTGCCCTCGCGTGAAACCAGTCGACGACGCAGCCACAGCGGCCGGCGATCTTCCTCCCCACGCGACGCAGGGCAAGTCCAAGTTTTTCTCTGCGATTCCTTTCTACTCCTCGCACAATCAAAGGCAAGGACTGCAGCCCCGTGGAGTTTTTCACCGCCGTGCCCTAAATTTTTTTGCTTCTTCCTCCTTTTGGCGATCGGGTTCTTTGGTGAGTTTTCTGCCGAATCCATTCCTTGATTTCCTAGGGCTTGGCTTAGGGGTTGTGTAGTATTAAGTTGTTGCTCTGCAAATTGACTAACTTTGGTTGTTTTTCGTGTGTGCGCATTCACTGTCATGTGTTTTGGAGGAATTTGAGGATGTAAATTTTAGGATTTTGTTCTATTCTTATGTGGCCAAATGATGAATGTGTTGATTTCATGGGATCAGGTTGTAGCGTGTAGTGTTGTGATTTCTTGATACTTCCTGTCGCATGATGATAGTGAGTGATTTAAGTTGGGAGTTGATTTAGCTCTTTGACCTGAGAGTGTTGCCAAGTGATTATGATAGGTTGGCTGTGCATTGTCTCTTTGGGTAAATGTTGGACGGTTTATTTAGGTTTGGTTTAAGGTTGTGAAGGTTGCAATTGTTCTGGAGATGTCTCCTAATTAGTGGATGTTAAGGAGGGTGTTTGGGTTGAATTGTTGTTAAGCAAGATCGATCGGGATTAACCTAAACCTGAACCAAACCTTAGTTTTGCTTGAACAGATCTGGTAATTAGGGTTAACTAAAGAATGTGATAATTAGGATTAGTCTTTTAATTGTTAGTTTAGCTACTTAATTAATTGTATAATTAGTTAAACTTTATCATTGGGACAGGACCTTGACTTCGAACTCACACGGTTGATCGTGGGAGATTTTCTTCTCGTATACAGACTACAGACTAAGGCAGGTACTTCTCCTTTGTACTCGAGTAGTTTTCTTTACCTTAAAAGCATGGCTATATTATGTATGATAGGTTGCTTGACATTGTTCTTTGTCGTTTGTTATTTAAACATCGCCGTTGAGACTTGTTCTTCGTTGATCTTCGAGTATTCCAAATTTGTATCCGTACAGTCCTCTATTGGTTTTCTATTCTGTAAAGTGCCGTTTGTACACGAGCACTTAGAAGTTCATTAAACACAGATAGGTTTATTTGACATTAGAAATATCCTACCTAGTAGCGTAGGTGCATAACCATTGGTTTTCGATTTCTGGTTGGATATATTGATGCATCGTTTCCTTGTTGGATTTTGGTTGCATCGTTGTTTCTCCGGTTGTTTGTGCATCGTATAGCATGCACCATACTTGCACTTTGCATACTAACGACTGTTGGGCTTACATTTGGTTAAGTTGTCGTTAGTCATATTGTTGCTCGATGCACTCAACCACTTATTTTCGTGGTAGTTATTAGAGTGCGAGCACCTGTCCTGTTATGCCAAACAGTGACACCCTCACCGTTGTTCTTAGAGGGATGAGCTGTTGGTGGCTCACCCTCTCCGTTGTTTTTAGAGGGATATTGCAGCTGTGTAACTCCTCCTATGTATCGGGGTTGGAGTGTAGACTCCCCAGCATCCTGTCCACTCAACCACGTCGTATGTTGTATTATTATTGTTGTTGGAGTGCGTACAGTTATCACAGCCCTACCCACTCGGTCACACAGATGTGATGTGTTGGCGGCTTGACTGGCGTCAGGGGTAACCCATGTCATTGCATCATGTGCATACGTATTTCATTTATGCATTTTTCCTTTGATTGTTGCATTTATATGAGCTATGGTTGTTGCACATGATTGACATGCATGTATATCTTGGTTTTATCGTTGTTGCGTTGTTTTACACCTGTTTAGTTGTTATTCGGTTTTTATAGCATGTTGTTCTATATATGCTATGTGTATTTAGGTGATTCTATATTCCGTATGGATTGTACTCAGTTGGTTCTCTACTTGTTATACCTTTTGTCATGTCATGCTTATTGTCTACTCATATACCCGCAGAGTCCGCCCGGACTTACCACCGCTACTCCCCATTTTTGTTTCAGGTAGCAGATAGATATTTTGCTTGGAGCCAGCAGAGGATCCAGTTGCCAGTCCCACAGTCTCGACTCACATTTAAAGTCGATTTAGTATTTGCTATGTTTCCGCATTTATTTTCCTAGTTCGGTATTTGTTTTGTTTATCTGGTTTTGTCGTATAGATTCATGTTTGGATCTTATTGATCTAGTAGTTGCGTCTTGGACACTCTTCGGAGTATTTCTTTTGTGTTCGGACTCTATTGTTTTTATTATGTTAAAAGTCAATATCAGACTGAATGTGAAGTTTATCTTATCGTTATCTCGTATTTTAGTATTAACTGCGTGGTTGTGTGTATTTCTTTTATGTTTATGATGGCTGAGCCATCTTATGTGTTGAGAGCTATGTATTCATGTCCCAACTGGTCGGCCGTACAGGGGAGATGCTGCCCGATTTTCGAGTAAGCATGTGCCTCTGGGGGCGTGACATGTTATACCTTTTGTCATGCCATGCTTATTGTCTACTCATATACCCGCAGAGTCTGCCCGGACTCACCACCGTTACC
This sequence comes from Boesenbergia rotunda, assembly GCA_024364735.1. Lineage (NCBI taxonomy): Eukaryota > Viridiplantae > Streptophyta > Magnoliopsida > Zingiberales > Zingiberaceae > Boesenbergia > Boesenbergia rotunda. Next base: position 2,864 of record JAGFNQ010002654.1, read on the forward strand.
TCCCATTTTTGTTTCAGATAGCAGGTAGTCGTATTTCTTGGAGCCAGGAGAGGATCCTGTCGTCAGTCCCCAGAGTTCAGTTGTTTCCGTATTTGGTATTAGTTGCTTTATTTTCGGCACTTGGTTTGTTTACATTTTAATTGCTTATCAGATATCGGACTGGTTTTGTTATTATTATAGAGACATTTGAGTTCTCTTTTAGTTGTAGTTTCTTATATATTCGAGGTGGCTGAGCCACCCGTTATCTTTTATGTTGATGTTAAACTGTGTGGTGATTTGTTTCTCTTTTCTGTTATGATGGCTGAGCCATCTTTTATGATGAGAGTGTATGTATATTTGTCCCAACTTGTCCGTCGTACAGGGGAGATGCTGTCCGATTTTCGAGTAAGTGTGTACCTTTGGGGGCGTGACACTATGTTTCGCAAATGACACTTTGAAGCATTCAATTCCCTTGCTTGAAGGGAAGATGGATTGATAAAAACCTTCCGGACTAAGCGCAATGCTAGGAAATCTGAAACTGATACCCGAGAGTCAGGGGCGAGTTGGAGAGAAGGAATGAAAAGAGAAATGAGTAACCCACCTTCACAATGGAATTGTAAACTGATTCCAAGGATTTGGACTGATTAGGCTGCTTGAAGGACGCAGATTGGGAAGTCAAAGTCTGTTGGCTCTCTCTCTTTCTTGTTGTTCTCGTTGTGCCTCTCCAGTGACGTTTGAAAATCAAAGGGAAGTCATCATCTTTTTATGGAAGCAGCGGATAAAGGTCTTGTTTACAGCCTGTTTTGTCTTCCAGCTTTGAATAGCACATTCGATCATGTCGAATTTCGACCCGTAAATCATGTATGAGCTGAGGTCAGCAATCACATAAGTCATCTTCAAAGACTTCACTCTCAGTATCAGTCGTGACATTGGATTCAGCTTGTTGTGCGATTCCTTTTTCCTCATGCCGGTGGGGTATTTTGGGTTGCTTACTGAGAGGAAGTGCTCGATCTTTTCTTTCCAACTAGTCTCCTTCATCAGAGAATGCTTCGCTTAATCATAACTCTTTCACCAGTTTGACGACTTCCTCTTTTCTCTTGTAGTTCCAGGGCTTTAACAAGTTCCTCGAATAAGGTCTCGAAGTGCTGACAATCCGAGGCTCGAGAGACCTTTTGGAATTTTCGTAAATAACGTCCCTGTCCTGTCGAGGAAGTTCTATTTTTGTGTAAGCTTTATCACATCCAGGAATCAGCAAGGGATTCCACTCTTCAATCAGAGTCTTGAGACCAAAAAGATTCTAGAAAGAAGCAAAGAGTCCACCTTTCTTTCAAGGAGGGACAAGCTCGACTAAAATACGCCCTAAGGACTTTCGGCCTATTATGGGATTACAGTACTAAATTGTGGCTAAGGTGCTGGCCGCGCGTCTTCAAATCAAACTGTGATGGGGAGCTTTATTTCTGAAACGCAGACGTGTGATGGTAGGCAGCTGGTTGACAGTGTGTTGGTTCTGAGTGAGGTTATCTCTGAAGCTAAACGACGTAAACAGCCTCTCGCAGTGTTCTTTCTCGACTTTGAAAAGGCGTATGACAATGTCCGGTGGGAGTTTTGGCTGGAGATGTTGGAGTACATGGGCTTCTCGAGGAAGTGGCTGTTGAAAATCGAAATTTAAAGGACCTTATTGCGAATTAGGGACCTAGTTGGAATTCCTCAAAATTGGAGGACCTTTTTGCAAAAAGCCAAACTAATAAAATTTGCCCTAAACTCGTCCCAAAATCATTTCGGCCTCCGTTTCTTCCCCGTCGCCAACCCCGCACCGCGCGAGCTGTTCCCTCATCGCCGCGCCGCCTCTGCTTCTCCATCCTCCTCTTCTCCTCCTCTTCTTCCTTTTCTTCTCCGTCTTCTTCTCCGTTTTCTCTAGCGCGCACAAATGAAAGGTCGATCTCTGCCCCTGCTTGCGCCGCCGCCGGCTCGCGCAAGTTGCTGATGCCGCCGGAACTTCGAGTTTTCCTCTACGGCCATGAGTAGATTTGTGGTCATCCTCTTCACTCCTCCTTCTTGAGTTGTTCAGCGCCGACCTTCTGTGGGTTTGCTCGCCGGCCGACTATGGTTTTGGTAAGTATCGGTTGAGCCTTGAAGAAAAGTGTGTTGGATATGTAGATATAATTTAGAATCGTTCTTTTAATTTAATCGAGGTTTGGTGACGTTTGCTTGTTTTGGTTTCATTTTGGTAGTTGTAAAGATGGTTCTGTTCGTTTTGGGTTCTGCTTTGAGTTGGGATTGGTTTTGAGCAGGGTTCTAATCAGATCATTGATTTTGATAGGAGTTGGTGAATTGGATTGTTCTACTGTGTAGAAAATTCTGTTAATGAAACTGGTTTACGACATGTTCTGTTTGGGTTTTTGGAATCTACGTGAGTAGTTTTGGTTTGAGGTTTGATTAGTTCTTGGATAATCAGACCTTCAGAAGGAGCTGTTTGATTTGGTGTTGTGTTCCTCCTCTATTGTCATGTGTGAAAAATCTTGGGTTTGATATAGTTTCTTGTTCAGATCTTGGTGTTAAATTGTCTTGGAGATTTATTTATAGAGCAGTCTTCATTTATGGTAGTATGCCCCTATCATGGGCGTTATCTTCTGGTTTTGACCTGGGTTGTGTTGTTAGCCTTGATTTGTAACTTTGCCGTGAGTGGGAGTTGGGAACTTACAAGTCTGTCCTGTTCCTTATGTTTGCTGTGAGCTTGAATGATAATGAGTTTAGGTTGTTAAGTTGGGTTTCCAATTGTTACCGAAGGGTGTGTTTGGCCTCCCTCTTTGTCGAGAGCTCGAGGAGCCGGTGAGTTTGGTAATGGTGAATTGGGGCTTGGGTTAAAACGAAAATGAACCTAATCTCAATTTATTAAATGAATACGATAATTACTTTTTGTGTAGGTTTGGTTTATTTGAATTAGTTCTAATATGGTTTAGTAGCTATGTAGCTCATTACTATTTGTGTAAATATCTAAGATATGTTCTCTGATACAGGACATTGATTTATTTCGGACGATTGGTTGCGGGGGTTCTTTCGGACACGTTCTACAATTATAAGGCGGGTACTTCTCCTTTGTACTCGTGTAGTTCCTTTATCTTAAAGCATGGCTGTTTATGTCTAAATAGGTTGCTTGACCTTGTTCTTTGCCGTTGATTATTTAATGTCACCGTTGAGACTTATTCTTCGTTAATCTTCGAGTATTCCAAATTCGTATCTGTACAGTCCTCTATTGGTTTTCTATTCTGTAAAGTGCCGTTTGTACGCGAGCACTAAGAAGTTCATTAAACACAGATAGGTTTATTTGACATTAGAAAATACCCTACCTAGTAGTGTAGGTGCATAATCGTTGGTTTTCGATTTCTGGATGGTTGTATTGATGCATCGTATACTCGTTGGATTTTATTGCATCGTTGTTTTCTCTGGTTGTTCGTGCATCGTATAGCATGTTAAAAGAGAATAAATTGACCGAGTCAAATATTATTAGATATTTTCCTTAGTAAATTGTTAATTGACAGTTTCAATTGACCGAGTCAAATATTATTAGATATTTTCCTTAGTAATTTGTTCTCTTTTACATGTACCATACTTGCACGTTGCATACTAACGACTGTTGGGCTTATATTTGGTTAAGCTGTCGTTAGTCATATTGTTGCTCGATGCACTCAACCACTTGTTGTCGTGGTAGTTATTAGAGTGCGAGCACCTGTCCTGTTATGTCAAACTGTGACACCCTTACCGTTGTTTTTATAGGGATGAGCTGTTGGTGGCTCACCCTTACCGTTGTTTTTAGAGGGATATTGCAGCTGTGTAGCTCCTCCTATGTATCGGGGTTGGAGTGTAGACTCCCCAGCATCCTGTCCACTCAACTACGCCGTGTTGGTGCCAGAAGCATCAGAACAGTCAAACTCCAGTACATTAATGTGTTTTGATGTTTGTCAATAGACAGTAAATGTTTGACAATAGATGTCTGACCAGAATAGTCAAGGGGTTAACCAAACAGGACCTGATGTTTGGTAGGGCAAACCCATGTCTGATCAGTTAGACCAGAGGGTCAGCCAAACAGGATCTGATGTTTGGCAGAAGACCCAGAGTTGGTCAGCTAGACCAAGGGTTTAACCAAACAGGACCTGATGTTTGGTTGGGTAAACCCAAACCCAGGCTTGATCAGCTAAACCAAGGGTTAGCCAAACAGGATCTGATGTTTGGCAGGAAACCTAGAGATGGCGAGTCGGACCAAGGGTTAGCTAAACAGGATTTGATGTTTGGCAGAAAACCTAGAGTTGGTCAATCAAAACAAGGGTTAGCTAAACAGGATTTGATGTTTAGCAGAAAACCTAGAGTTAGTCAATCAAAACAAGGGTTAGCTAAACAGGATCTGATGTTTAACAGAAAACCCATTTGGAGCTACATTGAGGAAGTCTAGTCAGGTTTAATATGACTAGCAAAGAAGTCCTGGTTTGGAGGATTAGGCAGAATAAAGTCCTAATTGGAGGTTAGGCAAGGGAAGTCCAAGGTGGTTGAGTCTTGGCAAAAGTCCAAGATGGTTGAGTCTTGGCAAAAGTCCAGGGTGGTTGAGTCCTGGCGGCTGAAGTCCAAGGTGGTTGAGTCTTGGCAAAAGTCCAGGGTGGTTTGAGTCCCGGCTGTTGAAGTCCAAGGTGGTTGAGTCTTGGCAACTGAAGTCCAAGGTGGTTGAGTCTTGGCAAAAGTCCAGGGTGGTTGAGTCCTGGTGGCTGAAGTCCAGGTGTTGAGCCTTGCAAAAAGACCAGGGTGGTTGAGTCCTGGTGGTTGAAGACCAAGTTGGTTGAGACTTGGCAAAAGTCCAGAGTGGTTGAGTCCTGGCATTTGAAGCCCAAGTTGGTTGAGACTTGGCAAAAGTCCAGGGTGGTTGAGCCCTGTCAGGAAGACCTGGTGGGTTAAGAAGCTGAGTAGATCTGTATACTCGTCTTGTGTGTTGCTTGTGTATGTGTCTTGCAGGTACCTAGAAATTGGAGGTAAGACAGGAGAGCAACCGAAGCCAGAAAACAAAGAAAAGTGGCTGGAAAATAGCATCCCAGGCGCCCCCAAGGGTTCAGGGCGCCCCAGTCCCCTTCCCAGGCGCCCCGGATGGTTCAGCAAAGCCAAACTTGTGTCCCGGACGCCCAGGTTGGAAGGTCGGGCGCCCAGGTTAAAGTTTGGGCGCCCCGGATGACTCTGCAAGGGAAAATTACCCTCCCAGGTGCCCGGAACCCAGGCGCCCGGAAGGTCGGGCGCCCAGGTCAGCTGGGTCAGCGACGTCCGAATCTTCCTCGCGAATTTGGTGGATCGGGCGACACGTGGAGGGCGCCCGAGTCGATGGGGGCGCCCGAGAGAGTACTATAAATAGGGGTTTTAACCCCCTAACTTGGAACAACAATTCTACACGCTTCTAACTCATTCTGGGCAAAGCAAAGACGCTAGAGACGAAGCTCTGCGACCAAGGAGGCTCCAGGAGGAAGTGCGTTGCACTTCGGACTTCCGGATTGGCCGGATCTTCGCTATTGTTTTGGTTTGCTTTTTAATTACAAGTTACACTTTACTTATACTCTTTTGCTTGTAATTGGAATTGTAAGACGGGTTTTCTCCGCCTCCGGAAATTCCGGAAAGGAGACCATTAGTGGACTCAACGCCGAGTACATAGGCCTTGGAGTACTGACCCTGGGGGGTCGGGAACCAAGTAAATACCCGAGTCTTTGTCGCGTCGTTTTTTCATTATCTATTTCCGCTGCTACTAACTCTGACTTGCAAGAACGGACGACGAGTTTTCCGACGAGTTTTCACGGTCGATATTCACCTCCCCCCTCTATCGACGGCACCGGTCCTACAAGTGGTATCAGAGCAAAGTCGCTCTTCACCGGACTAACAGCCGACGGAGCAAAGACGCCAGGAGTTGAGGGGGAGCCCAGGGGTGAATCAGGTATTTTTTTTTTTTAATGTCAAATTTAAAGTTCCATATTATATGTTTCAAGTGCAGGGAAAGAGGGCACTACAAAAGTAAGTGTCCTACTCGTAAGACTCGATCTTCACCACCGACGGCAAAGGAGGTACCTACGCCAGGAGTCCGGAGGGACAAAAGCCACATTCGGTGCTTCAGATGCCAGGAGCAAGGGCATTACATGAATCAGTGCCTAGACTGGAAGGTCACCAAAACCAGGATGCCAAAAATTTCGCAAAAGGTACGTAAAAGTAATTTTTACGAAAATGCTTTTAAAATTCCTGCAAATTTACATAATCTTCCTGGAAAATTAGACTTCTTGTCCAGTAAATTAGTTATATTGCATGATAAATTAACTAGTGATTATTGTAAATCAGACATTGAAATCTTGAAAATTAACTCTATAATTTCTAATATTAATGCCACAATTTTAGATATTAACTCTAACATTTTTAATTCTCAAGATAATGTTAATATTAATGTTGAAAATTCTCAAGATAATGTTAATATTAATGTTGAAAATTCTGAAGATAATATTAATTAATGTTGATAACTCACAAGATAATGATTCTGTAGATAATATTCAAATTAATTCTGAAAATGATAATCTTAATTATCAAAATACATTTAATTATTCTGAAGATGATGAAACAAACTTAATCAGTAATTCTGAACAATATTCAACCTATTATGTAGATAACTCAGATAATGAAGAAGAAAATGAAGAGGATAACGAAGAAGATGAAGAAAAATTTAATAAAAGTTTAGCAACAATTATGTTGACTTACAAACATTCAAATAAAAAGGAAGTTATTAATAAATTTAAAGAATTAAACTCAAAAGAAACAGTTGGAGAGTCTGAATTTTTCGAATTAATGGAAATGATGCAAATAGACCCAAAACGACTTAATATTTAATCATCAAATAATGTCTAACGTTAAATTATTTTATCTTTAATTAAATTTTTAATAATTCAACTTTAACTAATTCTTTTTAATTCAACTTTAATTAATTCTTAATTACTTTAACTTTAATTAATTAATTCTTATTAACTCAACTTAAATTAATTAAATTCTTAATAATTCAACTTTAATTAATTCTTATTAATTCAACTTTAATTAATTCTTAATTACTTTAACCTTAATTAATTAATTTTTATTAACTAACTTAAATTAATTAATTCTTATTAATTCAACTTTAATTAATTCTTAATTAGTTTAACTTTAATTAATTAATTCTTATTAACTCAACTTAAATTAATTAAATTCTTGATAATTCAACTTTATTCTTATTAATTCAACTTTAATTAATTCTTAATTACTTTAACTTTAATTAATTAATTTTTATTAACTAACTTAAATTAATTAATTCTGAATAATTCAACTTAAATTAATAAATTCTTAATAATTTAACTTCAACTAATTAATTATTAATTAACTTAAACTTTAACTAATTCGTTAATCCTTAATAAATTTAAACTCTAATGAATTCTTTAATCATTAAGTTCAACTTTATTCAAATTTTATTTTGGATTGAGCCCCGGGGAGCCGTCCAAATAATTTTGATTAACTTAAACTTTAATTAACAATTCTTAATAACTTAAACTTTAATTATCTAAACTTTAATTAGTCCAACCTTAATTAATATTCAACCTTAATCCCTAATTAATTAAAATTCTAATTAATTCTCAATTAATTCAATTAATCCCTAATTAATTCAAATTTAAATTAATTGATTCAAATTAATTCAGATTAATTCGTAAGTAATTCAATTAATTTTAATTAACATAATTCATTATCAATTAATTTAACTTCAATTAAGTTTTAACTTGAACCTCAATTAATTAATTCTTAAATAGTTTATCTTTAATTAATTAATTCTTAATAATTCAACTTAAATTAATTAATTCTTAAATAATTCAACTTTAATCAATTAATTCTTACTCAAATAAATTCAACTTAAATTAATCAAACTAACCTTCAATTAATTTAATCCTTAATCAAATTTTTAATCCTTAATTATCTCAACTATAATTAAACCTTAAATCAAATTCTTTTTCTTAATTAATTCAAAACTTAAATCAAATTCTTATTCTTAATTAATTCAAAACTTAAATTAAATTCTTATTCTTAATTAATTCAAACTTAAATCAAATATTCAATTCTTAATCAATTCAAATCTTAAATTAATTAACTCTTAATAATTCAACTTAAATTAATTATCTCTTAATAATTCAACTTAATTTAATTAATTCTTAATAATACATCTTAAATTAATTAATTCTTAATAATTCAACTTTAAATTAATTAATTCTTAATTAATCAATTCTCATTAATTCAACCTTAAATTAATTAATCATTGATTAACTTCAACTTTAATTAAACCTTTAATTTCTAAATAATTCAACTTTAATTAAAAACTTTAATTAAATCTTTAAGTCATAATTAATTCAACTTAGATTAAATCTTTAATTCTTAAATAATTTCGATTTGGATTGAGCCTCGGGGAGCCGCCCAAATAACTCTAATTAAACTTTCAAAATCATAATCAATTCTTTCAACCCTAATTAACTTCAAAATCTTAATCATCTCTTTCAAAATAATATTTTTTTCAAAATCTTAATTAATCTGTCAACTTTAATTATTAATAACTTAAACCTTAATTAATAACTTAAACCTTAATCAATTCCTAGTAATTTAAACTTTAAACAATCCTTAATCTAACATAAAATTCACGAACCAAACTACTACCTTTAATTATGAAACAAATAAAATACTACCAAACTTAAACAACCAACTTGATTAACAACAAATATGTCAAAGTGGGGTGGCATATTCGCGGGTTCACACGAAATGTATCAAATCGGGAATTTGATACATTGTTAGAAACTTAAATAAAATGTCTTGACTGGTTTGACTCATGCATAACTGTCATGCCATGCATTTGCTATTCTTATTAAAATATAACTGTCATGTCGTTCATATTTAATTTTAGGACTGTGTCAGGTTTAGGAGGAATTCAAATTCAAAGAATTAATAGTTTCAAAAATGCTGTCTTTTCAAAAATCGTCATTCTTTCAAAAATTACTATCTTTTTGAAAATACACATATTTTTTTTATCATTATAGTAAATACTTGAAAAATTGCTTGAGTTTAGAGAAATCTCTAAGATACAGAGGAAATTTTCTCTTGTAGTTAACAAGATTTCCTAGGACTGTATCAGACTGGAGAGGAATCTAAATCAAAAAAAAAAATGTGATTGAAAGTACTTTATTTTGATTGGGAAAATCTCTAAAGACATATAGGAAATTTTCTTGTGGTCAACAAGATTCCTAGGATTATGTCAGATTTAGGGAGATTCAAATCAATAAAGTATCTAGTTTTTTTGGCATGCCTCAAAATTTCTCAAAATTTAAATCTCAAAGGGGGAGAGGATGCAGGTTTTAAATTAAGGGGGATTTTTTGAAAACCATGTTTCTTTTCAAAACCATCATTGTTGGTGCAAAAAGCCCCATTATCTTTTAAAAATCTATTTTTCAAACCATCATTTTTTTCGTATCCTTCTGCTTGATGTGTGTCAAAGAGGGAAAAAGCACTTAACTTTTAAAAAAAAAAAAATCAAAGGAGGATAACTTTTTAATGTGTGTCAAAGGGGGAGAGAGCTTAAGTTTGAGATATTATTTTCGTTTTTCCCCAGTGATTGACCTAAAACCAATAAAATCATTGTCAAACAGAGCCTAACTTAAGTTTATTGCCAAACATCAAAAAGGGGGAGATTGTTGGTGCCAGAAGCATCAGAACAGTCAAACTCCAGTACATTAATGTGTTTTGATGTTTGTCAATAGACAGTAAATGTTTGACAATAGATGTCTGACCAGAATAGTCAAGGGTTTAACCAAACAGGACCTGATGTTTGGTAGGGCAAACCCATGTCTGATCAGTTAGACCAGAGGGTCAGCCAAACAGGATCTGATGTTTGGCAGAAGACCCAGAGTTGGTCAGCTAGACCAAGGGTTTAACCAAACAGGACCTGATGTTTGGTTGGGTAAACCCAAACCCAGGCTTGATCAGCTAAACCAAGGGTTAGCCAAACAGGATCTGATGTTTGGCAGGAAACCCAGAGATGGCGAGTCGGACCAAGGGTTAGCCAAACAGGATCTGATGTTTGGCAGGAAACCCAGAGATGGCGAGTCGGACCAAGGGTTAGCTAAACAGGATTTGATGTTTAGCAGAAAACCTAGAGTTGGTCAATCAAAACAAGGGTTAGCTAAACAGGATTTGATGTTTAGCAGAAAACCTAGAGTTGGTCAATCAAAACAAGGGTTAGCTAAACAGGATCTGATGTTTAGCAGAAAACCCATTTGGAGCTACATTGAGGAAGTCTAGTCAGGTTTAATATGACTAGCAAAGAAGTCCTGGTTTGGAGGATTAGGCAGAATAAAGTCCTAATTGGAGGTTAGGCAAGGGAAGTCCAAGGTGGTTGAGTCTTGGCAAAAGTCCAAGGTGGTTGAGTCTTGGCAAAAGTCCAGGGTGGTTGAGTCCTGGCGGCTGAAGTCCAAGGTGGTTGAGTCTTGGCAAAAGTCCAGGGTGGTTGAGTCTCGGCTGTTGAAGTCCAAGGTGGTTGAGTCTTGGCAACTGAAGTCCAAGGTGGTTGAGTCTTGGCAAAAGTCCAGGGTGGTTGAGTCCTGGTGGCTGAAGTCCAAGGTGGTTGAGCCTTGGCAAAAAGACCAGGGTGGTTGAGTCCTGGTGGTTGAAGACCAAGTTGGTTGAGACTTGGCAAAAGTCCAAAGTGGTTGAGTCCTGGCATTTGAAGCCCAAGTTGGTTGAGACTTGGCAAAAGTCCAGGGTGGTTGAGTCCTGGCAGTTGAAGCCCAAGTTGGTTGAGACTTGGCAAAAGTCCAGGGTGGTTGAGCCCTGTCAGGAAGACCTGGTGGGTTAAGAAGCTGAGTAGATCTGTATACTCGTCTTGTGTGTTGCTTGTGTATGTGTCTTGCATGTACCTAGAAATTGGAGGTAAGACAGGAGAGCAACCGAAGCCAGAAAACAAAGAAAAGTGGCTGGAAAAGAGCATCCCAGGCGCCCCCAAGGGTTCAGGGCGCCCCAGTCCCCTTCCCAGGCGCCCCGGATGGTTCAGCAAAGCCAAACTTGTGTCCCGGGCGCCCAGGTTGGAAGGTCGGGCGCCCAGGTTGAAGTTTGGGCGCCCCGGATGACTCTGCAAGGGAAAATTACCCTCCCAGGCGCCCGGAACCCAGGCGCCCGGAAGGTCGGGCGCCCAGGTCAGCTGGGTCAGCGACGTCCGAATCTTCCTCGCGAATTTGGTGGATCGGGCGACACGTGGAGGGCGCCCGAGTCGATGGGGGCGCCCGGGAGAGTACTATAAATAGGGGTTTTAACCCCCTAACTTGGAACAACAATTCTACACGCTTCTAACTCATTCTGGGCAAAGCAAAGACGCTAGAGACGAAGCTCTGCGACCAAGGAGGCTCCAGGAGGAAGTGCGTTGCACTTCGGACTTCCGGATTGGCCGGATCTTCGCTATTGTTTTGGTTTGCTTTTTAATTACAAGTTACACTTTACTTATACTCTTTTGCTTGTAATTGGAATTGTAAGACGGGTTTTCTCCGCCTCCGGAAATTCCGGAAAGGAGACCATTAGTGGACTCAACGCCGAGTACATAGGCCTTGGAGTACTGACCCTGGGGGGTCGGGAACCAAGTAAATACCCGAGTCTTTGTCGCGTCGTTTTTTCATTATCTATTTCCGCTGCTACTAACTCTGACTTGCAAGAACGGACGACGAGTTTTCCGACGAGTTTTCACGGTCGATATTCACCCCCCCCTCTATCGACGGCACCGGTCCTACACGCCGTATGTGGTATTATTATTGTTATTGGAGTGCGTACAGTTGTCACAGCCCTACCCACTCGGTCACACAGATGTGAGGTGTTGGCGGCTTGACTGACGTCAGGGGTGACACATGTCATTGCATCATGTGCATACGTATTTCGTTTATGCATTTTTCCTGTGATTGTTGCATTTATATGAGCTATGGTTGTTGCACATGATTGACATACATGTATATCTTGGTTTTATCGTTGTTGTGTTGTTTTACACCTGTTTAGTTGTTATTCGATTTTTATAGCATGTTGTTCTATATATGCTATGTGTATTTAGGTGATTCTATATTCCGTATGGACTGTACTCAGTTGGTTCTCTACTTGTTATACCTTTTGTCATGCCATGCTTATTGTCTACTCATATACCCGCAGAGTCCGCCCGGACTCACCACCGTTACCTTCCATTTTTGTTTCAGATAGCAGGTAGTCGTATTTCTTGGAGCCAGGAGAAGATCCAGTCGCCAGTCCCTAGAGTTCAGTTGTTTCCGTATTTGGTATTAGTTGCTTTATTTCCGACACTCGATTTGTTTGCATTTTAATTGCTTATCAGATATCGGACTGATTTTGTTATTATTATAGAGACATTTGAGTTCTCTTTTACTTGTAGTTTCTTATATATTCGAGGTGGCTGAGCCACTCGTTATTGTTTATGTTGATGTTAAACTGCGTGGTGATTTGTTTCTCTTTTCTGTTATGATGGTTGAGCCATCTGTTATATTGTGGAGTATTGTATATTTGTCCCAATTTGTCCGTCGTACAGGGGAGATGTTATTCGATTTTCGAGTAAGTGTGTACCTCTAAGGGCATGACAATGACTGAACTGGATTTCTTAGTGCTTGTCTTCAGCTTCCGTTTCTTTCCTGGTGAACGGAACTCCTACGAGGGAGTTCAAACCGGCAAAACAAAAAAGGGATAAGGCAGGTAAACGAAAACACCTACTTGTTCCTCTTCCTCACTGAAGCTTTACATTTGCTCCTTCTGAATGCTGAATCACGTGGGGTGATATATGGGGATGGATAAAGTTCGAATCTCGCATCTTCAGTAGGCGGACGACACTATTTTGTTGGGGAAATGGTGTCACCGAAACATCCATAACATGATGACAACTCTGCTAATTTTCCAGGATCTCTCAGGCCTCAAGGTTGACCGGCCCTTCATTCCTCGTTAGTTGGTCGATCCTCGGCAAACGGGAGAGGAGAGGATGGAATTGCCCTGAGCTAAGGGAATCCCTTTTGGTTTATGGTTGAAGCCCTGCCTCAGGCTTATCCAGTTCTTATCCTCCAATTGCAGTCCCTGGGGCTTGAGTGTGAGATCTAGTTATTTATGTGAGTGTGAAAGGTGCTTGATCTCCCTTTCGAGCGCTATACACCGCGCAAAGGAAAGGAGATGGCTATAGTTGTTTCATTCTGTTAGGTTAGTAGGGTAAGGGCGTTTAGCTTAACCACATAGGGATGCCTTCAGTCTCTTTCGAGAGCATGTGAATGGTATGCCCAGCTAACTAAGGGGCATAAGAAAGCAAGATCCCTGAAGTGGTAGAACGAAGAAGGTCAACCAAGCGTACTAATGTGGGCATTTAATAAGAAAGCCTTTTGAGACTATACGAAACCGCAAAATTCTCTCAGCTCGCCTTGGCTCCGTTGGGACGAGATAAGAATGAAAGAGTATACTTTGTTTGGGTTAGGCGAAGTCCAGAGGTGGAGCGAGAGACCTCCATGCCGAGAAAGTCATGCAGCGGATGAAAGAAAAAATGGGTTGCCTTTGATGAAATCGAATAAAAGAATCATTCCCGTTGTCGTCAACGTATAAAATCAGGCTCGAGAGACCTGTCTGATCTATCGTTAGCTTTGCTAAAGCTGTATTCCCAGATAGGAATAATACACCTGGTTCGCAGCATAGTCAATAGCAACAAAAGTCAATGGGCCTCCCATGATAATTGCTTCACGCCAATTCACTTCAATTACCCGGCCTTAACGGATGCGGGCTTGGAAGTAGGTGCTCCCTAGCGTTACATAAGCTTAGGTTAGACTACGACTTCTCTTATATATACGCATTTATTTGAGAATAGAGGGAGGATCCATTGAAACTATCTCTCATCGGGTGCGGTAGTAGATTAGATTCTACCCGCAAAGAGACATCAAAGACTCTTAAAGCTCCTTGGACACCAGCAAGCCTGGCCTCGAAGCTTCTTATGAAAGATATTACCAAACACTTTCTTCTTCGAATCCTTGCCGTCACCAATGACACGTACTCTTCCGCTTTGGAGAATTTTTGGCAGAAATGGACTTCCAGTAAGAGTCGGCCGAGTATTTAGGCTCGGAATCTAGTGGTCTCGGGAAAGTGCTTTCTTGGGAAATTCACGTGTGAGAAGTCTCCAGGGCAATTTAGCTTGGAAAGCCGAGGAGTGCAAGAGAACGAATGGCAAGCAGTAGTTGGAGGGATCACAGCTAGGGTAAATAGCGCGCCAAAGCTTTTTCATATGGTTACGACCTGATCGATCTTTATCAATAGGCCGATCCATCCGACCCTTGGTGGCCCGGTGTCAGAGCGATCTCCCTCTAATTACTAGAAAGCGCAAATGACGAAAGCTATTCTCTTTTTTATAAAGAATGAGGAGAGGAAGGTAGATAGTGCTCGACCGATAGTCCGAGGATGGAAAACAAGGTATCATTCTAGGCTCGATCCAACCCTTCTTCCGCGTTGCACTATAATGCGGATGCATCACTACCGCGCAACCTTCTCCTGCTTGGTGGCTTTCAACCGCCTCTTGGCTCTTCGTTTGTCCACGCCCCACCCATAGGCGTGGCTCTTCTGGGCTTCTTAGCCGAGCTATGATAACGGTGTAACACATCCCCTTTCACAATGGATGCTAGCATCTTGTTGGTTCATCGCTTAGGCTTCGAATCGAATTACTCTACTCCTTTGACTTTGATCTTTCACATTGTCATAAGGGTTTGTCCCTGGGGCTGTGTGCCTGGTCAGGGTTATCGGTGTAGAGTGGTAAGATTTGCAGTTTAGGAGGTGAGCTAACTTATTATTGTTTTGCTTTCCCACAGGGAAAGACTTGAGGGACTCTGGTCGAAGAAATTGTGTGAGCAAAGTTAGTGGCCTAGCTAACCACTATCTATTGCGTTCTGTCATGACAGCATCAGGTAAGACCTTCTACTGCCAAGTATCGCTGCTTGGTGTTAGTGGGTCTGAGCCTGGGTGCTTATGCCAGGATAAGAGCCGCATGCTCAGCCGGTTCCTTTTCACAGTGTAAAACATGTCCTTGTGAAAGGTGCATGTCAAAACAGAGTGAGTCGGGTTGATCCTGTACTCGGAGAAAACAGAACTCTCGCGAGGTAACAGGTCCTGAATGGTAAAAGGATCTGGTAAGCGAACGAGGTTCAAATCCTCTTAGCAACTAACCTTGGGGTCATAAGACTAATGGAGTCAGTCCCCTACTGAAGGTCAAACACTACTCTTCAAAGAACTCTCTACAATAAGAACGATAACTACAAGACCAACGATGAACGAATAAGGAAGGAAGACGAAGCAAAAGTCGAAGAGTTGACTAAGAAGGAGAGGTAGAGAGCCCATTATTCTCCATTGTTGCGCTCTCGTCTAAAAGCGAAGTGGTGTGAAACTGGCCAATCAATCGATCGGTTGCTCGGGCCTAGTCTTATTTCCGAGAGGAACTTCAGGTCTCGGAATAGTTGTTTGTAGTCCACTTTCAACTGTGCCTTTCAATATGATGACGCCCTACAATCAAGCTACGACCCCCACACCAACTCTTTCCTAACCTCTCCATATCTTTCTTAGCAACGACCTTTGTATATGCCTGTGTTTATAGGAAGCGCAGTGAATTCAACAATCAGTGACTTCGAGCCCGGTTGAAAAGACTATTTCATTTTCTTGGAAAACTTTTCATTGTAATAAGGCGCTATGTTAATGGCCCACTCATTTATGTCATGCCTGTAGGCTGCCGACTGCCACCAAGCCTTCCCATTCTGTTACTACTTCTCCTTTTCTTTTGAACTAGTGCATTCTGATGTATGGACTTCTCCCATTTCCAGTGTTAGTGGTTTCCGTTATTATGTCTTATTTCTTGATTCTTTTCTCATTATCTTTGGGCTATTACATAGCGCCAAATCAGATGTATTTTCTGTTTTCTTAACCTTTCATAACTTTGTCCAAACTCAATTGTTTCTTGTTGTGAAAGCTTTACAATGTGACAATGATCGTGAATAAATAGAAATGTTAATTCCTCTTTTTAGGAGGCTCGCCATAGCATACATGCCCGCCTATCTTGCCCTCACACATCTTCTCAAAATGGCAAAGTTGAACGAATGATTCGGACTCTCAACGACACCATCCGAACTCTTCTTTTGAAAGCCAGCATGCCCCCGATGTTTTGGGTAGAAGCTCCTCATATGGCAGCCCATGTGTTAAACTTACGACCTTAGAAATCCATCCATAACGCCATTCCTTATTGAAAAGAAGTGGGCGAAACACACGTCTTCCGGGATAGAACTGTGCCTGATCCAAGGGATGAGCTCGTCTGTCGAGCTCTCGCCGCGGTCTTGCGGAAAAGTCGAAGAGGCAGAGGATGCAGATGATAAAAGATCTTTTTATAGTCGGGTCATGGCCTTGATGTCTGAAGATTAAAGGTTGATATAAGCTCTGCACGTATAGCAATCATCTGAGAATAGTATTCCTCCAATGTCTGACTTCCCTTCTCAAGGCTGAAATATTTCTTGCAGACTTCTGCGAGTAAGGGCTTCTAAAACTCACGAAGACCCATAATAGGCCTCAACTACTCTTTTCGACGGGAACTCAAGAGTGAAGAATCAAAGACAGGATTTGTAACGGCCCATGAGTTTACTATCGATCTTGGGATCCCTAGGACCTCGCCCGTCTTCCTTTCACGATTTTATATCTCATGCCGTTACTCACAGCAATATCCCCATGCCTGGTCATGGGTTTCTTTCGCCTCCCCAAGGGCTTGAACCTGAGACCTCCAGGTTAGGTATACTTTTCCCTGACCCTTGGTACCAGTTGAGCCAGGGAAAAGTGTACCTAACCTGGAGGTCTCAGGTTCAAGCCCTTAGGGAGGCGAAAGAAACCCACGACCAGGCATGGGGATATTGCTGTGAGTAACGGCATGGGATATAAAACCGTGAAGGGAAGACGGGCGAGGCCCTAGGGATCCCAAGACCGGTAGTAAACTCATGGGCCGTTACAATAAAAGGTGTCTTTTTATTGTAACGACCCTGTGGGTTTACTACCGGTCTTGGGCCTTTAGGGTCTCGCCCAGTTTCCCCTCACGACTTTATATCCCACTGTCGTTACTCATAGGAATATCTCCATGTCTGGTCATGGATTTCTTTCGCCTCCCCAAGGGCTTGAACCTGAGACCTCCAGGTTAGGTACACTTTTCCATAGCCCTTGGTACCAGTTGAGCTAAATTGTCACGCCCCGAGGAGCCGCTCGTCCGATACTGACCGGACTGCTTCTCCCTCGACCCGGCGGACAATTCGAAACCCTAAGACTACGACCCTCTCGGTAAGCCTGTACCCAAGCCGATAAGGCTGGAACGAGGCACCGAAGCACAAAGCACACGACGTCGTCGAAAAGAGCTGCGTAACGGTACGACTTACGACACAAAACATACACAACGACACAAAGCAAAGGCCTCCATGACTCACAAAAGTACAACCAAATCGAAAGTACAACAGCGAAAAATGCAACGTGAAATAAAGAACAAATGAAATGGGGTACCAACATGTACCCTCAACAAGTACAAGTAAACATCAGAATCGTCTCGACTCACGCAAACAGGGACAGGCTGTCGGGCACTCCAGTCGATCATCCTGAAATGGAGAAAAACAAATCTAACGGTGTGAGTCCTAGAACTCAGCGAATACACATATATGCACAGAGATATATAATAGCAATATGTCACCAGTATCTACAAGCTGAAGTGCAATAGTAGAAAGCGCATAACTGAACACTGGAAGAAGAGTATACCTACCTGTGTCGATCCAACCCAGTAGTATGCATGTCAACCAAGTGCAGCAATCAAGTGCAGCAATCACAATCACGTGCAGCAATGCATAGCATGCTCATGATGCAACATGGGTCACCCCTGACGCCAGTCAGCCACCGTCGCATCTATGCGAAACCAACTGGGTAGGGCTCTGACCGGGTCCTCCCTCCACTCAGACGGCCAGTGGAAACACACATACAACCGAATGAGCAGGGTTTTGGGCCCTGAACGTACTTTGCCATCGGACAAAGTGACGCTCCCTACGCCCCTCGCTATCATCGGATAGGTAGGGGACCTGTCGCAGCGCCGTGGCCTATAATCCACTAACGAAGAGTGGAACTGGGACTGTCCGACAGGTAAAGTGGCAAGTCTGACGACCCATCTCAACCTCCAGGGAGTCAAAGGTCGCCTACGTATGCCCCTACACCAGTAGCACGTCCGACGACCCATCTCAACCACCAGGGAGTCAAAGGTCGCCCACCTATGCTACGTGCAATGATGATGCATGCCACTATCCCATGCATCACCCACTATCTAGTCCTACCATCAACTACATGATATGCAGTAGTCCAAATAACCGATATGCACCATAGCCTAAACCCTAACGCGAGGTATAAGGTAAGCTGACCGTAAATCCAATACAAGCAGTAGTAGGGAATAATAGCAGTACACCTAACAGATAATCAGTATCGAAAGAAAAGTACGGAAACTAAACTTACAGGTATCCCTACTGCTATAATATCTAACTATGCATAACAGATGATTATATCTAATAAAGATAAGTCAAGGGTATCCGCCTCGATATAAAGAAGTCCGTGCAGTAAGAATCCCCGTCCAAAAGTAATATCCGCAATAAGTGAACTCAATCAAAGCCCACAACTTAACTAATTATACAATTTAATAATCTAGTTAAGTTACATGCTGAATATAATTCAAAACAACCCTTACCCTAAGCTAGTCCCAATCCCTGCTCACGGCCAAAACAAAATCATTAACTAAAACCTTAAACTGATCAGAACTAAAGCTCGCAACAATCAACGAACAGAAAACTCAAGAACATAGAGGAATCTGAACTCACTCAAGCTTACAGAAGCTAAATTCAACTTAGGACCAATCCACGCAAGCTGAACAGAATCTACAATCCCATACACAGTCTCAAGCTCCAAATCAGATCTAAACCATGGTGATCTAAAACCATCCAAATCATGTGTCTCACAGCAGAGATCAAAAGCAAGGAAAACAAACAAAAACCAACTCTAATAACATCAACAACCCACCATCACAGATCCAAGACCTCACGGCAACAGGGAAGCAAGAATTCATCCACATCAGGTTTCCAAATCAAGGAAATACTGCAACCCTTACCTGATTGGGCTCGCCGGCGGTCACTCCTTGGCTTGGATCCAACTGATCAGCCACAGAGGCGAATGAAGACCAAGCAAGAACAGGTTTCCCTCTTCAACGTGATCGCCCAACCCTAGTTCTTTCCTTTCCTAAGATGAGTGGAACCATGCTCGACCACCACGACTCTGGATCGGGGAACAACCACCCAGTTGTGGAGCAAATCAAAGGGGGAAAACCACACAAATCGGAAACCCACACAACAACCCAACCTTACCTCGCAGACGCCAGCGATGTGGCCGCTCCGTCGTCTCCCAGTTTCGCCATGTCCGATCGTCGGTCTCCCTTACGACGCCAGCCCCAAAAGGAGAAGGAAGAGGTAGATCTTGAGTGGCTCTCAGCGGGCGCCAAGCTCGAGCCCTCGCCATGGCTCCAAAGATCAACTCCCTTGCTTGCTTGGGCCGAGATCGAGAAGTGGAAAGGATTGACGAGGAAAAACGAAGAGGAAGAAGGAAGAGGTCGATGGCAGTGAAACCTTGATCGTGATCTGTGCGAGGAAGAAAAGAAAAGGGGAACAGCAATGGGCATCGGCCAAGGAAGAGAGAAAAGGAGGAATTAAAGTGAACACTCATTTTGCAATCCGTCCCCTACTATTTAACTATTAGCAACCTTAGTCCCATACTTGGATTTGTTATCCACTTGCCTCCTTGAAATTTGGTTTCAAGCCAATAACCCCTTATGTTTCAATATTTTACAGGATTGCCTTACATGAAAGAGCGGATACCTTCGATAGTACGGATTGGAGTCCAAGTAGAGTGAAAATCATTCAATCGGGCAGTTCCACTCTTCGGGGAAAGCGGGAAACGTCGAAAGAGAGATGTGCCTAAGCCGGCATGCAAGCTCGCATTGATGCTTCGACGGTCGATAACAGAATGAATTAGAAAACCACTCGTAAAAGAAAAGATACTCTAACCACTAACGTTACACTCGTCTTTTATACTCGTTCCATTTTCTCGTAAAAGAGACTCGCTTCATTAAATTACGCTCGTTGGGTAGGAGAATCTGAAATTGCGTGCCTTGCCCGGTCAATTGATAGGGAAGCAAGAAGAAACTAGTTAGACCGGAGCTTACCGAAAGGCTCGCTACCATCACGAGTCTACTTGAAGAAAGTGGAGTGTTGTCTTAGATGGTTGACGTTGAGGTTTTCTATTATGTATTTTAGAATCTAAAAAACGACTTGTGGAGAAAACAACTACGCCCTCTGATCGGTACAATCGCTCAACTAACGTAAAACAACTCACACTTCTGTAGAAAAGGATCGATGATGAAATTAACATAGCGCCTTGTACTTTCGCTTACTCACTTCCAGGTGCTCCATCATGAGTGATGGACAGCTAACAACAAGAACATATAGAACTAGAAACCCTAAGCGTTGACCGAAGCCGCTCACTGGCTTGGTTGTTCGGTAAGCGATACCAGTCAACGATGTCGCAAATCCGCTGTTGATTGGTTATTGAGTTTTCCACATAAACAGAGCTACACAGGAAAGGGTTCGCTGCTACACTAATTACCGTGGTCGCTTCCCTTTTTCTGAACTGAATCCTAGATGTCATGATGCATTGGAGTGAAGGATTCCAGGAAAACGCCTTTCTATCTAATAGAATAGTCTTTGTTTTCGCAGCAAGACTAGTAAAGCTTTCAAGAAGAGCATGAATTGGATCCAATAAGTATAGAATATAGAAAAAAGACTGTCGTATTCCTTACTCTTTCTAGTAAGTTCTAGACTCGTGCCGTCTTCAAATTCTTGGACAGGGAAACCCGAGTTTCTTGTACTAATCCTATCAACTCGGAGATAGTAGGGCACTCGCTTCCACAGTTGTGATTGCGCTTTTAAATGAAGAAAGTGCCTGGAATACTATTTGAAAGAGAGAGAGTTCCTTGCCGAAAGCAATCCAAGGCTCTCTCCAATCAAAAAGACAGATTCGGAATCGAGCGCAGCCTATTCTTCTTATTGCTAACAGGGAAAGGGCGTTTAGCCGACTTAACAACGAGCCCCTCCCCAACTGAGAGGCTACTGCCTTACTAGAACTAGTTGCGAGACCAGCGATCGCAATAAACAGAGCGAGCCTGACCGCGCCTAAAAGAAAGGTATGGCTTTCAAGGGGTTAAGGAGAATAGGGCACTTTTCCTGAGAGGCTTCCAGAGCTAGTTTGTTGGAGGGGACGGGATGATGCCCTTTTTCGTATATATAATCATTAGCAACCCCCTGAAACTCGATCGTCAAAAACATATGCTTGAGTTGCTCTCCTAGTGGTATTGCCTTGTAACTACCCAGCATATACCTTTCCTAACTCCACAGCGGCTCCCTCAATGCACAGCTTTGCAGAGCGTCAGTAAGTTAATCAGTCATCGAGGAAAGCGTATCAGATCAAACCTTCTCATACCAATCTGTGGGTCTTGTGACTCAGTGGTTATCCAATAAAGGGGTAGGACTTGAGTATTGTCCGCCTTGTATTGAAGCTGGCCCAGGTTATGATAGCCTGGTACTGTCAGATTACTATGGTGTTGTAGTCCTTGATGCTCGGGAACCCAAGGTTGTAGATAGAAAATGGCTTTTGGCAATTCCATAGCGCCTAGTCGCCGAACACTCCCTGACTGATGAAGTCCTGGAGCCGTGCCTCTCGATATGGTTCTATATAGAGCGGGTCTCTCTTTACATCGAGTTCTGAAAATGTTGAAAAACGAGACGAATAAAGGATACTCTTTAAGACATTCTATCAGATGAAAGAAGACCAGAGGCCTAATGCTAGTAATGCAAGTCTTTTTTCGTTAGGGGGAAAGAAAGGGGTGGGCTCTTCCCATCCAAGAGATGGAGTGATTCCCGGAAGGTTTGCCAGAGCACATTTCTTGTAGGCATTGGGCTAATCGTCCTATAAAACTATATCCGCTGAGGAAGAAAGGCTTACCAAGGTCTAAGCTGGCGTCTAATGTCTCTGTTTATCTTCTCTTTATCCGATGAATCTAACCCTATCGAATAAGGCAAGGCTATTGAGAAGGCTAATGCTTCGGTCATACTACCCGAGGTGCTATGAACCCAAAGGCGTAACTCCCTAACGAGAGAAAAGGCCGAAAAAGCGGAATCCGACTTTCGCTAAAAAAGAGCTAATCACAACTCCTCTCTTATACGCATGGTCTTCTCTTGCAGATCCTTGCCTTGGGGATATACCTTTCAGTAGTTTCACTATCTGCATTCAGACATTTAGAAAGGCGGTGGGATTGATTCTTTTCAATCGTTACGTTACATTCGAGGAAAGACGAAGACGCAAACACACTTAGCAGGATGTCCAGCACACACAGTCGGACATATTGGTGACTCGATAGAGCTCGAGCGTATGCGAGAGAGTATCCTTTAGGATAGGCTCGACTGATAAGGAGAGGGCCGACGTAAAGATAGAATATTGAGGCAACGACCGATAGGGAATCAACCGATTGAGCTCGCCCGAAGGGCGAGGGGGATTGTAGACTCGATAGAGCTCGAGCGTATGCGAGAGGGTATCCTTTAGGATAGGCTCGACGGATAAGGAGAGGGCCGACGTAAAGATAGAATACTGAGGCAGCGACCGATAGGGAATCAACCGATTGAGCTCGCCTGAAGGCGAGGGGATTGTAGACTCGATAGAGCTCGAGCGTATGCGAGAGGGTATCCTTTAGGATAGGGCTCGACTGATAAAGAGAGGGCTGACGAAGGGGTATTGAGGCAGCGACCGATAGGTCGATTGTAGACAGGATAGGGCTCGACTAATAATGATAAGGAGAGGGCCGACTACAAGAATATAGAATTGAGGCAGCGACCGATAGGGAATCAACCGATTGAGCTCGCCGAAGGGAGAGGGGGATTGTAGACTCGATAGAGCTCGAGAGTATGCGAGAGGGTATCCTTTAGGATAGGGCTCGACTGATAAGGAGAGGCCGACGAAGGGGTATTGAGGCAGCGACCGATAGGTCGATTGTAGACAGGATAGAGCTCGACTAATGATAAGGAGAGGGTATCCTTTAGGATAGGCTCAGCGTATGCGAGAGGGCCGACGAAGCGGTATTGGCAGCGACCGAGAGGTCGATTGTATAAAGATCCTTATAAGCTCGAGCGTATGCAAGAGGGTATCCTTAGGATAGAGCTCGACTGATAAGGAGAGGGTATCCTAAAGGATAGGCTCGAGCGTATGCGAGAGGGTATCCTTTAGGATAGAACTCGACTGATAAGGAGAGGGCCGATGAAGGGGTATGAGAATAGTATGATAATAGTATTAAGGCAGCGACCGATAGGTCGATTGTAGACAGGATAGGGCTCGACTAATAATGATAAGGAGAGGGCCGAATGCAATAATATAGAGGCAGCGACCGAAAGGGAGATTGTAGACTAAGGAAAGGCTCGACTAATAATGATAAGGAGAGGGCCGACTACAAGAATAAGAGAATTTAGTGTATTGAGGCAGCGACCGCTAGGTCGATTGTAGAACCGATAGGCTCGAGCGAATATTTATGCGAGAGGGTATTCGCAAAGCTCGACTGATAAGGTAAGAGTAAATGGCCTAAAGCCATTCACGCAATACTGTAATCTGCTGTGGGCCGAATCCAATAATATAAGAGGCAACGATCGAAAATATGCTAGGAGATTGTAGACGTAAGGATAGAGCTCGACTGAGTTGGAGAGGGGCGACGGAAAGAGGAGAGGTAGAAGTATGGTATTGGTATAGAGGCAGCGCAATACCGTAAGTTAGGGTACCCGTAGAGTGAATGGCCTTGGACGAACAAATTTACTTAATCCGGGCACGACTGTTGCCTTGATTACATCAGTATAAATTTATGGCGCTTGCCCCTCCCATTGTAATCTCTTATACTGATTACATCTTTTGGGTGTTGCTGAGGGTAGACCCTGATAGGCAATATTCGACTGATTAAGGTAAACAGAAAAGGGAGATCTTCCATAGAGTGTTTTTCATGGCGAACTTACTTGGAGGGCACGCAATACTGTAATCTGCTCAAGGGTCAGTTCTTTCTAAGTGTTCTTTATATGACGAACTTACTTGGAGGGCACGCAATACTGTAACTAATGAATGAATAGAATGTCTTTACAGAGAGCATTTGATGAAACTGAGAATGTCAAAAAACTCTACAACATCAAATGCAGCTATACAAAGAATCAATGGGGTGCAGGTAGTCCGTCCCTGCTCAAACTCCCAACCAAAGAGGATGGAAGTTGGTTTAACCATCCCTGCAAAAGCATCCCCTTCCTTGAAATTGAGACTAGGAATGTTAAATACTGAAATTTTGAGAGTCTTTTGGGGAAATTAGGCACTAAGTTGCAAATAATAGAAATTGGAGGGTCTTTTTGGAAAAATCCAAAACACTTAAAGCCCTAAAAATTTCTCCCGAAAACCCACCTCTTCGTCACTTCTACCCTACGCCGATCTCGCGCACAAGGGCGGTTCCACGCCGCTGCTCTCTCGGTGACCGGCGACCCACACCGTCGGAGAAGTCCTTCCACTCCTTCATCTTCCTCTTCTCCGTTGCTTGTTCCGGCGCCAACCAGATTGCGCCGTCGCCCTCGCGCGAAACCAGCCGACGGCGCAGCCACAGCGGCCAGCGATCTTCCTCCCCACGCGACGCAGAGCAAGTCCAAGCTTTCTTTGCGATTCCTTTCTACTCCTCGCACAATCAAAGGCAAGGACGGCCGCCCCGTTTAGTTTTTCATCGCCGTGCCCTAATTTTTCTGTTTCTTCGTCTCCGAGGCCGGCGATCAAAGCACTGAGGTGGAGGTTCTGCGTGATCCACCGGCGGCGGTCGTCTGAGGTAAGGAAACTCTTCTTTAGGGTTTAGGTGTTGTTTTGAAAGAAATATTTGTTGCCCTACTCCTATCCTGTCATAAGACATCCTAAATTGTGTTCATGTTGGTGTTGTGAGTTGGGCGTGGGTTGTTTTGGTGTTTGGATGAGTGAAACCTTGCTGTGGGTTTCATGAATTGGGATGTTACAGATCAAATTCTTTGAGTTGCTGGTTTTGCCGTGGGTATAGATGTGAATTTTTTCTTAGGCTCTGTCTTGGGTTGCTATGTTCTTCTGTGTGAAGGTTGTAAGCATTACGTGTAGGTTCCTTAA
Source organism: Boesenbergia rotunda (assembly GCA_024364735.1). Classification (NCBI taxonomy): domain Eukaryota; kingdom Viridiplantae; phylum Streptophyta; class Magnoliopsida; order Zingiberales; family Zingiberaceae; genus Boesenbergia; species Boesenbergia rotunda. The sequence goes on from JAGFNQ010002654.1 coordinate 28,235, forward strand.
TTATATTGAAACTAAATCTAGGATTTAAACCTAATTAAGAGGGAACTCATTGTTGGTTATGAGTTGATTAAATAAGTGTTATAGTTAGGATTTATTCTAACCGTGTTTGATTATTTATTTAATTTATTTATTTAATTATATAAATAGCTTAATTCCAATTATTTACCCAGGACCTTGATTCGGAGTCATACGATTGGTCACGAGGAGGTTCTCTTTGATACGAAATCCTACAAAAAAGGCGGGTACTTCTCCTTTGTACTCGTGGAGTTCCTTTATCTTAAAGCATGGCTGTTTATGTCTAAATAGGTTGCTTGACCTTGTTTTTTACCATTGATTATTTAATGTCACCGTTGATACTTATTCTTCGTTGATCTTCGAGTATTCCAAATTCGTATCTGTACAGTCCTCGGTTGATTTTCTATTCTGTAAAGTGTCGTTTGTACGCGAGCACTTAGAAGTCCATTATACCCAGATAGGTTTTATTTGGCATTAGAAATACCCTACCTAGTAGTGTATGTGCATAATCGTTGGTTTTCGATTTCTGGATGGTTGTATTGATGCATTGTATACTCGTTGGATTTTATTGCATCGTTGTTTCTCTGGTTGTTCATGCATCGTATAGCATGCACCATACTTACACGTTGCATACTAACGACTGTTGGGCTTATATTTGATTAAGCTGTCGTTAGTCATATTGTTGCTCGATGCACTCAACCACTTATTATCGTGGTAGTTATTAGAGTGCGAGCACCTGTCCTGTTATGCCAAACAGTGACACCCTCACCGTTGTTTTTAGAGGGATGAGCTGTTGGTGGCTCACCCTCACCGTTATTTTTAGAGGGATATTGCAGCTGTATAGCTCCCCCTATGTATCGGGGTTGGAGTGTAGACTCCCCAGCATCCTGTCCACTCAACCACGCCGTATGTGGTATTATTATTATTGTTGGAGTGCGTACAGTTGTCACAGCCCTACCCACTCGGTCACACAGATGTGATGTGTTGGCGGCTTGACTGGCGTCAGGGGTGACACATGTCATTGCATCATGTGCATACGTATTTCCTTTATGCATTTTCCTGTGATTGTTACATTTACCTGAGCTATGGTTGTTGCACATGATTGACATGCATGTATATCCTGTTTTTATGGTGGTTGCTTTGTTTTATACCTGTTTAGTTGTTATTCGGATTTTATACCATGTCGTTTTACATATATTATGCATGATTTGGTATTCTTATATTTCTTACGGACTGGGACTGTACTCTATTGGATTCTCGACTTAGTTATTCTTTATTATGTCATGCTTATTGTCTACTCATATACCCGCAGAGTCCGCCCGGACTCACCACCGCTACCACTAATTTTTGTTTCAGGTAGCAGGTAGATATTTTGCTTGGAGCCAGGAGAGGATCCAATTGCCAGTCCCTCAGTCCCACCGTGTTCGTTTGGTTTGGTTTATTGTCTACTTTATTTTCGCACTTTGATTTATTTCCGCAGTTATTTTTTATTCGTCAGGTATCAGTTGATTTTGTCGTTATTTCTGATATGTAGACTTTCTTTTTCATTTATGATGGCTGAGCCATCCAGTATTTATAAACTGCGTAGTTGTGTTTATTTTATTTGTTATGATGCCAGCCGCTTATGGCTGAGCTATATTTTGGTGGAGATGTTTGTATATTTGCCTTAACTTGTCCGTCGTATAGGGGAGATGCTGCCCGATTTTCGAGGAAGCATGAGCCTCTGGGGGCGTGACAATTTTTGGTATCAGAGCCAAGTTTACGAGTTCCTTGGGCTTATGGATTTGTTTTTGGTGAATTATCAGAGCGTTAGTTTTGTGAGGTATGTATGGTTTTGTTTTGGAGTTTTTCGAGGTTCTACTTAACACCAATTTAGTAGTGCAAAGTTAGTGTTTAATGGATTTTTATAGAGTGGTGGGCCCATAACCCACAGGTCCCAGGTTTTGCGAATTTCTTTGGTGTCTGTGGGTTAGTTTTGTGGAGTTGTTTTGAGTTATTTTCTGAGGTTAATCTGTATTTTACAGATTTATAGTTTTATGGAGTTGTTTTACGAGGTCTATCTGTATTTTACGGATTTATTTTTCGGAGTCATTTTCTGGTTATGGTTGTGATGGGATTTGGTAGCGACGAGATCTCTCCCGGCAGACAAGGAGTAAGTTGGTTTAAAATTTGGTTAAATTTATATCTAAGTAATGTAGGTTGGTTTTGGTTAACAGATATGTCTCGTCGTATTGAGTTATCTCCACCCCGTGCCCGTGGTCGTGGACGACGATCACGGGGGAGGCCAGAGGAGGCCGAGGGAGACACGAATCAGGAGGTTGAGAGACCCACTAGAGTGGAGCCGACTGGTCGGGGGTCAGCCCATCAGGACCCTTCGGGTGAGCCGAGATCTCCACCGCAGAGAGTATCTTCTCCTGTATATCCGACAGCAGTCACAGTTGTACCATCAGAGGCAGGTCCATCAGTACCACCAACGGTAGTTCCTGGAGTGCCATCAGGGGTACCCCCTGCCCAAGCGAGTTGGCTTCTAGACAGAGCTCGGATTCCGTTGCTGGCAGCGTCTGTGAAGGGTCGCTTCACACTATTCCATGGGGAACCAGATCCGTATGCTGCTCGTGCCTGGTTGGAGACATTGGATGACACCTTCAGCTATATGACACTCACAGATGTAGAGAAGGTGGAGTTAGCTACATATCATCTTCGGAATCAGGCAGTAACTTGGTGGAATATGCAGAAGACTCTTCTTGGTGGACGACCGATTTCTTGGGTTTCTTTTGCGGGGCTTTCGAGGGCAAGTACTATCCTGCCGCATTTCGTACAGCCCGACGGCAGGAGTTTCTTGCTCTTCATCAGGGAGACCGCTCAGTTATGGAGTATGAGGCGGAATTTAATCGTCTGGCAGAGTTTTGTCCTCAGCTGGTTGCTACGGAGGAGGAGCGGACGACACAGTTCATGTTGGGCTTAGCTGGATATATCCAGGTGGGTATGTCTGGATGGGTTCCTACTTCATATCGAGAGGCTTTGGATCGGGCTTTACATACCGAGATGATTCAGCATCAGTTGCATGGTGATAAAAACAAAGGGGAGCAGCCGAAGTCAGTTCAGGAGGTGCGCAGTTTTCTCGGATTGGCTGGTTATTATCGACGATTCGTCGAAGGGTTTTCTAGTATTGCGATGTCGTTGACACATCTGACCAGGAAGGACATGAAATTTATTTGGATAGAGGCTTGCGATACCAGCTTCCAGGAGCTCAAGCGGAGATTGGTGTCTACGCCTGTTTTGGTGTNTAGGACCGGATCGACCAATGAAAGGTGCAGTGAGGTTAAGACCATCCTCGGTGAGGATGGGATCAGTTGATCAGCCGACAAGATCAGAGTTCTCGGTGCGAACGAAGGGCTTCGTCAAGCTATGCGCGGCTCCGTCAAGCGAAATCTTTGCAATCAACAACGATGCTTTACCATCTGAAGCAGTCCGCAACTGTCAGCTAAGATGTGAGCTCTGAATCGTTGGCTCCTTTCACTGATGCTAGCTCTGGTCGGTGAGGTTCTATAATATAATATCATAGTTCGGTTCAGTTCAATTTGAAACAGAACTTGTCCTATCCGCTAAAGTAGTTCAGCAGAGCAAAGTTGGTTTTTTGGCAATTCTTTTTATCTAATATAGGTGAGAAAGTAGTCCTGCGAAGAGTCGAATCTACTTTTGGCAAGAAATCTATCCCATATAGCAGCAAAAGGAGTACTTGTGCCTGTGGTTAGAAGAGAAGAGTTGGGTTCAATTCACCATTCAAGAGAGTTCTTCACCATTCAAGTAATATGTCCCGTCCCATCTATATGGATTTGTACAATTCTCATCGTTCAGTTCGGCGGAGAAGAAGGAACGTGGGATCGACCAAGGTGCTACGCGTCTGATATGAGCCCTTACGAGCGAGGATCCGACCTTGCCCGGTCAGTAGTCTCACTCATATTATAGCTTAGCTTAGGAAGATAAGATAGCCCGGTTAGACCAATGAATCAGAAAGTGGTTCGAGTCCCTTAATTTCAATTATTCCATTAAGAGCTGCTGGGGAATGAGGAGGGTATCGTCAGATAGAGCTCGACTGATAAGGAGAGGGCCGACGTAAAGGGTATTAGGCAGCGACCGATAGGTCGATTGTAGACTCGATAGAGCTCGAGCGAATATTATGCGAGAGGGTATTCGCAAGAATAGGCTCGACTGCTAAGGTAAGAGTGAATGGCCTAAAGCCATTCACGACTGTTGCTGTGGGCCGAATGCAATAATATAGAGGCAGCGACCGGTAGGGGTAGGGAGATTGTAGACCTCGGATAGAGCTCGACTGCTAAGGAGAGGGCCGACTACAAGAGTATTATATTGAGGGATCGACCATAAGGGAGATATACGCGTCAGATAGAGCTCGAGCGTATGCGAGAGGGCCGACATATATAGTATTGTATTGAGGGATCGACCATAAGGGAGATATACGACCCGCCCCCCATTAATAAGTACTCGAGCGAATATTATGCGATAGGGGCGACCATAAGGTGCGAATGATAATGACGCGCTCGACCATAAGTCCGAGGGAGAGGGGCGTATATAAGGGGCGACTATAAGGAGAGCTCGAGCGATAGCGAGAAGAACGAGAGATAACAGTAGTAGACGTGCTCGAGCGAATGCGAGAGGGGCGAATATAAGAATAGTTGAGTAGGGATAACGACGCGCTTATCCTTATTCCTTATGAGAAATATTAATGCTATTGGAAAGAGTGTACGATGCTGCGCCTTAAGACTGGTATTAGGAGGGACGAAAACCCAAGAGTGAGATGCTCGACGTTTACCGCTCCGTGGGTTTGCTCAGCAGCCGGGAATGAAAATAATGGAGCTACTCTAAATGAGGCGGAGCTTCAACTACTTAAGCAAGAGAGTCGGGAGGCACTCTTCGCTTTCCCAGGGAGCTCAGCCTCAATGCTCTGGAGAGAAAGCAAGGGGCGGAGCGTGAGCGCTCGACCTATAAAGGGTATCGACTGATAGGCTCGACGGCCGACTAAAAGCAAAAAGCACGGAATGGGCTATAGAGGAATGAGAGTGAGTTCCTCGATGTGCGATAGCGGCTCGAACACATCATGTGCGAGAGAGACAAGACTCAAGACCATCTTCCACTTGCACTAATCGGATAAGAAGTCAGATGCGAGAGAGTGAGAGTCGAAGAAGTATATTCAATAGTAGCACAATCCGTGCATTCATGTAGAAAGTGTGTTGTCTCGTATATTTCAAAAAGAGAATCTCCTACGGAAAGAGAACTGAGAGTATAAATCGCGTATAGACAGACACGATCACTTCTTCTATTATAATAGAAAGAGGAATCTGTCATACCCTTCTCCTCCAAAAGAGGATTCAACACAGTCATGGGTTTCCCTTAGAGAATGTAGTAATTCACCTTCCCGCCTGAGTCTCTCATCTTGATAATTGAACGTCAGTACTCCGCTTCCCTCATGTGAGTTCAGTTCCCTACGCTTTGGTTCAGTCCTCTCCACCTTGGGACCAGACCCCGAATAACCTGCTGTGCATGCTGAGTGGTTCATTCCTTAAGTCAATGCGCAGTCCGAACCAGTCTTTCCATGTAGGAGGCTGACCTGGGGTTGGGGTAGATGAATCAAGATCTTTATCCTCTTGATAGGCGGCAGTGGAATCCTGACCCGTACGAGTCTATTCCAGTGGTTTGAGTCTTTCCCTTCTTTCCTGGAGTTGGAGTGGGCTCCGCACCTGCTCGTTCCGACTGAAACCTTAAACTAGAAGTCCAAGTTCGGGACGCAAACGCGAAGCATTTCATTCCTGTACTTGATCTCCTAATATGTACGCTAGACCTTCCACAAGCCCAGACCTAGAGCGAGAGGATAGGCGTACGAGGTGAAAGTTCATTAGTTGACTCAGAAGCAGCAGTACTTCTCTTGGACGAGCGAAAGCACTCGATAACTGGACAAGTGGCATAAAGAGTCGTGGGCGGCTCTTTCGTGCCGTTCGATTCTCATTAGGCAAGGCTCTTTCGTTATAGTATGAAGAAGAAGTGTCACAAATTCCATCAGCAGATTACAGTATTACGTGAATGGACATTCAAAACGTAGAAAGATCTACCCCCAGATTTGACTCGACTTTCTAAAAGTTGAATATAAGTTCGAGTGGGCTCGACGAAAATCTAAATAGTGAATTGTCAAGTAGCGACAGTCAAGATATGATTCCGTCTTGCTTGTTTGCTTGAATGAATGGATGAAGGACGAAAAGGCCCAATACAATATAATAGGCCAATAGTGCTTCGCCTTGAGTGATTGGGGCCCCCTTGCTCCTTGGTGCTTCAACTTTGGTGTCCCCTTTGGGGCCCCCTTTCCATCCATTGATTCTCTTGCTCCTTGTCCCCTTTGGGGCCCCTTTCCATCCAAATCCAATACTCGCATTAGTACCGAAAACACTATTTCTAAATCACTATTTTTGAACTCATCTGACCTCTTTCGTCTACTGTTCTACTCTTCTTTGCTTTCTTTTATGTGTATTGTTTGTTTATACTTTATGTATTGTAGTATTGATCCCTTGCCTTGGCTTGGCTCGTCCCTCGGCTTTCTATCTGTACCGTGTTCCCGGTGCCCGGGTGAGCACAGCACGTTAGGCTCCGCCCTCGCATTCTGCTCTGCTGACTGGTCGGGAGTCCTCGGGAGTTCACTTTTCTTTCATTTCATTTTATTATATGCATGTGTTAAGCATATAGCAGATACGGATCTTTTCCCGGACTTGAGTTAACGAATGAGCTTGAATTCCAGATCTTAGGCTGCCGGAGCTATAAAGTGTATTTCTAGGCGGGGACCGCAGTCCACAGCGCGAAGCTCTATTGGAACTTACTTAACTTACTCGATCAACTGGAATTCAAGAACGTGGTCTTCTCAACGGAGAGGAATGATCTATGAATTATATACCATCATTCAGATATTCGACTATCCGATGGCCATTCACTCTACCACTGTCGCTCGAGCCCGTCGCCACTCTCGGCCCTTAAGTTAAGGTCGAGCCTATCGCGTCAGTCCTTACTCGAGAGTCATTTGTCTTCGCTCCTCTCCTAAAAGTTGAGCTACATAATCAGAAGTACTCCTAACCTCTCCGGGAACTACGGAGACAGAAAGGACTACAACTGGAGCAGCTGCCTGGGTCTCATTCTAAGATAACCCCAGTCCTTGAAGTCTAACCTATCGAATGGTGGGTCGTGCACCAGTAATCAATCCCTTTCGCGTACTCCAAATGAAAGAAAGACCATTCACATGACTCGTACGTCAAACAAAGAGTAGCAGGTGCGGTGCGATGTAGAGTGAATCTTGACAGAGTTCGCTGGCATCTCTACGCTAGTTCTCTGTAGCTCCCGAGTCCGAGGTAGTCTTCCTTCTGCATTATAACTCCCTCTCCCTTAAGTTAAGGTCTAAGGTCCATGACGAGTCTTTCGCTGAATCTGAGACCGCCCGCACATGATGTTCTTTTTACCTTTCGCTTCTCCCCAATTCTTCATCCCTAAGCCGAACAGTAAGATGCCTCTTATCGATGCCCGAACCCTCTCCTGAGCTCGTAAGGGCATTTGCTTGAAGTGGAAAAGATAATATGAAAAGAGAAGAAGAACTCTCTCTTTCGCTCGGCACTTGGCTTTGAATCTGGCTGCTTTGTTCACTCCTCTTATTGCCAATTGCAAAGTGCGAAAAGCATTGATTATTCTCTTACAAGCCTAGAGTCTCACTAGCAACGTATTTATAGAATCAGAACTGTCTCTTTCGTTATAGTATGACGAAGAAGTGTCACTAAGCCACTCGATAAAGCAATTGTGAGGGCTGTGCCTTTCGATAATATGAAAAGAGAAGAAGCTCTGTAGTCTCGATTCAGGGTATGAAAGAGGGCGACAACAAGGAAAAGCTTCTCTTATCGCGTACTGATATACATGTCTTTAGGCATTGCATAGTCGTGAATGGAGCGCCTCATTTTAACTTATCATATTCTCTTTTCCTTCTTTTCCACAGATTCACTTAATAGCTTCTATTTTCCACTCTTTTCTCTCTCTTTATCCTACTGTTTGTTCTTGCTCGACCTGCGATAGATTATAGATTGAAATGAATTAGTTCATGGTTTCATGGGCCGCCCTAACCTTAGCAGCCGCTCTTTCAGAACCGTCTCCTAATCCATCCCTTAATAAGAGTTCGTACCTTTGGAAGCGAGAATGAATTCAACTGAAAGAGATCCTGTATATAATAATATACGCTGGTACCCCTCCCCTGTAGAGTGAAGATAAAGATCTGGAATAGAGAGAGTGTTCTGACTCAGAGGCAAGGGCAAGGCCTAGAACTGCTTTGGTTCAGAGTTCGGGAAGCCAAAAGCAATCATTGTGCTGATTACGTGCGATGTAGCTTTCTTTCCGTTGCTGCTTTTGTTGCAGTAGTACTAAAGGAATCGATTTGACTTAACGTCACGACTTAACATCCGCAAGATAGAATCTTTGACTTGGGGAAAGACTTCTTTCTTATTTCCTCGGGGGGAAGTGAAACTGTGTTGAACTTCGGTGCACGGACGAAGACAAAGGAAAGGAGTATGAAGAGTGGTTAGCTTTCCTGGTCAGTTCGGGTTTAATCTATCCTCTTTGTCTTGGGAAAAAGATCATATATAACCAGGTGCCCATTCATATTCGGCAGCTTAGGCGGGAATTCCTTCTTCCTTCTAAGATTAAGAGGAAGATCCATGGTACATACTCATTACTATAATTAAAAAGCAGGTGACCTATTACTTCCGAGTTCAGTCGTACCTCCATATCGCACAAGATGTGCTTTTCTCACTCTATCGCATCTGACTTAAGGGGAAGTGCATGAATGTATAAAGTGTGTTTTGAAAGTGCGACTATTGAATATAGAAAGATGATCATTCTCACTCTCACTATATTTGCATTCAGGTATTGAGTGTTGATTGATTGTTCTTTGTCTAGGAATTCCAAGATCAAGATTCAGTCTGTCTTGAGTACAGGAACTAATGTAATAGTACTTCAGCTTGCTTTCATTCTGTCCCTACCACATGGAAAGCGTACTTATGATAGATCTTAAGGTGCGGAACGAAACCCTGAAACTCCCCCGAGCCCGAGCGGCTATCTTGGAGGGGCGCCCCTCTCTCTAAAGGCTAGCCGGGAGGCAATCGGGTTTCCTGAGATTGGAGTGAGCGATGAGACGTCGCCCGCTGCTGCTGCAGTCCGTGCCCTATCCGATTTCCGACGTATCGGTCGAGCTTATTACCAGTCTTCCCCTCATTATCTTCTTTCTCACGGCATCATATCAAACCAGCCGACGGGAGGCAATTGCCAGATTCTCATTCACTCGCGGTTCGGTATGAACCCGATCACCGAGGTCTGCAAGGAGATGAGGAGGACGTGAGATTAGCAAGAGTCCGAGGCGGGTTCACGGCACTTCCATTGTCTGCGGCCGCTTGTGCTCGTATTCACATCAGTCAACCTTTCGAACAATCATGAAAGATCTTAAGAAAGCCCAGTAGGCGGAAGAAAGCGGGTTGTGGGAGAGCAGCGTCGTGCTGCTAGGCGAAGGGCACGTCCAGTAGCCGAAAGCATCACTAGCTTACGTTAAGCAAATGCCATTCCAGTCATAACGCACTTTCGATGCTTTGGAAAGGAGCTGGTATTGAGTCTTGTGTCTTTCGCACACTCTACTCGTATATAAGGTAAGGTATCTCACTTATTGTTTGATTATTCTATGTGCTTTCGTTTATGTTTGTGTATTGTTGTGTTTCTTTATGTGTCTTTTTTCTCTGTCTTGAGTGTTGGGAATCTCAATTCACTCTTTCCATTCACGACTACTATACTACCTATTAAGTATTATAGTAAGTAGATAGAAGATTTGCAAGCTAAGTCCTAAAAGATAAGAGACTGTTGCTGGGGAAAGAGAGAGATTTGGGCGGAGTTCATACGGTTTCTGGGTGAAGATCAGTATGTGCACTAGTCCCTCTTTGCCTTAATAGATGTTCTTCGACCTAGAAGGGGTTTTGAACATCAGCTTAAGGAAGGCATGGGCCAGTCTGTGTCGGTTTAGCGGTCTCTTTCTCGATTATGTCTTTCTTTCCCCCGGCAATGAACCCTCTTGGGAACCTTAGTGCTCGAGCTTGAAAGTTAGCGAGAGAGACGACAGAGGGTATGAAATAGCTCGAGCGTATGCGAGAGAGAAGTGCTCGACCTATCGTTCGGATAGGGTATAAAACGTTTGAACAGGAACATCGGGAATGAACTCAGCTGCCGAACTCTTTTAATTCACCCCGTCGTTATAACAATTTCGGCCACGTCGCAATGAATGCTCGTACCGCTCCGTGGGTTAAATCACTCTCCGGAACAAGAACTAGGAATACGAATATATCTTCAATTATCATTCGCCCATTTCAATTTTAGCTCTTCAGATGAGTGGTATAAAGAATAGAATCATCTTCAATGTCCTCCCGTCGTTCGGATATTGAATGAAAGTTTTGATCTAGTAGCTGCCGGACCCAATGAGCTGGGCAATATAGGGACATAGCATTGTGCGGGACCTGCCCGATCCTGTCTTCTGCAGCAGTGAAAGATCCGCTCCAAAACGAAGGAGTGAAATATTTGATGAAAGTGAAAGTCCAAATACGTGATGCTTAACACATGCAACTCGAACTGAAGAATGATTTTCAAAACTCAACTATTCTATTAGTTTAGTGGTCCCGAACGGTAGATCTTTCTACGTTTTGAATGGATAGTCTAACATTGCCCCAAAGGCAATTTATACTCCTAGAGCAGATTACAGTATTACGTGAATGGCACGCGCCATTCACTCTACCCCCCCTAATCCGTTAATGGCTTTGGGCCATTCACTCTTGGTGCAGAATACGGGGAAGATTGTTTGGAATGTCCGAAGTTAGCTTCCGATAGAAGAGAGGGGAAGAGGGTTTGCAACACAGAAGCCAAATAACAAATGCAATTTGGAGGGCACCAGGGAAATACTAGGTATTTTGCCGAAGTGAGCTTCCGAGAGAAGAGAAGAATAATGAGGGGAAGATTGTTTGGAATGAAATACATTAGTTCGCTTCCGCTTCCGATAGAATCATAATGAGGGGAACCAGCTTTGCAGAAGCCAAATTGCATTTGTTAATTTATTTGGAGGATTTCAGAGCCAAATACCAATATGTCATTTTAAAAAGAGAGATTTAGAGAACCTTCAAACAACGAAAGTGAAACTCTTTCTAAGGTTTAGAACGAGACATCAAAAGTAGATGAAATCGATAGTGAAAAGATGAATCTTCAACTACTTTCTCACTTCGAAGAAGAATGGTCTTTGGTCTCCGAGATCTAATTTGATTCTTAATTGGTTGGGGCCGGCATGCGCTCGTGTCAGTCGGGAGGAAAGACGAGAGGAGGCAATAACTAATATAAGAGCCCAGCTACTATAGAATGAGAATGCTTCGCTTCCCCGACTCGTCTTGGAAGGGAGGGAAAATGAACAAATTATAAAATGCAAATTTTGCCGTACTTTAAGTCGAAACCACAGAATAAGTGGTAGCATTGATATCTATAAAGATCCGATAGAACCAAGATTCCGCAGTAGATCCCGAACCGGAGTCATACCAGTCTGAAGGCAGGAACGGAGTCAGAGTCAGCTTTGGCATTCAGCTGTGCTCAATCTAATATCTGGATTGGAACTTTCCCTCATTACTTTTTGTAATTCCCTCGCAAGCACCTTGGGCGACTAGAATACCGTAAACAGTACTGTTAAGTCGGAGTAAAAACAGGCACTTTCAAGGCATCTAACGAAAAGGAATTCTTAATGTGCTTGACGGCTTTGGCAAGAAGGTAAGGCATGGTTTATTCCATAGGAGCTGGAGCTGCGAAAGATATGGTTTACTTTACGTTTCATACCTTGATGATGGCCTTTCTGATCTCATTCGTATTCCGATCGAACTTTTTCTACTTCTTTTTCGGCCAAAAGGAGGTTTTAGAGAAAGAAGAAAGCATTGGAGGAGCTACTCCCCGAAAATGCTAGTAGTTGGGGTAACATTATACCGCCTGCGGGTTCCTCAACCTAGTAGGGTTGGTTCCAAACCTTGAGACTTGAAAGGGGGTGCCCTCGCCCAGAAAGATAAAGAATAAGCGAAAAAGTACTACTATCGGCCCCACGATAATATTTGAAAAGAAGAGGGAGCTTAGCGACCGATCCTGTAAACAAGCGAAGCTATCAAGTAAGGCAAGCTATAGCAAGGGAGGGAGTTAAGAATTTGAGTAGTGATAGAAAGGAAGCACGGATAGCGAGTTGTTATTATAAAGTCTAATGTATATAAACAATACCGGCTTCAAAGGCAGTCCGTCCTGCTAGTTCATGATTGATAGCTTCAGGTAAGTAAGGGTCCGAAGGAGGTAAGGCTTGCACTGATTCTCTTGTCTAGTTGTGATTCTCCGGGATTCCATCAAGAAAAGAATAACCTTCTGCTCCCATACCTTACCAAAGTAAGGAAGTACAACTAGTTGTTTAGTTCATTAAAAATAGTATACTTTAAGAGTATGGCTCTTTAAGAAGAACCTCAAACTTAAAAGAAAGGGAAACCAGACCAGCGGGAGACGACTACTAAGCTCTTTAATGCTAGTTGTCTTTATCAAGTATGCGCTATTTCATAAAGAAAGCACCCCACTCTAACTAATAGTATACGAAAGGAAAAGGCTCGATCCATGGAGTGAATTATGCGGAGTCTGGAATAATTTTCTCAAATAAGATCCTGTTTTTAATGCTTTGAAGCTTGTTAATTTCTTGCTCGTTAAACTGATTTTTTCTGTTTTGGATTTTATAGGGTTTCAGAGCGTTAACAGTGCATGCTGTGGAGCTGCTTCGGAACCGCCCATTCAAGAGTTGTTCTTCGACCTGCTGCCATAAGCCATGAGGCTCTATCCTTCCTTACCGAATTCATTCTATGCGAAAGAGTCTCGCGCCAGGAGCGCTGCTGTAACCAGTTCTGATCTCAAGCACCTAACCTTTATTGTGAGTACTTTTTCGGGGTCATACCCAATTCGCGTAAATGGTGGGCGCCTTACTAAATAGGGGCACTTAGCTTTCCCGATGGAGAATGCCAGATCTTCAAATTATTCAGCCGAAAAGCGATAGCTAAAGGCAGTAGAGAAGAAAGATAGGCCCTTAATTCAGTAATAGGCATCGCGACGTGATAACGACGGGGCTTCAACTCGAAAAGCAGCATCCCCATCCGAATCCGCTGAAGAGGAAGAACAAGAAAGAGTCTGGTTGCGCTTCGGGACGACTTCCCCTACTACTGTTAAATAGTACCCTCTTCCCTTAGTATAGTAAGCTGGCGGGCTTCTTCCTTCACTGAAGAAGGTGACTAAGACGTGTGGCCTATTCCAATAGCGGGTAGACGGGGCGGCTATTATGCCTATTTGAATCTTCCGATTGTGATAGGATTCCATTGCCTCCTTCTATGAATTTCGTGCTTACTTGCATGCCGAAACTTCAAGGTCAATAAATAAGGACTCCTACCCTAGGTCTGAAACTCGGTCTGCTTGCTCCTACAAAAGCTCAGTGGGTCTGTCTCCTACTCCTCCCCCGATACGAGTTATTTCCTCCCCCTTTCTTTCCAGGGTTGGGCAAAGATTATAGAAGCCGTCAGGCGTCTCTCAAACAAATAAACCAAGTCCTCCACGTCGTTGTCACTCGTACCTTACCTTTTAAGCCTTATTGCTTTTCGTCCCTCATTCATAAAGGAGGAACCGAAGGAAGCATCTAACGTGATGATATAACCATCATAATAAAAGGAAACATTATCCATTGTCCGCCCTTCGAGCTCTTGAAGGTGGTTTTGCTTGCCGGTCTCCCCATTTCCAAGTATTGTGCAGGCTCGAGTCAGTCCTTTCGTCAATCCTTTAATCTAATTCTTTCTCAGACGAGGCAGCGGCGACTTAAAATTGCTTGCATTCTCTGTCGCCATATGTAATATATTTTGAACTCCTATTTGTATTTCTTTACCCGAAATTGAGTTCTTTACGGGCAGATCTTTCGTGTAGTGTAATACCGTTTTTTTGAATAGCCATGAACGACTATTATTATCTTTTGCATCGGAAAGTAGTCAATGTTTGTTTTTAGTGTCATTTTGAAACTTCTCTCTATGGAAACATGAACGACTGTTGCCGTCGCTTCTTCCCGTCGTACCTCTTTCAATTCCTTCCTCAGACTCCTAAAAGTCGAGCGTATCAGCTTCCTTCGTTCCATTGAAGTCTAACCCTCTCCCGCTCCTTTCCTTCGTTCCTCGTACTAAGGTTAAGGTCGAGCTACTCGGTTCTCTCTAACCTTCGAGTAAAATGTTCGTTCTTTCTGAACCCGTTGCTCTAGCGACATACAGAAAGAGCAACAAGTCTCTCTCAGGTACCAGTTAGGGGAAGGGTACGGATATTTGACTTATATAATCTAAATTAGCTTAAGAAGTCATATGCGGGTAAGGAAAGCACAGCAACAACTATCTCTTTCAAGAGGAATTCAAGATCTTTCTTACACCTCTCTTTGAATGAACTCAGAATCCCTTACGCGTACTTATACTTATAGGAATGAACTCGGATGAACCATGGAATCAATATCTTAATCTCCAGCAGCCGTCTATCTTCATGGCTTAAACCAAACCTTAGCTGTTCATGGCATAGCTTCTCGTGAAAGGAATATGAATTAAAAGAGGAACGGAAGAGTGCACGTCACTATGTTCGTCCGTCGCTCCTTCCCTCACTTTGTTCGGCCCTGTTGCTGCAAAGCGACGTCGACGTGGAGAGCGAATGCGAGAGGGGCGACGTGATAACGACTTAACCCCAGATCAATAGGTCTTCAGCCAAGAGAAATACACTTCAGCCAAGATCAAATACACTGAATCCAAGTATAAAGAGGAGAAATCGGTCAGAGCCTGACCTTATGAACTCTTTCCATTCACGACTGCGGTACCAGCTTATAATAAAGAGTATAGTAATGAGTCCCTACAGGAAGAGCGGCAGGTACTGCTGTCCCCATTCTCAAAAGGAAGAGCCGAAGGTACTGCTGGACCCATTCTCGGGTATGCGATATCTCCCTCACCCAAATCCAAATCCAACCCCAAAGCGCCTATCACCTGAAAGGGGTCCACTTTAGAGATTCCAGGATGGCTGGAGTTGGGAAAAACATCAAATAGTATGCTCTGAGGTGTTCAGTCATTCCAATTGGATGAGTGCTTTTGGTCCCCTACAGCTGGGTCGGGGTCGGTCGGTGGCCGGTCGTGGGCCGGTTGAGCCTTTAGTGTCTGTATACTTCTTCATTATGAAGGTCCCGCTCCAGCATCATCATCAGGTGTTAGTTTGATACCGCCGCGAGGCAACACATTAATGACTTCGATAACACGTCAAAAGATTGCTCAAAGGGCTACTTCAGATGAAGGCTCGGCATTACCCATACTCCCTATTAGGTGCATTCTCTTCGTATCTCTCTGTTTGTCTGTAAGCCACAAGTAGAGTAGTGTTGAAGTGTAATACAGTTGCTTGCTGTTGTTGCTGTTGTTGAATTGGAAAGGTAGCAACGTATGGAGTTTCCTGGATTAGGTTGAGTTCAACACTTCTGTTTCCTCCTCCTTCATACGACTAGGCACTGCATCTACACTTCGTGGGATAATTTTGATCATGGCTGCCCTCCAATCATTGCCTAGAGGTCCTATCCAATAATATATCATTTACACAAGCCAAAGAAGCCAAAGCTGTAGCTGCCATTAGAAAAGAAAATTCTTTTCTCTACGCTACGCCCTTCATCGACATCATCATCGAACACTTGCCAAAAAACTGGGATATTTTATACCGAAGCTGGAGTCAAAAGAACCTTGTACTACTCCCACCCATGTGTTAAGCATATCACTAGCGAGCTAACACTAGAGGAATAGGTTTTTGGTCATAGACTTGCCCAGTAATTGGCCGAGTCTAGCCTATACTCCACTGATTTCTCTAAAGGCTCTGATTTGTCCATATTCAAATAAGGAAAAAAGAGCTTATGGCAATCGGTGAAACTTTCTTCTGGTAGTGCGCCGTCCGTGCTTGTACTTCCCTTCTTATCTCCTCTATGAGGTCAAGCTCGAGACACCTTCGTTCTGCATTCTGCTCTTCGCTGTACTCCTTCGTCCAAAATGGAAATATGTTTGATTCGCACTTTTTTGAGTTAATTCACCCTCCTAAGCGAAACAAGAATTTATTTTGACGGACAAAAGTGTCAAGATTCTATTGAATTCAAAGAAGTTTTTCATTCCCATTCTAGTTAATTATGGTGTCAACATAAGACCTTCTTAGAAAGAAGAGACTTTCTCCCCTCACTGTGTTTTGCACTCTAAACCAACAAGCCAGTTCTTGAGCGCAGTGATGCGCCCTTGCTTGTTGCGAGTAAGCAGCGAGCGGAAGCTCTCCCACACCTCTTGCTTTCAGTTACGAAGTGACCGAATGCTTTCGAAAAAGAATAAGGGCAGATCGATTGTTCCCAGCGAACGGCATTAGGTACTTTCTGGAACTTTACACGGAGCAGAGCGTCAGGATATTCCGCGAGCTTATGAAAAAAATTCCCGATTTCCACATGAACAAATTAAGTAACCTTTTTATATTGCTTTGAAAAGCCTAGGAAACCAAGCATAGCAGTCTCTCTGAAACTAGTCAACTTCATTAAGTAAGCGCTCACCAGGATCCAAGCATGGCGTAGACAAATAGGTACCCGTGGAAGGGGCGGAGTATACGCCCAGAACTACTTTGGAATTCCGTTTATGCCCCGACCTATTTCACCATAGGTCCGCTGCCGTGCGTGTTCCGGGTTTAACCGATCCTGCGTTGATAGACCCTGCCATAGTGAAAACAATTCATTCAGTACTAAGAAAGAAAAGGGTACCTAATTTCTCAGATTTCAGTGTCTTAAGCAAAGCAGGCTCTGAATTAATGCATCGCTACCGGTTATTGACTGAACACGACTACGATCACTTCTATGTACGCTTCCACAATTATGAGAGAAGGAATTCTCTCATATTTTTTCTACTATGAAAAGTATACCTTTCAAGATCAACGAGAAAATGCTAGCTAGAATTTATTATGAATAATCAAGTATTATTAGAAGAAGCAGGATTACTGATGCCAGCTTTCCTTGCCAAAGTTTATCCAGGGAAGAAAGAAGAGCTTTCTTATCAAATGGTGAGTTGAAGTCGGATATATAAAATTACGCCAACTTAGCTAAAGTAATGGATAAAAGAATACAAGCTGCTAGATATGAACAGTTTCTCATTTATATTGCTAACGTGGTTTCCACATCTATTTCCCAGCGGCACATTGAGGTAGGATTTCACGAAAAGGATTCCTTCACTTCCATCCCAGTGATCACTTGCCCATTGGCGCTGATTTCGAGCTTCTCCCCATTTCTTAGACCCTTCCCCGCTGTTCCTTTTGACTCGATATTCACTCACAAGTAAGTGTTTCCTTAATAAATCTACTTTTTTTTTCTTACCTCCTTCCTTTCCGAGGAAGGCCGGACTATTCGTGGGGAAGACTCCCGAGATGCCATTGCTATTGACATGAGTGGATTTTCAATAGATTGAATAAGGATTGGACGCGTAGAGCTCTTTTTATCTAGCTCGATGCCCTACTTCCCATTCAATTCAATTCAATTCCTATCAATTCCCTAGCTTTTCCAGTCCTATCTCCCTAGCTCTTCCCTCGCTATCAATTCCCTTTCTCTCCCTAGCTATTCAATTCCCTAGCAATTCTGGTAGCTATTCCCTTCCGGTGTAGCTCTGTAGCTCGTGACGGGTATATTAGCGGGGACCCCCGCCCAGCCCGTCACCGAGCGGCTGGGCTATTCAATTCCCTAGCTTTTTCCAGTCCTATCAATTCTCT
This sequence comes from Boesenbergia rotunda, assembly GCA_024364735.1. NCBI lineage: Eukaryota > Viridiplantae > Streptophyta > Magnoliopsida > Zingiberales > Zingiberaceae > Boesenbergia > Boesenbergia rotunda. The sequence continues at coordinate 46,184 of JAGFNQ010002654.1, forward strand.
TCCCTCGCTATCCAATCCCTTCATTCCTATCCTATCCCTTCTCTCCCTCTCCCGTTACTTATAAGGAGCCATAACCTATCCTATCCCTTCTCTCCCTCTCCCTCGCTTTTCCAGTCCTATCAATTTCCATCCAAAGATTTGACTCGACTTTATAAAAGTTGAATATAAGTATTTCGATCAATTCCCTTCCCTCGCTATCCTAGCTCTCCCTATCCCTAGCTGTTCTCTCTCTATCCTATCCCTTCCTCTAAAGGTGCACATAATGTGTAGTTGCTATCCCTTCAGTGAATGGTTAGATTAGCTATCCCTTTTCACCTGAGGGCATAATATGTTATAGCATGATGCCCTTCTCATTCGCACACATGACAAGTCTCTTCTCTGAATAATCTTTGTTTGATCTCATTCTTGTCATAAGATCCCTCTCTAATTTCTTTCTCGGGCTCACATTAGGTAGTAGCATTTTTCTCGGGCTCCCATTATTTTTCCGTGCTCACATTAGTATTAGTATCTGGACCCACCCCCTTGCACTTTTTCCGGGCGCGTGAATGGTAGTTGCCTTCTTGATTCTCTTTTTTTCACTTTTTTCCGGGCGCGCATTGTGTAGTAGCATTTAGACGTCATAGGCGAAAGCAAGGGAGAAAGGAGCTGACAGCGGGCCTACTTACTATAGGGGTAGAGTGATAAGGATGCGCTTGCTCTCGCGCAATTACAAGTTCAGTTGTCATTGGGTTCGACTCCGAACACAAGAGGTCTCAGCCCCGGACTTAAAACGGGGCCCCTCTCTGATAAGGCAGGAAAGTTCAATAGTACTTTAATGATGAGAACAGTCTTATGGTTGTCTAGTTCCACGACCTTTCTTCTTTACCCTACTCTTTATTGTACTCGAAATTTGAGTTCTTCTAATGGATCACTTATTCAGTTGACTTCTGATATTGATACAGTTTATCAAGATTTAAATTCTAATTTTCAATTTGATATGTCTTTCAAAAAACAGATTGAAATCAAAGACCAAATTCTTTCTGACTCATACATTCTCTCTCCTCTCAAAATGAAGATCATAGAGAACAGGGAACAACTATTAGTTTTTTTAAAGGAGAATTTTAAAGATTCTCCCGATATAATGTATGGGACATTTATGAGTTCTGGTTCAGAGAAGTATTCAGCTACTTTGCCCAATAACAAAGGCGACAATCTTGTTTTAGCGTCATTATCTGTTATGTTATTGCGTCTCTCGCTTGGGAGCTTGCCACAAAGGGGTTTACGGATGTATGATATGGTGGAAGATTTTCATTCCAATCTTCTACAGATGAAAGATGTGAATCGACTATATAAATTAAATGTGCAACATTCATTGAGATCAATCCCCATAAGTCTAGTGGAAGAAAAGATTAAGTCTCTAGTTGGGGGTTGTGATCCTATTTTAAATTTTTTGTCTTCCTTTCTGCGACTCCCGATTTATGATGATTATGGAGATGATTGTAAAGACGAAAAGCCATTTAAGGGAATTCCTGTAGTAGGTGAAATAACTAGGGTCTTATTCCATATTTATTTAACAGAGACATTCGATCAAAATTTTCCTCTTAAATTCCCCGGGATAGCATTTTTTCGATTCTTGAATGAAATCTTTATCATGACTAAAGAGAACGAGATCTTCGACATTGATCAAGCGCATAATCTGTTAGGTGAGTACCATTTGGTTGGAAATCACACTGAAATTGGGCCAGATGATGAACCCCTTCCGTGTCACTTTAACAAACTAATCCATTTGGGCACTAATGGAAAGATCTACCTCTCTGATCCAAAGGATGACTCATGAATTGAGTCTGAATTATTGACTATGGTCAGTGATGTTGAACGATATACCCCTCGTCGTAGAAGCAGTTTCTAGGAAAGAGTCGGGTATCCTTCATCCCCAATCTTACTTACTTGAATAATCTTACTTACTTGAATGTGGAAGTTGCTTTTGATGCTGGCTTCTGGTGAATTTCATTTGCAAAGTCCCCTAACGCGGTTGAGGGGCATCTTTCCGAAAGGAAAGCGGGTAAACCTAACAGAAACGGGAACAGCCCTTCCTGAGTGAGCCTTTTTGAGCTTGAGGGATGAAACAACTCGAATTTATCTACTTTCCCTGCCTTGAGACACTTTCCCGACTGGATCTACTTTTGTTGAGGAACCGGATTCAGAGACTTGCTTTTGTTGAGGAACCGGATTCAGAGACTTGCCCGACTTCGCACAAGCCCCTAATTGAGTTGATAGATTTTTCCCTTAGGTTTACCTATGGGATTGGGGTCTCCAATTGATTTATCAAAAGCCGAAACTCAAATAGAAACTGAAAAAGCCGAAACAGAAGCAGAAACTTCAAAAGCCGGAACAGCTACTTCAACTTCAAAAGCCGTAACTGAAACCTCAGACCCTGGAACAGTACCTGAAAAGGCCTCAACTAAAGTCACTCCTACATCCGAAAACCTTGTAACTGCTACATCCTCAGACCCCGGTAAAGCCTCAGACCTTGTAACTTCTACATCCGAAGACCTGGGAGCTTGAACTCCTATATGCGAAGACCCCGGTAAAGCCTCAGACCTTGGAGACCCAGGAACTGGAACTTCCCTACTGGAGTTCTACTTTGTTGAGCCCCAACTTCGAAAGCCCTGAATTTATCTACGCCTGAATTTATCTACTTTTGAAGCTCTGGGGGATAGGCTGAGGAATAGGAATGAAAGCACCTACTTGACTTGACTTGATCTCCGAATGCTGCTCGAAATTCAGAGAGTTTCCGACTTGGCAAGCCCCTTAGAGACTTTTTCCTTTAGGTTTACCTAGGGGATTTCGGTCTAAAAGAAATTGATGGAAAAGCCGAAACTAAAACTTCAACTGAAACAGCTGAAACAGCCGTAACTAAAACTTCAACTGAAACAGCTGAAACAGCCGGAACATCAACCGAAACTTCTCCCACTGAGTGAACCATTTATTTTTAGCTTGAGTGCTCGACGCGCCTTTAAAGCAAGGGATGAAGAGATTTGAGCCGTACCTATGAGATGTATGAGATGAGAAGCCGACTTGAGAAACTTTTACCTAAGTAATCTGCTCGGATACCTAAGTAATCTGCTCGGAAATTGAGTTCGAGTTGAATCCCTGCCTTCGCCCCGACTTGAGCGATTTTTCCCTTAGGTTGTTTACCTAGTGGATTTGGGTCTCCAATTTATTGATTTTAAAAAAGCCATAACTTCAACTGAAACTTGAACAGACCCAACTGCTACTGAAATTGCTACATCAAAAACAGGAACAGAAAAAACCGGAACATCAACATCAGCAGGAACATCAAAAGCCGGAATATCCACTGGAACAGCCCCAACAGACAGAGTTTGCCTTTGTTGAGCTTGAGGGATCAGAGTTCTACTTGGTTGAGTTTGAGGGATGAAACCCATTACTTGAATTTATCTACTTTTCTGAATTGAGAAACTTTTTTTCCCTAAGCATTTCCCTCGTAAAGGGAGCCCAGAACAGAAAGTTCAAAAGCCGTAACTGCAAACGGTAGACTCGAAAGCTGCATTGACTTTAGGAACTCCTACATCTGAATACCCAGGAACTGGAATTTATAAAGGCGAAGACCTAGGTGAAGCCTCAGACCTAGGAAGAGGAACTGAAGACCTAGGAAGCGGAACTTCAGACCCGGGAACTGCTACATCAAAAACAGGAACAGAAAAAGCCGAAACTGAAACTTAAACAGAAAAAGCCGAAACTTCAACTTAAACTGCCCTATCTGATTATAGGAATTGAGAAGCAACAATGGATGATACGAATTGAGAGGAGAAGCTACGAATGAGTCTAGGAATTTAGCAACTGCAAAAGCAACAACAGCGCCAGGAACTTCCCCAACTGAGTCTGAGTCTACGAACTGGAACTTCCCCACCTGAGTTCTACTTTGTTGAGCCCCTTGAAAGCCCTGAATTTCTCTATGAATGAAGCTCCGGAGGATAGGCTGAGGAATGAAAGCACCTACTTGATCTACCTCCTTCGAATTTATCTACTTTAGGAACTAAGCTTTTCCCTAAGGAAGGAATTTGGGGTACAAATTTTGGTCTACTTTGCCTCAAAATTGATGATTTTATATTACTCCCAAGGCGTACTCCTCTGAATCTGAAAGGCGAGGGACGGTTTAAATTCTACGTTTGCGTACTTTGCCCCAATTGGGGTGTTCAATTTGGTTCTAGGTCGATTCCGAGGCGTTTAAGCGGGTTTTTGAGTTGGCCCAGGTCCCTTCTTAGTTCTTTAAATTGATCCCTGACTTTTCGTCCTTCATTTGAAACCCAAGGGGTGGCGGTTGAAACCACCCAAGTGGTTGTTTTAGAACTCGTATACCTTGAGTACTGAACTTAGAGTGAAAAAGCCGGAACAGCAACATCAAAAGCCGTAACAGCTACATCACCAGGAACGGAATCCGCAGCCCCAACAGAAATTAATTGTTCTACGAATTTAGCTTCGAAAGGAACTGGAACTGCTAAAGCCGCAGACCCAGGTAAAGCCAAAGACCCTGTAACTTCTAAATCCGCAGACCCTGGAACTCCACCATCCGAGGACCTAGTAACTGGAACTGTTGAAGCCGAATACCTAGGTAAAGCCGAATACCGCGGACCAGGAACAGCTAAAGCCGAATACCTAGGAACTCCTACATCTGAATACCCAGAAACGGGAACTTCTAAAGCCTCAGGCCTAGATAAAGTCGAAGACCTACTTGCTTGTGCCCTACTCAGAAGCCGAAGCCGAAGCCTAAGGTGCTGAAGCGGAAGCAGAGGAATGCCTAAACTATAAATCCGAAGACCCTGTAACCGCTACATCCGAAGACCCGTGAACTGCTAAAGCCTCAGACCTGTGAACTGCTAAAGCCGAAGAAGACCCCGGTAAAGCCGAATACCTTGGAACAGGAACCGAAGACCCAGTTACTTCAACCTCAGACCCAACCGAGTTAGACTTTTTTCGCGCCAACGCAGCACCAGATGAAGAGATTGAGGAGCTACTTAGTCTTCCCTAGCTGAGTTTAGGAATTTATCTACTGAGGAGTCTGCCTCCACTGAGTTTAGGAATTTAGAAGCTACGAATGAGTCTACGACGCGACTTCTTGAGAGACTTGGCAAGCCAAGCCCCTACTTTAGAGACTTTTTTCCCTTAGGTTGTTTACCTAGGGGATTTCGAGATCAAATTTCTTTATGAAAAGCCATAACAGAAACGGAAACTGGAACTGAAACATAAACTGGAGCTGCCCCAACAGAAACAGAAACAGAAACGGGAACTTCTAAAGCCGAAGACCTAGATAAAGTAGAAGATCTAGTAACTCCTACATCTGAATACCTTGGAACGTGAACTCCTACATCTGAATACCTTGGAACTTCTTCTAAAGCCGAAGACGACCCAGGAACTGGAACAGAAAAAGCCGGAACAGCTACATAAACAGAAACTGGAGCAGCCCTAACTGAGTTCTTAGAAGCAACAACAGAGTTCTGAGTTCTTAGAAGCAACAACAGAGTTATTAGAATCCACATCCACGAATGAATGCTGGAGGCTGAGGAGCTAGAAATAAATTGAGTTGAGATGAGAAACAGATTTTGCCCCTGAATTGAGAGACTTTTCCCTTAGCTTTTCCCTCGGAAATTGAGTTCGACTTTTTTTGCTTGAGGGATGAAATGGAAACTCGAATTGATCGACTTCGCAAGCCCCTTACTTGATCTACTTTTCTGAATGGAGAAAGTTTTTTGCCCTACTTCGACTTTTCTGAATGGAGAAAGTTTTTTGCCCTACTTCGACTTTTCTGAATTGAGAAACTTTTGCCCTACTTCGACTTTTCTGAATTGAGAAACTTTTCCGAATTGAGAGACTTTTTCCCTTAGGTTTACCTAGGGGATTTCGGTCTCCTATTTCTTTCTCAAAAGCCGAAACTAAAACTTCAACTGAAAAAGCCGAAACTGCTACATCAAAAACAGGAACATCAAAAGCCGAAACAGAAACTGCCCCAACTGAGGAATGGAATTTAGAAGCTACTTTTGGAGTACCTAATTTATCTACTTCTACGAATGCGTAACCGGCAGATGACACTTGCTGCTCGAAATTAAGATAGTTGAATCCCCTCGACTTGAGGGCAAGCCCTGACTGGATCTATTTTTTTCCCTTGGGTTTACCTATGGGATTTGGGTCTAAAATTACTTTCTTTATGAAAAGCAGGAACATCAACTTCTACACCAAAAACTGAAACATCAACAGAAACTGAAACATCAAAAACAGGAACATCAACAGAAACTAGAGCTGCCCCAACAGAAACTGAAAAACAGCCCTGGCTGAGTTCTTAGAATAATTGAGGGATGAAACTCGAATTGATCTCCTTTCTTTCTTTTGCCGTGGCGGATGATGAGACTTTTGCACCAAGAGCGACTTTTGCTGCAACACTAGTAACTCCACCATCCGAAGACCCTGAAACAGTAACGGAATCCGAAGACCCAACTGAGTTCTACGGACCAGGAACTTCCCCAACTGAAGGAACGGAATCCGCAGCATCCCTTGCCTCGAAAGGAACTGGAACTGCTAAATCCTCAGACCCCGGAACATCAACTGGAAGAACTGCCCCAACAGAAACTGGAACAGGAACTTCAAAGGCCTCAACTAAAGACTAAAGGAACGTGAGCTGCTACATACGAAGACCCCGAACCTTCAAAAGCAAAAGCACCGAACCGAATGGATCTACTTTTGTTGAGGAACCGGAAGATGAGACTTGCCCGACTTCGCAAGCCCCGACTTGAGATATTGAATCCCTTAGGTTTACCTATGGGATTTGGGTCTCCAATTTATTGATTTTAGAAAAGCCATAACTTCAACATCAACTTGAACAGCCCTCACTTCAACTGGAACAGAAACTGTACTATCTACACCAGAAACTGAAACAGAAACAGGAGCAGCCCCTCCGGAGTTCTACTTTGTTGAGCTTGCGGGATCAGAGTTCTACTTTTTTGTTGAGCTTTAGGGATCAGAGTTCACCTTAGGGATGAAACCCCTTACTCGAATTTATCTACTTTACTTGGCAAGCCCCTACTTTAGAGACTTCAGGAACTGTTGACCCAGGAGAGACTTGAGGAACTGTTGACCCAGGAACGTGAGCCGAAGACCCTTACCCTTGCCTAGGAAAACTGTAACTATACCTAGGAACAGAAACAGAAACTGGAACATCAACATCATCAAAAGCCGGAACATCCACTGGAACTTCCCCCCCTGAGTTCTACATTTATTTTTTGCTTGAGGGCTCGAAGCGCCTACTTTGTTTGTTTGAAAGCAAGGGATTCATTCAGAGATGAAAGAAAGCAAGGGATTCATTCAGAGATGAAAGCTGTCCCTAATTTAGCGCCTTCGAAAGCACCGACTTGATCGACTTGCCCCGGATTATGAGATTTTTTAGCAACAACTGAGTCTGCCCGAGCTGAGTCTAGGAATTTCGCTCCGAATGCAGCTCTGGAGTCTGAGACTTTTGCCCCAACTTTTAAAGCAAGGGATGCGTCACCTAATTGGAAAGCAAGGGATTCAACTTTGAAAGCAAGGGATTCAACTTTTAAAGCAAGGGATTCAAGGGATTGAAGAGCACCTGAGTCTAGGAATTGATGCCAGATCCCAAACGGAAAGTTCAAAAGCTGGAACTGAAACAACTGAGTTCATCAACAGGAACGGAATCCACAGCCCCAACAGAAACAGAAACGGGAACTGCCCCTTTTGAGTTCTACGAATTTCGCTTGAGGGATTAAACTAGAATTGATCTACTTTACTTGACTTGGCGAGCCCCGCCTTGAGAGACTTTTATCCCCGACTTAGAAAGCCCCTACTTAAGAAAGTTTTCTTTTCCGAGAAGTATGGTCCGAGAAGTATGGATCTACTTTCTTTCTTTTTTCTCCCCTAGCTGAGTCTACTTCTTGAGAGACTTTTTGATCCCCGAAAGGAGATACGAATTTATCCCCGAATTGATCGACTTGGCAAGCCCTGACTTTATCTACGAATGCAGCCCCGGCGGATGAGATGCCCCAAGAGCGACTTTTGGAGTACCTAATTTCTCTACGAATGCGTCACCGGAACCGGAAGATGAGACTTTTTTCCCCTCGAATTGATCTCTACTTGAATCCTTTAGGAATTCCCTAGTGGATTTAGGTCTAAAATTGATGCATGCAAAGCCGTAACTGCTACATCACCAGGAACTGAAAAAGCCGGAACTGAAACTGAAACTGGAACTGCTACATCCTCAGCCCTAGAAACGTGAACTGCTAAAGCCGAAGACCTAGGAAGAGGAACTGAATACCCAGGAACAGAAACTTATAAAGCCGAAGACCTAGTAAGAGGAACTGAAGACCTAGGAACGTTAACCGCAGACCCAGGAAGAGGAACTGAAGACCTAGGAAAGAGGAACGGAATCCGCAGCCCCAACGGAGTCTACTTTAGGAAACAGCACCAGGAACGGAGGATTCTACTTTTTAGTCTACGACTTCGCAAGCCCCAAATGGATCTACTTTTCTGAATGGATCTACGAATGCATTACCAGAGTCTGAAGTGACTGAAACATCAACACCAGGAACACCCGAAGTGGTAGCTCTAAAGGAAGGAACACTAGGAACAAAAGCTGGCACTCACTTTTGCAAAAGCCGGAACTTCAACTGGAACAGCCCTAACTTCAACTGAAACATAAAAAACGGGAACTTCAACTGAAACATCAACAGGAACTTCCCCGACTGAGTGAAACTTTTCTTTTTGAGCCCCAACTTTGAAAGCCCTGACTCCACGCCTGAATTTCTCTACGAATGAAGCTCTGGAGGCTGAGACTTTTGCCCCAATTAAGCAAGGGATGATTCGATTTGAGCCGTACCTATGAGATTTGAGCCGACTTGAGATTGAGAAACTTTAGCAGCCCCGGCGGATGAGACTTGCAGCTCGACGAGAGAGACTCCCCTTGATGAGGAAGCTACCTATGCTGCAACTACTGTAGCTACTTACCTATGCTGCAACTACTGTAGCTACTATAGAGATAAGATAGAGAGGCTAGTGAGTACAATTACAATGTAGAGACACTCTTCCTAGGGACTAGACTCCTAGTATATGACTTAGTAGCTCACCATAGAGTTGATCCAGTCCAGGGCTTGCGAAGGCCACATAAGTAATCATTGCCCCGTGGACGTATTAACTCCTTCAACACCTAGTCATGGGCCTACGGTAGCAAACCGTACAAAAGTCAATTACTTAAAAAGCATGCTGTAAAAGTAAGTAATCAACTTTGGAAGGAAAGGGAATACTTCAATGAACATCACATACTTGACATGTGGTGCAATTTTCTGATGGCATTTCCATTAAGGAAAGCAAAATTTCTGGACGCAAATTCCTTAATAGAGATCCAGAAATTTAGGGCAAAAAATAGGAACGAAATCCATTAACAACAGTAATGGAATTGAGTTCGACTTTTTTTTTCTTTATATAGTAAGGCTCTCTGTTTATTACCCTCGGGGCGTGGGAAAGCCAGATTTGCCTCAACCCTCTCCTTGTGTTTTCCCCTCGGGGAAGCTTTGATGTACTCTCGCTGGGATTAGAGGCAGATCTTTCTTAAATACTCAATCGCTGAACCCATAAGGGACCCATCTACAAGAGTCTACCAATAAAATAAATTTAGATCAATACTCAACTGAGCAGAAGTAGAATAGAAGTAGAAGTAGAATAGAAGGTATTCCCTTAGAAGTAGAAGAGAGTGATGGATTTGAATGAAAACGCCCCTTTTCAAATTCGCTTTTATCAAATCAAATTTAGATCAACTTTTTCGAAGAAAATGAAAAATCAAAAAATTTCATTATTGAAGCAATCCTCAACGAAATTCAAGGTTCACCCCTCTGCTCTGCTCTCGTCGGCTATCCCCTCTGCTCTCCTCTGTTCTCTGTTGTACGACCCTATCTGTATTCTGTTGTACGACCCTATCTCTTCTGTTCACTCAATCACTTGAATTGAATACTGCATTCCTCTGCTCTGCAACTCCCCTCTGCTCTCCTCTGTTCTGTTTGGTAGTGTTTTTTCCTGGATTGTTGATTCAATTATTTAGCTATAAATGCAATGGATGTTCCCGGACGTGTCCAGTTTGATCAATTCCTTAATTCAATTATAAAAATTTCATTAATTTTTCTTTTTCGAAATTGAGTTGTCGATTTCGCTTCCAGACCTCAAACCTCAACGGAACACTTTTTGCAACGGAAGACCAGAAGAAGGGGGTTCTCCGGCAGGGTCTAGGGCTTCGACAGGGGTTGAGGTTTCGCCTGGGGCTTCTCCGGCTGGGTCTAGGGCTTTTGGATACCAGTCAGTTGATTGAGTTTTTGAATCTTCAAATGAACCTGTATCAGTTGATTGAGTTTCTTTTGTATCTTAAAAGAATGTTGTATTGTAATCAACTTTTGAGTTGTATGAGTCTGGATTCAATGATTTAGGAATCCTTTATTTCAGATTCCTGCTTTTGAGTCCATTGGGGCTACTATCTATAGAGTACATGAGGGATGCCTCCGCCTTTGGAGCTGGCACTTCAGTCAATGGTGCTAGGGTTGACCCTTTTGAGTATACTACTAGTAGGGCTGCCTTCGAGTCTAGTAAGTCTGGGGCAGTTGTTCCAGAATCCTCTACTGATGCTAAAGTTGCTACTAAAGTAGACTCAGCTGTTGATGCAAAAGTAGCTAAAGTAAAAGCTTTTGAACCTCTAACTTCAGAATCCTCTGGGGCAGGTAGGGCTGCTGATGATGCAAAAGTAGTTCCTAGAATCATCTGGGGCTGCAAAAGGTGGGGCTAAAGCCGATCCTGCTTTTGATCCAGCTGCTGGGATAGTAGCTTCTGTTGAACCTGTTGCTCCTTTAGTTGCTTCTGTTGCTGCCGTTGGGGCTGATGTTGGAGTAGTTCCTAAATCCTCTACTGATGCTAAAGTAGAATACTCTACCGATGCAAAAGTAGAATACTCTACCGATGCAAAAGTTGTTCCTGATGCAAAAGTAGTTCCTGCTTTTGCGGCTAAAGTCGATGCCGCTTTTAAGCCTAGGGATTTAGTTGCTCAAGTCGATCCTGCTTTTAAGCATTCCTTAGTTGCAAAAGTCGATCCGGCTTTTAAAGCATGTTGCTCCTTTAGTTCCTAGGGCAGTAAATGAGGCTGAGACTATAAATCAGGCGGCCACTGGGGCTACTCGGGATAAAGTAAAGGATGCTACTGCGGCTAAAGGAAATGACCCGGCTACCGGGGCTACTATTAACGCAGATACTGGGGCTACTCGGGCTAAAGGAAATCAGGCTCCGACTGGTGATACTAGGGCAGCTATTGAAGCGGATAGGGCTCCCAGTAGGGCTAGAGGAGTTCCTGCTTCAGACTCGAATGGTGCAGATCCTGTTACTACTACCGTTCCTGGGGTTGAAACTCCCCATGGTTTGGACCGTCCTTGCTTCTAAACACTACTAGAGGTACACCCCTTGGGTTTCAACTACAAGGAAAAAGCAATGAACGACTGTATATGAGGGCAGACAGGGCTCGACTATAAAGGAATTTGAGGGCCGACTACAAGGAGGCAGCGACCAATAGGGAGATTGTAGACGTAAGGATATGCTCGACTGATAAGGGTATCGGAAATGGGATTCGAACCCATGATACAATCTTCTTATTGTATGTCGATTTAGCAAACCAATGCCTTAAGCCACTCAGCCATACCTCCAATTGATCGGAATTGGATGTGCGGTTGGTTGCCCGAAGGGCTATCTGATCCGATCAACTGCGTAAGCCGTAGCGCGCTAGCGCGCGTACTCTTCCTCTATCTATGAGCGAGACTCCATCCAAATCTGCCACTCGTTGGGCGACGCCTTCTTTTCTATGAACACCCGAACACTACATTCGACTGAACACCCGAAAGGTATCCAGGCCATTGACTCTTCTTTTCTGCAGTTGACTCCTCTGGTGCCCTTTCTTCCATTCATTCGATCAACTTTTCTAAATTCCGTTGTCGATTTACTTATGGAAAGTCAGTTTAGGCTCAAAACACGGGAAGTACAACTTTTTTCGAACTGAAGGACCATTTCCCTAGGGCAAATGCACTTTAGGCTAAAAACCCGGGAAGTACAACTTTTTTCGAACTGAACGACCTACTCCCTACTAAAAGTTAGTTTATGCCAGTAAGTGAATGGCTGAGCTCCATTCACGCTGTTACGGGAAGTACAACTTTTTTATCACTTATGGACCATTTACTTAGGGGAAAGTCCGTTTAGGCTCAAAAGACGGGAAGTACAAGTCGAACTGAAGGACAAAGATTTGACTCGACTTTCGTTGAATGTAAGTATATGGCGATCCCTCAATACTATACAATACTCTTTACGTCGGCCCTATCGCATAATATTCGCTCGAGCTCTATCGAGTCTACAATCGACCTATCGGTCGCTGGCATATACCCTTGTGTCGCCCAATCGCCTTACGGCTCACCTATCCAGTGGGTACCCTCTCCTTATCAGTCGAGCTCTATCCGAGGGATACCCTATCGCATAATATTATATTCGCTCGAGCTCTATCGAGTCTACAATCGACCTATCGGTCGCTGCCAATACATACCCTTGCATTCGGCCCACAGCAACAGTCGTAAATGCGCCCAAGCCATTTACTCTTACCTTATCAGTCGAGCTCTATCTGACGATACCCTCGGATTAACTATAAGCGAGCCTATTCTTAACCCTCTCGCATACGCTCGAGCTCTATCTGAACCTCTCCAACAACTTACTAAGGGCGAGCCTATTCTTACGCCTCTCGCATACGCTCGAGCTCTATCTGAACCTCTCCAACAACTTACTAAGGGCGAGCCTATTGCCTCTCGCGCTCGAGCTCTATCATTACCTCTCCAACAACTTACGCGAGCCTATTCTTACGCCTCTCGCGCTCGAGCTCTATCATTAGATACCCTTCCTTTCCCTAATTAATTTCTCACTCTGCCCAAGCAGCAGTAGTGAATGGAAGGCCACATGTTTGAACATGTGGGGCGACTTCATAGGTTTCTAATAAAGATCTATGTTGTCGCAGCTGGGCGTCTCACTTTCGAAGGAGCTGTACTCTCCCGTCACTTTGCCATAAAAGTCTTGAGACTCTATAGAGGGTCGGGCTTGCTATTCACCGCATTATATCTGAAGCAGTGCTCTGTGGCACTGCAGCAGTATTATGCTAAGTCAACATTTGTGAATACCAAGCCTTCGGTTATGGTGTCCTTAAGTCGTTGTGGTTTGCCAAGGATCATTCCTACTCATCACCGCCATATAATTATGTCGCGGAGTGAGCGGGCAGATCACTTGGTAAAAGTTTATCTGTCTTGGTTCTCCCTATGTAGAATCATTAAGTTAGCTCCTTTAATAGGAATGTCTTTGATTCTATTGTGGGGGAGCCACCCAGATTAAACCATATTGGTCATGTGCTAACTCTATTGGATTATTATTTCGATGAGTTGGCCCAGACTTATATGCCATGGCTTAAGGATACAATGATACAAAAGGGGATTAGATGGGTTCCAACCTGGAAGTCCATCCCTAATGATGATAGGCGAATGAAAACATTCCCTAAAGCGGAAGGTAATGTCTTTTCGGCGTTCAAGTTTGAATTGGTTGCTTTCGCCAATTTCTCTTTAAACCTTAAGATGTTGTCTCCGTTCGGATTTAGGATGGGTCAAGCTGGTTCCCTATGGCATCACGGCGTTCTTCGCCCTTTCCAAAAAGATGCCAATAGAGAGCTACTCGAAAAGGATTTATCCATATTTAATTTAACAAGTATTTAATTTGACAAGTATGAGCATCGATTATTCGAGCCCTACGTAGAAAAATATAGACATCTTCCTTTAGCGACAGGAAGGATTACATCGACTCTGTCTGGAGCCGGTAAAAGACGATTGTTTGTTATAGGAAACTATATCATTCAACGTCTTCTGTATCCAGTCCATTCATGGGCGATGGGAGTTCTCTCCTGTCTTCCCTGTGACGGCACCTTTGAACAAGAGAGGCCGATCCATCGTCTTCGCCGCTTTGATCCTTCGAACGTAAGTTCGTTTGATCTCAGCTCAGCGACAGATAGATGGCCGGTTGCCTTTATTACAAGAGTCATATCTTTAATATTTGGCGATACGGCAGGTGAATGGATTGTTCTAGGGACCCTTAGTAATAATGTATTTACAGCCAGCTATCCTTTATTAAAGAAAGGTAGTAATCGGTTGTTATACTTTAAAACGGGGCAACCCTTAGGGTACTACGGCTCTTGGGCACTCTTTAGTTTATCTCACCATATACTGGTATGGATGGCAGCAAGGATTGAACAAGATTGTTGGAACTTTGGTCCTTTCAACCAGTATGCGTTGTTGGGAGATGACATAGTCATCTCTTCACCTCGTGTGGCTAAAAGGTACCGACGGTTAGTGCATATGCTTGGTGTATCTATATCCGAGTCAAAATCTTTAGACTCGCCATTAGGTGCACTGGAGTTTGCGAAGCAATTCTGGATGTATAATGTTCGTTTGAACCTTTAACCAGTTTCTGCTAGCGCGGTGCTATCCATCGCTTCCTTTTTAGGTCTTGTACAGATAGCTAATAAGTATAGTGTAAGTCAAAAGACACTTATACGGTTGGCTGGTGCAGGATTTAGAGTCAGATCTCGCATTCTGTCTCCCCACTTATCAATTAGGTGGAAGAGACTGTTAGTGGTAGCTGATAAGTCACTTTCATACCATAAACTACCCTTAGATTTGTGGTTCGGAAGGGGTAAACCCCTGAACCCATACCTGAAGGGAATCATAGTTGAGAAGGTATTAACTGAGTATCAGGTTAAGCAATTAATTCTGGTGCCCGACCAATACTGGGAAGGTGATAGAGATACTGAAGTGCTGATGGAATACACTCTTTACCGCAATTGGCTACAAAAGTGGCTAGAGTGGGTCCATTGGCATACTCAGATGTCTCTTGATAAAGATCCATCGCTGGAGGATCTCTTCAATCCTCCGATTGTCTCGACACATTGGAAGCGCTCAATGAAGGACATTCAAAAAGTCCGATATGGCTTTCTCTGCAAATGTAGCTTCTAAAGTCACTCTCTTTTCACCCTACTTAGAGCGGGAAGAGGAACAAGTAACGGTGAGGGCAGCGGCGGCACCGGTTTATTAATGTATCAATTCCCGTACGATTACTATTGATTTGATCTGTCGAGCAACTCAGCAACAATAAATATAAGTAAAGAGTCTTCGTGCCAGTTGCGTACTTCGAACTCTTCACTTAAGAATGGTCTTTGCCCGTCCCAGTTGCTCCCTTGAAGAGCAGTCTAACATGGTCGATAGCCATTCACTCACGTCGCCCCGTCGTTCTCACGTCGCAACTGACTATATATGGCGTTCTCACTCGGCCCTCTGTTCACTGTAGTCATAGGTATGAAAGTTGCTTCTCTCGTGAGCTTTCTCGGCACAACACTTATTATAGCAGGTACCCTTCCTCGCGGAAAACTGATAGCTACTCTACCCCTACGGGAATGATAAGAGATCAAAAGAAAGGCCAACTACAGCAGCACCGAATCAAAAGGAGATTCAGAACCGGACGGCACAAGAAATGAAAGCTTTTCCCCTTCTTTTGGTGCCCAAGAGGCGGCTCCGCTCCTGTTGAATTATCTTCCATTCCTTAAGTTCATTCCTGAAGAAAGAGGTCATGGAAAGAGAAATATCTGGCAGCCGCACAAACAATAAGGCAAACTCACTTGCCCAACCCGCCCGGCAATCCATACGAGTAAATATGAGTGAATGGGCCGACTGAGAAAGAGGGCTCGACTAACGGATCCCCATCCCCAGAACGGGCAAAAAGGGAAGACAGGGCATCCAGTTCTGTCCTGTACGACTCTTCCTCTCGTTGAATGTACGCGGAACCTGTAACCCCATAAGTAGACGACCATAGGCAAAAGAGTCATGCGGATACCCTACGAGAAATAGTTGCTCCTACGAGAAATAGTTGCTGATACCCCACGAGGAAAGGTACGGGAAAGAAGGCTATTTGGATCTGTTCTAGGGACATTCTTTCTTTATTCTGATCCTCAGATGGTCACTGCTTCAGTAGCTGACACCCAGGGCCCCTCTCTGGATCGTCGACTGGAGTTTACGGGAGTTCAAACTACCAGACTAGAACCTTTGGTCTGCCTTGGCGGAAACAGCGGAGGATTGTCGATCTCTCCTGGCTCGTGACTGGCGACTTCCTTTAATGTCACTCTCTTTGCCGAAGAAAAAATAGGAGGGACAGCAACGGATACAGTAGGAAAGAATTCAGAGAAACGGTTGAGCGATGCTGCCTTATCGACCTAGGAATGGTGGGAGGGGGTTTAACCTGGAGTAACCGCAGGTGCTGGATAATTCAACTGAAAAGGCTAAAGCTAAGCCTTTGGCTTAGTCGTCTAATGCTCTTAGTCGTCTAATGCTAAGTATAATAGCTAAGTATAATAGCTAAGTATAATAATAGAATGAATGAGTATCGAGTTAAAAGAAGGATTCAGTTGATTCTGAAAGAAATCAGTACTAGTTGAAGTTGATTCTGAAAGAAATCAGTACTAGTTGAATGAGTTTTCATCTTAAACTGAGATATGAGCCTGATGAAGATGAGTTAATAGGTTGAGGTTTTCGTTTCCCTTCTATTGTAGTAGAGATCCCTAGGGCTTATCCCTTCCTTCACCTATAGGACTTCAACGTCGTGGTAGTCACCTGACCCCCAATCGACTAGCGTCTCACCTTTTCTCTACCGATGCGAATCGACTAGCGTCTCAAATTCGACTAGCGTCTCACCCATCAGTGTACCTTCTCGTAGATGCGAATCGTTTTTCAAACATCTTTTTTCTAATCCTGCTCCGGCCGGTGAGATCAAAATCCAAACCCAACAGATGCAACAGGTAGAGGGTGAAGGACTGAAAGTACTGACTTCGATCGACAGGAAAGGTTGAAAGCAACAGGAAAGGAATACTGATGGCATGGGGCGACTGGAAAGGGTTGGGTTGCGGATAGGAAGGGGTAGTTGAGGGAATCGACCAAAGGGCAAGGGTATCGAGTTAGAGGAATTGACTGGGAAGGGATGGGTTTCAGAAGTGGCAGATTCAAGGGCAAGGTCTTCTCCTGAGGTTGAGTTTGAAGTTTATGAGTTTAGGTCTTCGACAGGGAAGGGATGGGTTTTCAGAAGTTGAGACTTCAGCTGCAGTAGTTGAGTGAGAAGTTGAGACTTCTCCGGAGTGAGAAGAAGTAGGTTTCGGTAGGGTCTGGTGCTTCCAAGGGGAGTTAAGTTGAGACTTCTCCGGAGTGAGAAGAAGTTAGAGCTGGAGCTGAGGCTTACAAGGGGAAGTTCAAGTTGGTACTTGAAGTAGGAGTTCATAGAAAGGGGAATGGGATGGGCAGGCAGCACAGGAGTAGAAGTAGGAGTTCATCGAAGTTGGTACTTGAAATTGGTATCTGTCACGCAAAACTATTATGTGCAATTTTGCTTTATCAGAAATGTCATATTCGAGTGGTAGATAGAATAGAAATGTTACTGATGGTAGATAGAATAGAAATAGTACTGAAAGTAGCTTCTGTTACGCAAAACTAGAATTAGAAATTACCCACTTCAACTACTTAATGAAATCCGGAATTTCAATGGTAGATAACATAGAAGAATTTCAATGGTAGATAACATAGAATAGAAAATGTTGAAAGTAGGGAACGAGAATTGACTTTTAAGGGTTTCAGAAGTTGAAGTTGGGGCTTCAAAAAAAAGAGGGTTGAAGTAGTTAGAGCTGGAGCTGAGGCTTCAAAGAAAGTTGCAGTAGTTGAAGTTGAGACTTCAGTTTTGAGCTTCTCCTCAAAAGGAGTATTCCGTAGAAGTAGGTTCCGTAAATAGAAAGTAGGTTCTGTAAATAAGTGTGTTAAGCATCAAAACCGCTAACAGTGAATTGAAAGAAGTGGTTTTCTGTTGCACCTGAGTGAGAAGTTGAAGTAGAGCCTAGGGCTTCTCCTGGGGTTGACTTCAAGAGTAGAGAATAGAAAAGTAGAGAATAGAAAAATATAGTATACTTCAAGAGTAGAGAATAGAAATTATATAGTAAAGAGAGCTGAAGATGGAGTATTAGAAATTCCTCTCAATTGCCTATAGGCTCACCCATAGTTCTACAATCCCCCTTAAGGTCGCAGCCTCCTTGTAGTTCGCCTCGGGGAACAGATAGGGTATCGTTGGACAGCAGAACTTGGATTTGAGTAGATGAGAAAAGAACTAAAATAGCTCAGTTTAATGTTGAATATAGTAGATACTAAAATAGTGCAGATCGAAGGTGAAGACCAAAGAATTCAATAATAATAATATAGAATAGAATAATAGAATATAGAATAGAAATTATAGAATAGACAGGATAGGGATTTTGAAGTGCAGATCGAAGGTGAAGACCAAAGAATTCAATAATATAGAATAGACAGGATAGGGATTTTGAGTAGAGAGATAGGTGCTTTCAGACCGAGATGAGTAGAGAGATAGGTGCTTTCAGACCGAGAAGAGAGGAGGAGAACAGTAGATGAGTTCAGTCGTACAGTAGATGAGTTCAGTCGTATAGAGAAGGGGGTTGGGGAATAGAATGGACAGGGAAGAGGGCTCAGCAGCAAGGAAGGGAAGGTCTCGAGTGAGAGGAACGAAAGACCTCAACTGCAGATCGAAGGTGAAGACCAAAGATAAGGGTTTTGAAGTTTCGTTTCGACATGGGGTAGGAGTTCAACAGATACTAAAATAGGTACGACAGGGAAGGGATCGAAAGAAAAGGGAACGAGAAAGGATAGGAAGGGACAGGTAGTCCTTTCATTGACAGGTTCGAGAGGCGAGTAGAGAGCTTCGGACGGTTGAATTGAAAGGACAGCAGCAAAGACAGACGACAGGTCGAAAGCAAAGGACCTCAACTGCAGGAACGAAAGCAACAGGAAAAGGGTAGGAACGAAAGCAACAGGAAAGGGTAGGAACGAAAGCAACAGGAAAGGGTACTGAAAGCAACAGGAATACTGATAGTGATGGGTTGCGGACTTAACCAAATGCAAGGCGCCAGGTGAAGGTACTGAACAGAAGAGGGAATCGAAATGGGAAATGGTACTTCAGTAGGCAAGGAAAGGCATTCGAAACCCAGCAACAGATGCCTGGTAGAACTCAAACATAAGGAAAGGGTACTGAAAGCAAAGGGGATCGATTTTGAAGCAAGGCGCCAGGCGAAGGTACTGAACAGTAGTAGTAGCTGTTGCTTCCAAGAATTGGATATCAGTAGATTCCAAGAATTGGGTATCAGTAGATTCTCCAAGAATTGGGTATCAGTAGTTGAAGTAGATGGAAAGGGACTGATGTATGGTTGCAGGCTGCTAAGGAGTAAATCCAACAAAGGGGTTGCAGTAGGGTTGATGCATCAGTTTCGTTTGGTACTTCAAAGTAGTCAGTTTGGAGTAGAAGTAGGAGTTCATAGAAATGGTACTTGAAGTAGGAGTTCATGGATTTGGAATGAAGGGAAGGTAGATTCAAAGCAAAGGAATGCAACAGAACCAAATGCAAGGGTACTGGAAGCGACAGACGAGTGGTTTGAGGGAATCGAATTGAAAGGAAAGCAGCAAGGAATGTGCTTCCAAGGGGAGTGAAATCCAAAGAGGATGGACAGGGTTGGGGAAGGGAAATGGTACTTGAAGTAGATGGTTTGGGAAAGGGTTGTTTCAGAAAAGGGTCGTGTTAAGCATCAAAACCGCTAACATGCGATTTCGAAGGGTGAAACCCAACAACAGATGCAACAGAACGACAGGCGCCAGGCGAAGGTACAGGACAGCTTCTTGGGATAGGAGTTCATTCAGTAGATGAGTTTAGGTCTTACCCTTTCATAGAGGTAGAGGTTCTCTTTGATCCCTCTAAGGGTTAGGGAATATAAATATCGTATATATAGAATAGGTAGCCGACTTCAACAGATGAGCCGACTTCGAAGAGTAGAGTAGAGAGGACAGGTAGTAGGGCATCGACTGGAGCTGAGGCTTCTCCAGATGAGTTTCGAGTAAAATAGGTACGATAGCTCAGTAGGGGGAAACCCATTGAATTGAAACCAATGCAACAGAAATGCAAAGAAGCAAAGGAAAGTTCCTTTTGAGGAGTATGGAGTAGAAAACCGGGTTAGGGTAGACAAACAGATAGGGTATCGGTTCGGTAGACAGAGTTTGAGAGTGAGCCTCGAAGCCGATAGTCGATGGGTTTGACTTCAATTGAGATAAGGATAGGGTCTTTTTTCTATTATTCGATAGGATAGGGTATTTTCTATTAGGGTGCTTACTTATACTATAAGGATCGATCTGCCCTTCCTAGATCTTCCCATTTCCAAGAGGATAGGGTATTTAATATAGTAGATTTGGGTGCCTTCCCTTAAAATTTAATGAATTGTCGATTTTATGCTCCAATTCGCCTATCAGCTCACCTATAGTCTATGATCTCCCTACTATGGAGGTATGGCGCTAGCTCAATCGCCTATCGGCTCACCTATCAGAGATACCCTTACCCCTCTTTATAGTAATGGCGCACCATGTGTAAAATCATTAAAAAAATCTCTTTTGCCTTCAATCGCCTATCGGCTCACCTATTGTAATAGCCTTTCACCTGTTCGATCTCTACCTTTCATTTGGTTGTTCGAGTTCAACCTGTCCTTGGCTTGGAATCTCATGTTAGCGGTTTTAATGCTTAACACGTTTCAGTACCCTCTACCTTTCCAGTCGAGCTATTTCATTAATCGCCGTTAGGCTCACCTATTGTCATACCCTCGCCTTAATTTGACGACAAAAAAACTCTTATTATAAGAAGATGAAGTATAATAAGGGAATTGGACGAAAAAACTCTAAGCCCTAGCCTTAGTTAGTTCATTAAAAACTCTTTCCCAAGCCTTAGTTAGTTCATTAAAAAATCTTTCCCAAGCTGCAAGTTCGTTCATTAAAAACTCTTTCCAATCGCCAACTTCAAAGTCCAAAGAATTTAACTTTTGCTCACCTGGCGCCTTCGCCTTACGGCTCACCTATTGACTCATACCCTCGCCTTAAATTGGACGAAAAAAACTCTTTCCCGAGCCTTAGTTCGTTCATTAACTACTTGACTCTTCTATAAGGGAATGGGGGTACTACTTTATTATAATAAGAAAGATGATGCATCTGAGACCACTAAAATTGGACGAAAAAAACAATCTTTACAATCGCCTATCGGCTCACCTTAAAGTCATACCCTTCGCCGTTAGGCTCACCTATTGAGTCATACCCTAGACTAAGTTAGCTCATTTTAACTCCTTGACTTAAATATTATATCACGTTATTATATCACGTATCACCTCACGAAAAAGACTCTTTCCATATCACACGGCACGAAAAAGACTCTTTCCATATCACGTCACGAAAAAGAAAGACTCTTTCCATAGACTTAGAGACTAAGTTCGCACATTTTAACTCCTTGACTCTTATAGACCTCTGTCTCTCGATCGGGAAAACAAAGTAGATGAAATGGGAATTAGGCAATGGAAGGCACCACTTTATATTAGGCAATGGAGGCACTACTTTATATTAGGCAATGGAGGCACTACTTTATATTAGGCAATGGAGGCACTACTTTATTATAATATGACACTAAAGCATCCAAACACTAAAGCATCCAAACACTCTCGTATAGAGCTGGTCGAAACAATATCATCCCTAGTCAAGGACAAGAGAAGCTCCATGCTTGAAAGAAAAAGCGTATCAGTAGGGTAACTAAGCATCTATATTAATATACCAGATTTATATCTCATACCGGATGTACGTTCGATACCATAGGGTTTGAGTAATTTGCCCATAGGGTTGGAGTCATTTGTAAGTCCTTCCTCTATATCTCTACTTCACCCCAGTCCTTCCTCGTCGATTAGCAATCGATCCAATGTGGATTGTATCCGGGGATGTTTGGCACCCTCCTCAAGTTTGAAGTACCTAGTCCACTATCTCTGTGCTTTTCGCTCGGATCTTTTCCCGTATGTACTAGTTCTGTTTTAGGGTACAACTAGTTCAAGTAAATGGTACACCTAGTTCTAGTAAATGGTCTACCTAGTTCTAGTAAAGTGTGTAACTAGTTCTGCTCCAGGGTCTGACTGTCTTCCCTGGTGTTGTTTCCCTCTTCGAGTTCTCTTTTAGGGTAGAACTAGTTCTACTCAAGGATTAATATATATCTATAATATTTGAGAATGACGCGCTCGCTCGCTTTAATTTCAAGTTATGGGCGTAGATCTTTCGTAGTTTTGAATGTGGGCTCAGAAACAGATGCCACAGCAGCAAAGAAAGAGTCAACTGCAGCAACGCAAGCAGAGGCATTTGGAGCAACGCAAGCAGAGGCATTTGGTTTTGGGCTTCCGTCTGGTGCTTTTGTTTCAGTTGCTTTTGTTGATTGAGTTGAATGAGTTTAAAAGAAACCTTCAGGGGCTGAGGTTTCAAAGAAACCTGCAGGGTCAGTTGTTTCAGCTTTGGCTGAGGTGGAGCCTTTGGCTGCGCCTTTTGAAGAATTCCGCTGCTTAGGGTCAGAGGTTTCTTTTGATGAATTCCGCTGCTTTCCTTCAGGGTCCGACACCGAGGTCGGGGTATGGTTTTGCTTCTAGGGCAGGGTCTTTTGCTTTTGCTTCTAGGGCGGGGTCTTTTGTTTCAGTTGATTTTGTTGCTTCAAAGAAACCTGTTGTTGATTGAGTTTTTATCTTAAAAGAAACCTCTTGTATTACAATAAACTTTAAAGTTGTATTGTAATCAATGAATTTGGAATCCTTTAGGATTCATGGATTGAATGATTTTGGGACTGGAGTCAGTTGAATAACCGGTAGCTAAAACAGTGTAGATAGCTCGGTCGAATCGTACCCTTAGCGTGGTCGGGGTTTGGGGCCTTTGGGATTGTAGTTGGGGTCGAGATCTGGGATTGGGGTTGGTCAAAGAAATTACTTGAAAAGTGAACCGAAGGTTTAATAGGTGAGACGTATAGTCGATTAATGAAAGCTCGAGCGAATATTAAGCGAGAGGGTAGCGACAGCTAGCTGAGCCGATAGGCGAAGGGTAGGACAGAAATAGTAGAGACGTTAGTCGATTGGACGCCATTACTATAAAGAGTGGGAGGAGAGCTGATAGTAAGGCGAAGGGTATGACTATAGAGATGAGCCGATAGGCGACTGGAAAGGAGTAAGCAACAGGAAGTAGCTCAGGGCTCAAACAAAGGGAGCGGAAGGGAAAGGGGGTTTGAGATGGGGATTGAAAGGACGTCGATTGCGTCCTTTTACTTTTGCTTTCGTTGAGTGGGTCTTTGGCGATTGTATTGACCGAAGATCAGTGCGATTTAGAGAGGGTTTCGTTCAGTCCCCTCTTGTGCTTTCGTTGAGTAGGTGTTTGTCAATTTAGAGAGGGTTTTGAGGTTTCATTTCTATTCTATGGATTTAGGGTCCTGAAGGACCTACCGGCATTCATCCTTAAGGACTGAACTTCGCGATTGTCGACTAGCCAACCACTCGTTCGTTCAATAGATCTTTTCCGAACATATGCCATTGTACAGAAAGGACGGAAACACATACGCCAGCAGCACCGAAACACAACGACAGATGCAGAGCAAGGAATGGAAGGTAGAGCCAGCGAACGACGAGTGAATCGAAAGAGAGCCAAAGCGACAGACGCAAGGAAAGTGAGTACAGCAACAGGTAGAGCCAGGGAACGAGGATCTTTCGTAGTTTTGAATATGATTTCATTTTATGGTAGCAATGGCAGATGCGGGCTCCGACGGTTTCAATTAAATTGATGAGACCTCTGAGGTCGGGGGTAAGGGATAAGGGTTCAGGAGAGTCCGACACCTGGGTCTGTGTCTGGTTTTGGGTCCTTTGGGGTTGAACCTTTGTCAGAGGTTTCAGCTTTGGCTGAGGTTGAGCCTTTTGCTGCGCCTTTTGATGTGGTTTCAGCTTTGGCTGGGGCTTCTACTTTAGCAGGAGCTGAGGTGGAGCCTTTTGCTGGAGGGGCTTCTCCTTCAGGGTCTGGTGCTTTTGATGGAGGGGGAATTGAATGAAATTAAATATCATATAGTAATCTGTAACAATCAGCTTCCCTGTTCAGGGTTAGGGATTACAGCATTGGCATTGCAGGGCAGTGCGCTTTCATTTCCTTAGCTTGGGGTTGTCGAGAGAAGGACTACGATTGGGTAATTGTAGGTGTTGACGTTGAGTAGTTGAGTTAAGCTTCAACAAGAAAAGTCTTGGAAGCAAGAGCTCCAGCCACAACTTCACTCCCCTTCCTCTAGAAGTCGCTCCCTATCCTTTCACTCTTCCTTCAGAGCTTTAAGCTCTTCTATCTGATTTTCCCTTTTCGCATCCGCATCCGCCATCTTTTTCTCAGCAACTTTTTAACCCCTTTCTTCCAAAAGTTGTGATTCTAATTGAGCTGTGGCTGCAGGACTACCCAGGTCTATTATTTCGATAGGTTCTGTATCGATCCACTCCCCCCTCTCATTANTTTTGATGAATTCCGCTGCTTTCCTTCAGGGTCCGACACCGAGGTCGGGGTATGGTTTTGCTTCTAGGGCAGGGTCTTTTGCTTTTGCTTCTAGGGCGGGGTCTTTTGTTTCAGTTGATTTTGTTGCTTCAAAGAAACCTGTTGTTGATTGAGTTTTTATCTTAAAAGAAACCTCTTGTATTACAATAAACTTTAAAGTTGTATTGTAATCAATGAATTTGGAATCCTTTAGGATTCATGGATTGAATGATTTTGGGACTGGAGTCAGTTGAATAACCGGTAGCTAAAACAGTGTAGATAGCTCGGTCGAATCGTACCCTTAGCGTGGTCGGGGTTTGGGGCCTTTGGGATTGTAGTTGGGGTCGAGATCTGGGATTGGGGTTGGTCAAAGAAATTACTTGAAAAGTGAACCGAAGGTTTAATAGGTGAGACGTATAGTCGATTAATGAAAGCTCGAGCGAATATTAAGCGAGAGGGTAGCGACAGCTAGCTGAGCCGATAGGCGAAGGGTAGGACAGAAATAGTAGAGACGTTAGTCGATTGGACGCCATTACTATAAAGAGTGGGAGGAGAGCTGATAGTAAGGCGAAGGGTATGACTATAGAGATGAGCCGATAGGCGACTGGAAAGGAGTAAGCAACAGGAAGTAGCTCAGGGCTCAAACAAAGGGAGCGGAAGGGAAAGGGGGTTTGAGATGGGGATTGAAAGGACGTCGATTGCGTCCTTTTACTTTTGCTTTCGTTGAGTGGGTCTTTGGCGATTGTATTGACCGAAGATCAGTGCGATTTAGAGAGGGTTTCGTTCAGTCCCCTCTTGTGCTTTCGTTGAGTAGGTGTTTGTCAATTTAGAGAGGGTTTTGAGGTTTCATTTCTATTCTATGGATTTAGGGTCCTGAAGGACCTACCGGCATTCATCCTTAAGGACTGAACTTCGCGATTGTCGACTAGCCAACCACTCGTTCGTTCAATAGATCTTTTCCGAACATATGCCATTGTACAGAAAGGACGGAAACACATACGCCAGCAGCACCGAAACACAACGACAGATGCAGAGCAAGGAATGGAAGGTAGAGCCAGCGAACGACGAGTGAATCGAAAGAGAGCCAAAGCGACAGACGCAAGGAAAGTGAGTACAGCAACAGGTAGAGCCAGGGAACGAGGATCTTTCGTAGTTTTGAATATGATTTCATTTTATGGTAGCAATGGCAGATGCGGGCTCCGACGGTTTCAATTAAATTGATGAGACCTCTGAGGTCGGGGGTAAGGGATAAGGGTTCAGGAGAGTCCGACACCTGGGTCTGTGTCTGGTTTTGGGTCCTTTGGGGTTGAACCTTTGTCAGAGGTTTCAGCTTTGGCTGAGGTTGAGCCTTTTGCTGCGCCTTTTGATGTGGTTTCAGCTTTGGCTGGGGCTTCTACTTTAGCAGGAGCTGAGGTGGAGCCTTTTGCTGGAGGGGCTTCTCCTTCAGGGTCTGGTGCTTTTGATGGAGGGGGAATTGAATGAAATTAAATATCATATAGTAATCTGTAACAATCAGCTTCCCTGTTCAGGGTTAGGGATTACAGCATTGGCATTGCAGGGCAGTGCGCTTTCATTTCCTTAGCTTGGGGTTGTCGAGAGAAGGACTACGATTGGGTAATTGTAGGTGTTGACGTTGAGTAGTTGAGTTAAGCTTCAACAAGAAAAGTCTTGGAAGCAAGAGCTCCAGCCACAACTTCACTCCCCTTCCTCTAGAAGTCGCTCCCTATCCTTTCACTCTTCCTTCAGAGCTTTAAGCTCTTCTATCTGATTTTCCCTTTTCGCATCCGCATCCGCCATCTTTTTCTCAGCAACTTTTTAACCCCTTTCTTCCAAAAGTTGTGATTCTAATTGAGCTGTGGCTGCAGGACTACCCAGGTCTATTATTTCGATAGGTTCTGTATCGATCCACTCCCCCCTCTCATTATAGACAGACGCTTTCTTATTACTCCGTGGAAGGGTTAATTTCGACCGAGAATCTTTCCTCAGAATCTTAAATGAACTCCAGTCAATTTGAAAATTCTTAGACGTAGGGATATCCTCAGTTCGAGAAGGATCGGCTAGTTGCTGTTTGAACCACTCCGCGGTGATTGAATTCTTCAAAGGCCCTTTATACTTGATAATATGCCGATCATTCTCGACCTCAAGCATATAACTTTTCGGCGCCAAAAAGATGCCCTTCTTGACTTTGTGCTCTAATTTAAACTTACCCAACTTTTTCACTGGAGGAGACATATTCATTATTAGGCAGAGGGCTTCCGAGAACGACTGAGTCCGTATCCGTATAGTAGCAATCATCCCGCGCAATAAACGGATACATTTCGAGTCGAGCGTACGCTGTTATAGCAGCGGAGATTTGAATGGCGACATTCCTAGGCGGCTTCCATTTCTCGTCGCTAGAATGTCTTGTATTACTACTATAAGTGACGAGGAACACATCATCGGTTAGCTTACCCGCAGAGCGAAAACCATATTTGCCAAAAAGCTCCCGGTACCGGGAAGCAGAACAGATTTCCATCACTTTACTCTCGGGATCCATACCGAAGCGCCCGTAGAGCAAATTCATACATGTCTTATATATGGTAGGACAGAGCCTCAGCTCCTTCTATCTTTGCTAGCTTTCGCAGTTCATAGAGGCAGGAGATGATGCTCTCAAAGGGACTCCCGCTCATCTTCTCAAAAAGATATCCCCTGAAAGGCGTGATTTGGTACCCCAGCTGACGAGCATATTTCAGCTCCTCACTGAAATAAACTCCCTCGAAATGCCCCGTCCCAAAGATTAAGGTCTTGCTGCCTGGTTTCTTGTACGGCAGGAAAGGATGCTTAATTTATTAAAGATTAACTAAGATAGCATGGACCTTGACTTGATCTGCTTTCCAACCTTAGGAACGAATCTGCGTTCCAACCTTAGGAACGAGTACAGTATTACGCGATTACTTAAGGTGGGGCTTTGGGCCCTTGACTCTATCATTATCATTGTCTATGAGAACCATGTTTTATGTCAGCAATGCAAGGTACCACCAGATGGGTGCCAACATTAGATGGGTTCAGTCCCGCCCTCTAAGTTCTATATTCAGGAAGGGATCGCCCGCTTTTTCAGGAACCTGCTTAGAAGGGATGAGTAAGGAAGTAGGGAGTTGGATGACTCAAATT
Source organism: Boesenbergia rotunda (assembly GCA_024364735.1). NCBI lineage: Eukaryota > Viridiplantae > Streptophyta > Magnoliopsida > Zingiberales > Zingiberaceae > Boesenbergia > Boesenbergia rotunda. Next base: position 73,903 of record JAGFNQ010002654.1, read on the forward strand.
CATGGTAAGGAAGTAGGAAGTTGGTCGAGTTAAAGGAAGGATGCAAAGGGTTTGGTGGTGCTCGAATTCTGTTTGACAGTCATCGGCTCCAAAGTGGTGTTTTCCGTGGACAATGGGATATGAATCTGCGGATGTCTTATTCTTAAAATTCTACGTGGGATAGATTTTCTCCTTATTGGCCAGTTTTAAAACATAAAGTAGAATCAGAAAGAGAAAAGCAATTCTTTCCTGGTTCTTTATTTGCTGCGACTTCTTTCTCAAAGCCTTATCCTCGAACTACTGATTGTGAATTGCTAACAATTGCGTTCATTCATATGTTAGAAAAATATGTTCAACATATAAGGTCTCGAGCTGCTTATATAAAATTGACTCTCTGTTTTGAAATGATCTTGCCAAATTCTTACTCATTTTCTTACACTTTGAGTCAAGCCATTCCACTTCTTGATTCAAAGAATGATGTAATTGATTTGAGGGCCGTTTACGAGAAGATTGCAGAATTGGTCAGAGGTGAAGCAGAGAAATATCAGGATTCAGCGGTCATGAGTGTGAAAATAAGATTCTACTTCAATCCAAAAGAAATTAAATTGTTTGAGGAAAAGATGTTAGATTCAGAAATCAAACTTGTGATGAAAAAAGTGTGGGATAATTGTCTAGAACCGGGTAAACTACCGGATCCAAAAGAACTTGCGACTCAGAAGTCTCGTTTTCCTAAATATATGACTACCATAAAAAATGGGTCTAATCTTTGTCGTCCACTTCTTGTTGCCGATATTGAAACATTAATAATAGGTGATGCCCATGTGCCATATGCCGCAGGTTACTTGGTGGTGAAGCCAGGTGACGATCTCTCAAATATATTCTTAATTCCTTGGCCCTCCTCATTCCTTAAATGTATATTTTAGTGAGGACAAATCAAATCCAAAGGGGAAAGGAGTTCAAAAATGTTGTGTAACTTTATATCAAATTTTGAAGTCGCAGTGAAAGAGAATCCAGGTGTTCGAACTGTGTACTTCCATCACTTTTGCAGGTTCGATGGTATGATTCTTCTGAGGTACTATATAGAACAAGGGGAGAAGTACCATGTCAATACACTAATTAGGAATCATAAGCTTTACGAGCTTAGAGTGTATAAAGGGGGTCAGTTCCTCCTCCGTTTCAGGGATTCCTTAACATTGCTCCCAGGCCCTTTGTCTAAATTGGCTAATACGTTATGTCCTAAATTGGGTTCTAAAGGAACAATCCAACATTCAGAAGTAAATGTCTCTAATCTCATGAAACTAAGGGAAGATTTTATAATATATATTAAACAAGATATCCTTCTGTTAGGTGGCGTGATGTTGAAGGCTCAAGATCTTTATTGGTCCAAGTTCCATATTGATACCGAGAGTGTCATGACATTGTCATCGCTTGCGATGAAGATCTTTCGTCAAAATTTCTACCATGATCAAAACTTTCCTATCTATCTTCCAAATAGAAATGAGGATCAATTCATTAGGCGTGGGTACTATGGTGGGCATTGTTATGTATATAAGCCATATGGCGAGAACCTCTTCTATTATGACATAAATTCCCTCTATCCTTTCATTATGAAATCGTGCCCTATGCCAGGTGGTGTCCCAGTCTGGAGGACTAACCTGGAAGAGGTTGATTTGGATTCCTTGTATGGATTTATTGAAGCCTATGTTGTCTGCCCAAGTCACATTACCCGTCCTTTCTTGCCATACAAAGATAAGAATTATCTTCTCTTCCCGACAGGAAGATTTATTGGCATCCACTATAGCGAAGAGTTTAAGTATGCCCGTGAGTTGGGATACCAAATTACACCTCTCAGGGGATATATGTTTGAGATGAGGAGAAGTCCTTTCGAAAGCTTTATCTCCTACCTCTATGAGAGCCGACAAGAAGCTAGGAGAGCTGGTGATGACGCAATTGCCTATGTATACAAGATTCTTATGAACTCGCTATACGGGAGATTAGGTATTAATCCAGAGAGTACAGTAACGGAGGTCTGAAGAGAAGAGAAATATAAAGAATTAATGAAGAAAGATCATTTCCAATCTGCTGACAAGCTGACCGATTCTGACTATCTTGTCAATTATATTAGAAATAGTTGCTGTGTTAACGACGAAGACTGGAAAGCACCAAGGCTAACGGCTGTTCAACTCTCAGCTGCTATTACCGCATGTGCTCGTATATATATGTATCCATATATTTCAAGAGATGACTGTTTCTACACAGATACGGATTCCATAGTCACATTGGATTGGAAAACCTCTTCCAAAGACTTGTGTGTCTTCCACTGAGATAGGGAAGTTCAAACTTGAGAACAATGTCCGTAGGGGTGATCGACTAACTCGCCACGTTCAAGCTCAAGGCATGTTTTGATAATGAAGAAATTCTTTCTGGAAATCATTTGTCATGTGCAAACAAAGAACGAGATTCAAAGATATGATATTATGAAAACATGTTGGTTCCTTACGCTCCATCCACCTTACGGTGGAAAGAAAGCGTATGTCAAGAGCTAACCATTATTTGCAATTGGAGAGATGTGCTTTCAAATTAAAAAGAAGGAAGAAGAAGAAATGCAAAGTAACGAGTTTGGCGATAAAGCTTGAACAAAGAAAGTCAAGGACGTCTGATCAAAGGTTGAAGTATCATAAGATAAACCGTCCTCAACCGTAGACTGAAGTTGATGAGCATTGGAGATTGAAATATATCAAAAGCAGACTTTATGCTTAACAAGCTCTCTACTATCTGAAAGTCTGGAAGTTTGAACTTGAGCATTCTGCAGGAGACGCAAATCGGAGATGAAACTCATGAGAACAAAGAGAAGAAGCTCACCAACACCGAAGCTATGCTAGAGCAGCTGAAAAAGACCAACTCTAATCTGTCGAGATGGGGATTACTGATGCTCTCACTTGAGCACCGCCAGGCTCTGCTCAATGAATTGAAGAAGTTCGACGTGCCCGCTAGTACTGCACCTGAACTGTTAGTAAACATGATCGGTACATGGAAAGAAGACTAACTCAATCTCAACCCTTTTATACCTCTCCCTACACCACCCATTGCACTTCGAAAAGGTACACGCTCTTGTACTATACGCCATCCTATTAATCACTATGTATCCACTAACTCTTTATCTTCTTCTCAAAACCATCAATCCTTTCTTTCTGGTTTGTCTTCTGTTTCGGTTCCTCTGCAGGAAGCCCTTTTTTGGTGGTTTCGGGAGGATCTGAAAGAGAGAAGACTGGCACTTGCTTGGGCAATTGACATAGCGCCAACCCAACACTATGTCGAAGAAATATGGAATTGTTGATTCGTCCAAGGCTCGATGTAATTGAGGCTTCCTACCACCAACAACAGGACAGGGACAGGAGCGGTGTTTGAGAGAGGAGAGAATTTTTCTAAATGTCTGGAGTACTTTTTTAACAAGGTTTGACTTGGGTACCGTCTTAGAAGGCTTTGCCTAACTGTGCGGTTTGTAGGGTTAGTGGAGTGCCACGCTCCCCTTATCTTGACTTTCCGCTTACGCTGAAGGCGTAATTTTGAACAGAAAAGATTGGAGCTTGAGTCATGGCTACCTTTAAGTCCTAAAATTCCTTTTCTGCTTCAACAGTCCAGATCAAATTGTTCTTCCGTAGCATAGCCGTGAGGGCAGCTGTCTTATTGCTGAAACTCGATATAAACTAATAGCCAGTTAGCCCTAATAAACCCCTCCAACATGGTATTCGGTTTCTCCCATTGAACTATGGCTGATATCTTCTCAATTGCATCGATCCTTCACTGCCAACAATGTGTCCCAAATAGTGTACCTCATTCTTGCCAAATACTTCTTTCTCTTCAATTTCAACTGATTTGTTCTTAAACCACTGATCTACGACCATCCTGTTGCAGATGCTTCAAATGCTCTGTCACTATTTTTCTGAATACAAGTATGTCATCAAAAAAAACTAAGACAAACTTCCTTAAAAATAGTTGGAAGACCGAGTTCATTAAAGCCTGAAATGTCGCTGGCGCGTTGGTGAGGCTTTCAAATTTAATTCAATAAGCATCACAAGCCACTCAAAATGTCCATGATGGGTGTCAAATGCGGTCTTCTCTTTCAGATCTTCATACATCCGAATCTGATGATACCCTGATTTCAAATCCATCTTAGAAAAGATGATGTCACCATACAGATCATCCCCAAGTTCCCTCATGTTTTGGAGTCAGTAGTACTGGCGAGGAAAAGGAGGAGGTGCTTGGCCGAATCCATCCCTTTTCTAGTAACTCATAGCACTGCTTCTCTATTTCATCCCTCTGAGTTTGTGGATATCTGTAGCGCCTTTTTCCCACTAGTTCCGTACCAGGAACTAACTCCATTCTATGGTCAATAGCCCTCTGAGGTGGTAGGTCCTTCGGCTCCTCAAAAATGTCCTGAAATTGGACTTCCAACGCTGCTAAGAAACTCTCCAAGTTGGTTGGGGCTGCAGTCATGGTATTCATTGTAGCACTGGCATGTTGTAATTGGTCTCTACAACTCAAGCCTTGCACCCCTTGATGCCTTATAACCACGTCAGTTCTTATAGAATTTCACCCCTGTCCCACACAACAGGAGCTATGTAATTGCCCTTGAGCCAATTCTGAACTACGTCCATCCTGCATATCCAATCAATGGCAGTACATCAAAATTGACGCAAAAGGGCAGGCAATTGATATAGCGCCAGATCGACATGGCAAGGAACACTCGGTCGCTTCGCTCTTTCAAACGGACTACTCTAGTTCAACTTCAACACGAGGGGAACTAGTCGCTATAAAAAACCTTTTTATCGGGAATAAGCTTCTCCTCGTAAGTTTGCTAGGTAGTTTTTTAGCGTCGCTAACGACCATAATGAAGTAAGGAAATTATTCACTTATGAACTGTATATAGTTACCGATCTCTCGTTCCATTTCCATGTACCTTTCCCTAATGTCTTTTTTCCGTTCCCCTTGATACTCCGACTAGCTAGTAGGTAGAATGCCCTTGGAGTCGCGTTGTTGCTAACCCTCTCCTCTCTTTCTTGACTGTTCGCTTTCTGCTGTGGATCGTTCTAGTCGTGGTTTGCGGATCGATCGTGGATTCCCTCCGCTATAGGACCGTAGTATGAGGAAGGGTCAAGCCCCCGCTCAAACCTAAGTGAAAGCTGAATTCGAAAGCTAGAATCTCAATCCATATGAACTGATCTTTCATATACGCATTACTCTGTAATAGTTTGCTCGCTTCCTTTCTATTCACCCAAGGGTTGACGCTCTTTTCACTCCCTTGAAAGTTAGCTTCGGAAACCGCGTACCCAGATTGAATATCATGATTGCTCCATAAAAGAGCAAGAAGACTGAACGGATTATTTACGTAGTTGACTTCCAGTGGCAAAAAAGAGTACTTATTCGAAACTACAAGATCCTTGATGTTAGCTAATTCGCTGCGCTCAAACCCCGGATTAATCATCCTCAAATCAGAATATACTAAATCGACATCTGACGCCAATTGCACAAGAGAACAATCAACAAGAGAACTTTGAGTACTATAATTTCGAGGACAAATAAGAGATACCATTGTACTCAAATTTATTCAGTTCTGACCCCTTGCTTCCCATATACCTCCCGCCCATGACGACCTTCCGACTTTATTTCAGTCTCATCAGTCTCATTCTGACCTGCCTGACATTCCTTCCGTCAAGCTTTTCCTCGTTGCTTTTTTCTTCTTCTCTTTCATTCTTTTCCTCGCTGTTACACTTGACGAAGACTCTCCTTCTTCCTCGTTACTGGACTGAAGCGGGCTGGCGTCCTTATCAGTCGCACCTCTGAATTTATGAATTAATCTTGCTTGGCTACGTAAACCCTGTCGCGCAAGAGAGAAGGAGATCAGACGTAGAGTATATTATATACTTGAATTGTTAAGCTGGTGCCCTAACTTTGACCACCCGGCGTAATCGCTCTTATGAAGAAGATTTTGAACTCAAGATATTGACCTTTGGCTTCCTTAATAAATTTGGAACCTCGGTACTAAAATGGTCTGGATAGCTCAGTTGGGGATATGGAGTTGAAGTCGTAGCTTGACCTTTGGGTTGTAGATGTAGATAGGTATTGAGTTACCTAGGAATGGAGCTGCTTCAGGGGCAAGCAAGTTGATCTATAAATAAAGAAGGCTCTGCCGCTCCTCACCAATGTTCCCGCTTTTTCAAGTTGATCTCTTATAGCGGCACTTTCAGTGAAACGCTTTTTCCTTAATAGAATGGTTCAAGAAGTAGAAAATCTTATGCGGATATAGCGACACTTTGAGTGAAGCTGGATTTCGCTAATAAAAGTAGTTAAGAAGTTGCCAAATGTTATGCTCGTATAGCGACACATCATTAAAAATGTTGTAAATAGCTCAGTTGGATCCTATGTGTGAAGTTAGGCTGATGAGTTCCAATAAGCATAAAGAACTGCCAGATACTGAAGAGCCAGATAAAGATACGAAAGCATTTCTTTTCTATCTTCAAAAAAACACTCTCGATCCCCAATTAGTACTATAGGAACAAGTGGTTGGCTAGTCGCCAGCCACGAAGTGAATCCTACAGCTCCTTGAAGCGATGGACTGAAAGACTCTACTATAATAGAATTGAAATGAAATGAAAGAAATTTAAAATACCTACTTATTTATACTATCAAGTTTTCTCCATCACTTAAATACCTAACATCCTTCTCCCCAGTTCAATACCTCTAGGAATCGTAACTCAATTCCCTCAACTCTATCTTCTACGCCTCAAGGAAATGCCTAAACTCTCTCTTCGTAACTCAAAACCCTCTACCCTCTCTTGGAAAGAAATTGAAATGCCTACCTCAACTACTGATCTCTTCCTCTCGAACTCAATACCCTAAATTCAAATACCTACTTCTACGCTCCCCTCTACTGTAATTCCCTAAACCCTCTACCTTTCTTTGAGTAAGGAAAACCCTTAACTCTATCTTCTACTCCCCTAAGGTCCTCCTTACTTTCTGTCCGAAACCCTCAACTCTATCTTCTACATTCCTTTTCTTTGAGTAAGGAAAACGCAACCCAATCTATTAATCTACATACTGAATTAAAAGCGAACCCTTCCTGCTATGCCAACGACAGGTATTCCCATCACTCTTAATCTACATCCCCAGATCAAAGCTATTTGAATTGGAGTTCAACTGACTGGTATTCAACTTTCTTTTCAGACGAAACTGATGCAACTGAATCTACTCAATTACCTGCTGCAGGAGAAGCGTACCCAGTTGCAGGTGCTACTTCGAACTCAGGCTAAGCCCTAGCTGCAGGTGCTGGTGGAACTTCGAACTCAGGCTAAGCCCCAGCTGCAGTCGCGACTTCCCTCCCCTTTCCATTCCATTCACTCGATACACCTTCGACGTCAGTACTCGATTTGCTTGCATCTCGTTCTGTCCAGTTGTTTGATCGATAGGATGCATCTGTTGTAGGGTTTCTAGACCTTGTATCTGTAGTTGGTGGCATATGTTTTGTAGTTGTTGGCATCTGTATTTCTTTCTATCCGATTGTTTGAGCGAGGGTTACCCCGATGCGAGGTACTGAAAAGACTCGACTGTAATAGAATAGAAACGAAACATCAACCTAATCTCTATAGGAAATTCTAATACCTGTTTTTATCTCCTCTACCTCCCAAGAAGCAAGATTCAACTACCTACCTTAATCCCATTCCCAAGAAGCTCAATTTAACTACCTACCTTAATCCCTATTCCATTCCCAGTTGCCTATTCTCTATATTGAATTCTTTGGTTTCCTTTCCTTCTAACTCAGGAGAAGCCTCAGCTCCAACTGAAAAGAATTTCTTCGTAGTCACACCACTTTCCTTGGTTTGCAGCCATTGACTCCTCCCCAGCTCCAGGTGCAACCCCCTTTCTTCGATTCATTAGTTCCCTTCGCTTCCCTTTTCTTTTATATGGTATTTCTTTCGATGAAATTCTACTTCAAGAGGTGGAACTCAAATTCCTACCCTCAAAGCATACCTCCTAGGAGCTGCCCCTTCCCTTTGGTTCGAAGTCAGTACTGTCTTTCGTTCAATTCGCCTATCGGCTCTATATCACCTATAGTCATACCCTCTCGCTGCGCTCGAGCTTTCATTAATCGCCTATCGGCTCACCTAGCGCCTTACGGATTCCCCTTCGGTTCCCTTCCCTTTGTTGCATTCCTGTTGTTTGCTCTCTCGATTTCAGTATTCGATTTGCTTGCATCTGTTGTTTGATCTCTTCTCCTTCAAATCGCCTTACGGCTCATCTCTATAGTCATACCCTCTCGCATGCGCTCGAGCTTTCATTAATCGCCTATCGGCTCACCTAGCGCCTTTCGGATTCTCCTTCGTTCAGCTCTCCGCCAATCGCCTAACGGCTCACCTATCCAGCGGGTACCCTTGCATTTGGTTCTGTTTCGATACCTCTGAAGCCTTCCCTTTGTTCGATTGACTGCTCAGGTCTGCAGTTGCATCTATTTGGTTCTGTACCCTTGCATCTATTTGGTTTTGTACCCTTACCCCTGTGTTGTAGCAGATGTGTATATTTATATGAGCTATTTCATAACTCTATTTCGTTGCATTCCTTTCAGTGGTCTGTAGTTTCTGTCTCCTTTTCAAGAGCTACTTCGGTTCCCTTCTACCTTTTCTTTGGTCTCTACCTGTCTTTGGTATACTATATTTCAATCTGCTATCCAGCAATCGACACCTAAGACCAGTTCATCTACCTCTTTGAATCTCCCTCCATTGAGCTCTATCTTTTAAGAAGTAACTGAATCTACTCAATTAACTGACTGGTATGCAAGAGACCTAGACGCAAACTCATCTGTCTGTCTGTCTTTGCTTGGATCTGTTGTTCGATTGACTCCTCTTGTCCCTCCTCTGGTGCCCTTTGTTCGATTTACTCTTTCCGGTGACCAAATAATTCGCCTATCGGCTCACCTATATACATAGCCTCAGGTGCCATTGACTCTTCAGGTGAGCTTTCCATACCTATCTTTGAATCTGAGTTCTACTGATTCGACTTTCTTTTAATATGAAACTGATTCAACTGACTGGTATCGAAAAGGCTAAGCCCCAGCTGCAGGCGCTACTTCCCTCCGAACTGGAAACCCCTTCTTCTCCCTCCTCTCTGGATTTTTGTATTCCTTTTTCATTTCGATCTCTACCTTGCATTTGTTTTCAGTACTTTCTTTTACAATGCATATGTTGTTTTCTGTAGTTGAGTGCATCTGTGCTGAATTTGAAGATATAGATGAAGGAGGAGATAGGCTCGCCATTACTATAAAGAGGGGTAAGGAGAGGGGCGGAGAGGTGAGACGATAGTCGAGTGGCGGCCAGGTGGGGAATGGTTGCCCCGAGGTTCATTCCTTTAGCTCCTTGAAGGTCGAAGCTGGAACACCCAATCTGCAATAGAATTGAACTGAAAACATAATCCCCTTCTCTATCTTCGAAATCTATATTTGAATCGGAATTCTTTCTCTCCTTCCCCTCTTCGAGGTCCTGAAAGGGTATAACTCCCTTACCATATCTACGATAGTCAAAACCCTATCTTCTATTCTGCAATGCCAATCCCCAAGGCTTCCAAGTTGAAATGCCTACCGCAACCTACTTCTTCGATTGACTAGTTCCTATCCCTTGCATTTCGTTCCTGTTGTTTGCATTTGGTTCTGTTTGTTTCCTTGGATCTGTCGTTATTCAAAACTACGAAAGATCCTTTCCTGTCGTTCAGTTCCTTTCCTCTCTCTCTTTCGGTACTGTCTTTCCTTGTCATTTCTTTTACTTAGCATATGTTAGGATATATATCTATATCTCGATGAAAGAGGGGTGGCCAGGATAGGAATGAAGTAGCTCCCCTGATAAGGGGAGGGTGCCCCGAATTTCATTCCTTTAGCTCCTTGAAGGTCTAAGACTGAAAGAACTTAAATCTATAGAAGTGAAAGGAAACTTCAAACTCTTAATCTACAACTTCTACTCCCTTAGTTAAATGCCTAAAACTCTATCTTCGAAATCTATCTTTACCTGTCTTTGTACTCCCCACTTCCTTACTTTAATACGATAGTCATGCCCCTTACTCCCTCTACTTTTTTCTATAGGAAATGCCAGCTCGTATCGGCTAAACAAAGATACCAGAGGTGCGGCCTCTCGCCCTAGTTTAATCTGGAATAGGATGCTTGCCTGTATCAGGGAGACCGTCCTGTAGCCTTGACTCTAGCTGAGGGATATGCCGGGCACCCCACCGTGTTGAGTAGAAGTGGCTAGGGAATGCCGTGCCTAGAAGCATGAAGCGAATGCCGTGCCTAGAAGCATGAGTAGAAGTGCCGAGCCAGGCGGAGACTATACCTCCACTGTTTCTGCTCGGAATTGATGCAGCTCGGGCCCTACCGATCACTGGACCGGGGCTGAGTGGGGAGAGCTATTCACTCTACTCTCTTCCTATGCGATCCCTAAAGTCAGTGCATCTCGTGCCCTTGAAAAGCTACCCATCGGCCTAGTCGCATAATGCTACGACTACGTTCCGAAATGAGAAACAAAACGGATGGTGAACTTTCTCACTCGTACCGGGAGAGAGAATGGGCCCGATCATGATCAGAGTCTCGGCGGAGAGGATTCGGAATCATTCTACTTGTGTTGTGATCGGACGGCGGATAAAAGGCCCGGTCATCCACTCTGTCCGACCCTATGTGATGCAGAAGTGTTCGAACAGCTGGCTGCCTATACTCCTGACTACGCTTCCTAGTGATGCTGATGCTATTACGCTACTTTCTTTGAATGCTACTGTCGTTCAGGTCGAGCTCTCCTTCCCTTTCGTTCAGCTCTTCGCCCCTCTAGAACTCAATTATAAGGATCGGTCTGCCGCTCTAGAACTCTATGTATAAGGATCGGTCTTCCCCTTCCCAAAGATTTGACTCGACTTTCTAAAAGTTGAATATAAGTTCAGCTCTTTCGCCCCTCTTGAACTCAATGAAAGCTCTCTTGTCGCCTCTGCAACTCAAATCCCTTCTCTTTTTGCAACTCAAATCCCTTCTCTTTTGAATTTTAATGGTTATAAGAGTAGAATTCAATTCTCTCTGAGATATCACCTTCGTTCATTTCATTCGACGTATGGATCTAGTACATCGAACCGGGCGAATTTAGAGCTTAAGTGCTATGCTTAACACATGCGTCTTTAATTGAATTTCCTTTCATATTGATAAAGATTCTACGTGAGTGAAAGCTTCTGAGTCTAGCTAAGAGTAAGGCTACCAAAAATAGTCAAGTAACCTGACTCGGAACCAATGAGCGGGACGGAAGAGCCCAAGGCCGGCAAGACGAGGGGGGCGAAATTCTCTTACAGCTCAGAGCGCCCGATCTCCACGGGACAAAAACAAAAAGGAAATGATCATACTTCCATTCAGTGGGGCGTCCAGCAGATTACAGTATCGTGAATGGCTTTGCGCGCCATTCACTCTACTCATTCGAAGGGATGCTCTAGTCATTCTCCAAATGGAAAGAGACGAGGGAAAAAGAGGAGAGAGACAAAAAGATGCAAT
>JAGFNQ010002654.1:88864-132754 GCA_024364735.1 Boesenbergia rotunda
GATGTCAAAGGACAAGGGAAAGGCGACAAAAGCTCTTATTCCAACAAGCCCAGAAAAGAAAGAGGATAAATTGGCAACATTCTGACCGATGAGATTACCAGTTATTCCGACAACAGCTTATGATATCACCCTCGGGTGACTTCACTGCAGGGATTTCTATTTAAGAGCCGGTTGAGATATTTCGCCAGGAAATTAATTCGTAGGTTCTACATTTTTTCTTTCAATATTTTAGAGTCCCATCCTTGTAGCTAGGTCAAGAAAAACCTTTTGATCTAATACAGCAATGCTTGTGCATCACGAATCTTAATTGTTTCAATTATTTTATTGTTTGTTTTGTTTCTTTTATCGAAGACTATATACTCTAATACTTGTTATTGTACGACCAACCAATTCCTTAAAATGAAAGGAAAAGAACATACCTCGATGCTGCTGAAGAAAGAAAATTACCAGATAATGGGGATTCAGCCTTGACTCTACCCGATCATATTGATCACTTGGGCCCCTACTTGCTATTAGTAACATCGGGTCATAACCTCAGAAATTGGATATAGAACCGAGAGTCGATAACAGAGATGGATTGGCTTCGGTTGACCTTCTTACTATGTATGGGAATGCTTGAAAAAGCTCTGATTCCAATAAGCTCTTGACCACTCTCAGAGGTAGCTGGGAACAAAAGGAATAAGCGCTCAAAGCAAAGATCAGCTGCTATTGGAATCCTTGGCAAGCAAGAAGGGATCGTCTCACACCTGGCATCTGGCATTTCCTGGATTGACCAGGTAGGTCCATCCTGGCAATCCCCGGGTTAGCAGGGAAAGCAGCCTTGTTGATTGTTGTTAAGGTTTCGAAAGAACGACTTAAAGGAGAGGAACGGAGGGTCTAGCGCTTTTGTTTTTTTGGAATACCCGCCGGATATCAATGACTAAAGTCTCTTCCGGCCCGAAAGAAATTAGATCCGAGAATGAATGTGAGACATTATCTCACAGATGAAAGAAAAGAGAGTTCACTTGTTTAAGTCAAGCAATCGTAGAGACCGAGGAGAGTTATAAGGGGAAATTCTCTCTCTACAGGTCTTCCCAATAGTTCACCTATGCCAGTCCAAACTCAAAGGCTACGCCAAGTTCGCTTTCCGGGTGGCAATTGGGAATACGGGTTGCGCTTCCTTTCCTGCTAATAGATAGCAGATCTTTGTGCTTACTGGAAATGCGCATTGACTCATTCCGTCTAAGTAGAGAGAGGGCCCTTCCCTTTTTCTTAAAACTTTCCAATTCCTCAACCGCAGCAAGGCAATCGAAGATTCTTTTTCGCTATGTCCGTCTGTCGGTGTAGGAGATCGAGGGTATCTTGTTTGAGAAGTTGAAATCTCGAAGTCTGTCGGTAAAGTCTAATTCTAATGCCCGCGGGAAACCCCTAATGGTAACTTCTCTCTCCGGCTATTCTTTTTCGAATGTAGCAGCTGGAGCTAGGGCAAGCACTCCTCTAGAAGGCCTTTCTTATGCTTCACCCTTTAGCTATGAAATGACGTAAATTAGTATAGATAAGAGGTCTATCAATGTAGGAAGAGTGGCTACGACCTATGCCCTTAGCTTTCGAGGTTTTAGTCCTGTAGTTAACGAAGATAGCCTCAACAGCGTATTCTTTGTATTCAATCTCTTTTGTCGGAGAAGGAAGACTAGCTATATGCTAAACACTAGCGCTTCGCACCGGGGGTATCATGTACCCATATTCCTAAAACCGATGCCACTATAGTCATATTAAAAAAACAGTAAATAGGGTTAAGGCTAGACGCACCTCTTTCTGTTTAGCATTATTCCTGCCCACTAAACATATACCTGCTTACTTGCTCTCATGCAGCGAAGAAAGCTTTCAGTCCGAGAGCTAACCTATGAGAAATATTCTTTGACAACAGACCGGCTATGCGCAAGGTCAATACGGCTTAAAGAACGGCGCTATACCTCGAAGAGTGACTTTCTTACCTTTTTAATGAACAGAGAAGGTATGCCTTATTTTGCCTGCAAGGGCTTTAGCGAAGAAGTAAGGAAATTCAGTAAGCCAAGGAGAGAACTAAGATTAAGAGCTTCATATCCACAAACCCGTGCTAGTGATTGGTTCTTTCCTCTTCTTCTTATATCCGTTGCTTGCTTTGTGCGTACGATTCTTTTATTCAATAAGGATTTCCTTAGCTTCAGGTGAGGAGGGTGGAATCGAAGTGTAAATAGGAGTGTTCTACTCCGAATCAGGTGGCCTTGGGAGCTCTTTAGTTAGGTAACACAAGGAAAAAGCCTTGTTTGTTGGTTCAATTCCTGCAGGGGCTAATCCAATTCAGTGTTTATCGTAAGAGATGAAACTCTTTTGAATGCTTTCTCAAGCTGTTGGTCACTGATTCCCTAACTTGGTTTCGAAAAGCCAGCGCCCAAAGGTGCTCTATTGAGCCGGTCACCGTCTGGTAGAGTAGGAGCCAACAAAGGAGAGTCATGGACTGATCGCTTGGAGCATTCAATTGCATGAGAAAGGTCGATCTCAATTGCTTAACACCATGTAATCGTTCAATGTGAGGAAGCAGGGACCAGACCCGCAATAGGCATCTTCCATTCATCTCGATTTGGCTTTTTCCGTACCATATTTTGATCTCCCTCTTCTTCGATCCGGAATTCCAAGCAAATCCATGACTCCTCGATAAAAGCACTTTCTTTGTCTTGGTGATTACGTCCTGGGAAAAACGATAGAAAAAGCCTTTCCCGCAGCTACCAGCCGGTCGCGACTAAAAGCGTTGCACCTACTTCTTCTTCTGCTAACTCTTCCCCGAGTCAGCTCTATTTAATTAAATGTGAATCTCTGAGTCGCTAACCTTTTTTGGTATAAGTTCGCTTCATCTAGGGGTTGCGCAGTCAGCCGATCAATCTCGGCCGGATGGGGGTGCATCCTAGCCCCAATAGGTAGGTCTTTCTTTCCGTTCTGGATTTCAGAGAGATTTTGGTATGAGCACGTAGAAAAGCTCGGACTTCCCTCTGAATTTCTTCTTGTTTCCTGAAAAGGGAGCCTGAGTGAATATAGGTAATCTGTATGTCCTCGGCCATACAAGATGGCTCATCTAGTCTCTCTCGATCTACCGAACAGCGAATGATAATGATCTTGCACGAGCTGCTCCCAGCAAGTCACTAGAATATATAAAATATGAAATGCGTAATCAAAGGATTTCCCCGAATTCCCCCTTGTTTTTGCATTCATTGATTGATTTGGATGAATGAATTTATGGATTGATTTTGATGGTCTCGGAGAGCAATCAAGGAATGAATCAAGACCACGGAGGGAAGCAAGCAAAGCCCATACCAGCAAGAAGAAGGCCAGTGAATAAATAATAAATCAAGTACTCCTCTTTCAGGAGATGAGCTGAGTGGAATAACATATGCATGCTTCCTTTTTCTTCGACCTTTTGCTTGCAAGTCTACTTGCTTTCCTAAACCGGGATCCAAATCGGACAAGTTCGCCCTTTCCCGCTAACAAAAAAGTTCAGAGAAAGGTTGAGACTAGACCCATTTAAACTTTAAACAAAGTGAGAATTCCCACGGGTAGACAAAGACGAGTAGGGCTGATCATCGCAGGAACTAAACTCCCTCAGACGAAGACCTCATCCATAAGCATAAGTCTTTGATTCCTTGCAAGACTCGTATAGGTACCCTAAACCCTACGAAATGAAAAGAAATGGCGGATCAAGGTCAGATAGCTAAATAGTTGGTACTTGGCTTTGGCTAACCCGAATCTCTTTTATTTAATCTTTAATCCTACTATGAAAATGCATCTCTCAAATCTCGTTACCGAAGCGATCCTCCAACAGCATCTTTCTATTTATGCGGTAATAAATAAGAAGATAAAGGGCAGGAGCTTCAGCTTCCTTACGCTATGGCTTTACAAAACAAAAACACGCTACTCCGACAAGAGGCACCAACATCGGTGACTAAGTAGGGATTCCCCTAGTTCAGGCAGTCATACTTCTGACACTGCTTCAAGCCTCGGGGAAACTGGCTTAAGCCAAACTAAGCATAGGGGTGGATATACCTGTGAACCAAAGCGCATTCATTCCGGGAAGAAGGAAAAACTTGAAAGTCCGAACCTGCTTACCCGACTACGGCTTTCCCAGTTCTCCCGTATGGAGCCACTGTCTTTTGTCTTTCACTAGGCGTGTTCTTTCTTCTTTTTATTTTATTAAAGTACGATCTCTTTTCTTTCTTTTTGGAAGAGGAGGTTTAGACCATCGACCAACTACTAGCAGCTTCTTACGAAGCCTCGCGAATGTTTAGTAAGACATATTGCTTCTAAGCGAATGTCTTTCCCCGGAATCCTAAATATTAGACATTAAATTCGCAAAGGAGCGGGCATCTTCCTTTATGGTTTAAGGATCCATGACGATCTGAGGTGCCACGTAGGCAGAATGTATGGGATCGAAGAGAACTCAAATATAGCGCTATTGAGAAAATCAAAAACATTCTTTTCTAGTCTTTTTTCTCTCATATTGAAGTTGAAGTTAGGGAGGGAGCATTCTTGGTTTGGTGAAAGAGTAGTTCGTGAGACATGCTAAAAAGATAGATTAGTCAGTCCTGGAATGAAGCCCCTAAAAAAAGGCGCCTCGGAAACGGCCTCTTTTATGCTATTTCAATTTCATAAAAGATAAAAGAAAAGACCGATCTCCACTAGGAGGCCGGTTTGGGCATTCCTTTTCAACGGGAAGGGAAAAAAACGATCCTTGACCGTTTACTGCGGGCAATTTTATATGTGTGCAAAGGTTTACAGAAATGGCTACAATAGTAGTGCAGTAAATAAACAATTTTACTCTTCGTTACCGACGCCCGGTGTGGATCGTGCTTCGGAGCAGAGGATCGTCGTCGGCGCTAGAATGTCGAGAACGGAGTTTGCCGGAGCAGAGCGCTTGAACGAAGAGCGTAGAGGCATTGGAAAATTGATTTTTTGAAGCCTTGGGGTCGAGCCCCTTTTCTAGTGTTCCTGGGGGCGCCCTGACACGTGCCTTCGGATCTGAGAAACCTCATCCGAAGATCGGTCAGCGCTTATCCCTCCAGAATCAGCCTCGGAGCTGTCGGGGGCGCCTAGGACACTGGGGGCTCTCTCCTTGACTTGGTCTGCTGGCTTCTAGATACTTTGCTTCGATTGCTTTGACTCAGGGTGCCCGGGACCTCCAGGGCGCCCTGCATACTGCAGTTTCGAAGCAACTCTTGCTTCCTTATTTTGCCTTGACCTTGGGGGTGCCCGGGACCTTCAGGGCACCCTGCCCAGCTGTCTGCCCCTCTCCTTTGTGTTGGGGTTGCAAGTTGCAAACATAGTCCCACATCTAAACACATGGGAAAAGGTCATAGGCTTATAAGGAATAATGATATCTCCATTGAAATGAGGCCTTTTGGGAGAGCCCAAGAGCAAAACCATGAGGGCTTAGGCCCAAAGTGGACAATATCATGCCATTGTTGAGATATCTAAATTCCTTTTGGTCCTAACACTTTGGGGCATTCTGAGCTGCAGAAACACATTCCTTCGGCCCTGCAATCAAGGTTAGTTCCAAAATAGCAAAGCAATAATTTTTTACAGCCGTAGCTGTCTTGGTTCTGACTTTGGGTCTCCCAAATGGAACCCTAGGTCAAACCGACGCCTAATGTTCCCTCGACGGGGAACGCGCCCTCACCTACTCCTCTCAGAAGAATTTACCTTTTGCCAACCGGCTCCTACGGTTGGACTTTTGCTCAGCTTAACTCACCAGGTCTTCGTGCCCAATCCACGACCAGGTCTTAGTGCCCACCTTCTGAGCAGGTCTTCGGTGACCAGCCCTGTAGCGACCCGCCTTCTCTTACCTTAGACGGATCGTTACTTTTATCCACTTCTTGACTCTAATGCACGACTAAGAATGCGGAAATCTTTTTTTTTCTTCTCAATTTAAATCTATCTATGATATACTAACTCTAATAGTCATGCATGATACAATGGCATACTTCTTTACATCTATAGGACTTTTCTGCAATGGTACCAGTCGACTGCGATCTGACCAGTCGACTGGTATCGGCCTCATAAAGTTTCTGGGCGCGGCACCAGTCGACTGGCCTCTTGGCAGTCGACTGGTGTATCGGACAGAAGCTACTGTTCGATAGGGCAGTCGAGTGGTTCTGAACCAGTCGACTGGCACGCCTGAAAACTGAAAATTCAGATTCGAAACTTAGTTTCCAAAAGCCCACTAAACATATAGTTTCAAGCCATAACAAGACACAACACCATTTCTATACTCTATACTAGTTTCCTAAACATTTTAGTCAATCAAAACAACTTCATAAACTCGAAATTAGAACTTTTGTGGAAGTAAATAAGCTATTCAAGTTTATATGAACTTTAACCTTAGAGTTTGTACCAATCTTGACTCCTATACATTCATAACACCAAATACATGTTCTATAACCTTGCTAAAGCATTATGAAATGTGAATGCAACTTTTCTAAACATATTTAAGCAATAAAACTTGATTCAAAGGGGAACTAGTACTATCTTGGCACATGCATCAATATCTCCAACAAAGTATCAATATTCCAAACTACTCACACTTCTACTCATCCAATGCAATCATAAGGATATGTATGCTAAATGAAATGACATGGAATCTTTACTCTAAGAAATTGAGCATGTAAGACTATCCAAAGCTTAAATGTTCGCTAAACACCATAAAGCAATAACTTGGAATTTGAATAAACTTAAACATTGTAATTCAAATAACTAAATTGTCTCGTCTCAAGGATCTCTCCAAAATCAGCCACCACACACACGTCGCTCAGCATCGCCTTGTCGCCTTCCTTCAGAATTGCTTGTCTTTATCTTTTCCTACAGTAAGAGGAAATGCATCTATAAGCATAAAGCTTAGTAAGTACTATCTAGCTCACAAAATCTCGAAATGTGCAAACATGCTTCTTGAACAATATGAAATCACATGAGATACTTATATGCTTGAAAGAAACACTAAGAACCTGTATAACTCGAAAACATGCATACTCAAGCAGTTATAAATCTTAACTCACTTTTCTTGGCTTAACTTGAAACTTTAGCAATTCTTTAACTTAAAATCTTTCTTTAACTCTTTGAAAACTTTCTTAAACTTTAGAAAACTTTGCTAAAGCATATACTTGAAAATAATAATAACTTGGATCCACTGAAGACGTAAGTACCATCTCATGCGCGTTCCCTAAAAGGTTGGGGTAGCGAGCCACCAATCCTAATAGAGCAGACCTTGGTCTACCAGGGCCAAGACCTTGGAATTGGACACCTGGATTTCTTTAACGATGCCCTTGGACGCCGGGTACTGGCCTTAGAAAATAAAATAGCTTTTCTTTCTTTTCTTTCTTATCTTTAAATGCCTTGGCATTTTATCGAGCACCTTGTGTGCCCAAATCCCTAAGTCTTGACTTTTGGGGATTTCTTAAGGCCTTGGCCTTTTCTTTTCTTATCTTTATCTTCTCTTTTCTTTTCTCATAACTTTCTTAGCCCCTAATCTCATATAGGGTGCTTAATCAAACTTATACAAGCATATAATGAACTAAGATCACATGAAAAATCTCAAACTAAAGGTAAATGTCTCTTTTTAAAACTTTTAAAGGAAATTCTTGCGGAAAAACCGCCTCTTACTGTAGGTGAGCAGTACTTACTTTGGTTTCCTTGAACATACAACCAAAATTGACGTCTAGGGCTCGGGAGAAGCTTGAAATCTCTACGAACCGTCCGCGCCTACGTGTTCTTCTCGTCGAGACGGACGAAACGCTCCGTCTCCTTGGTTCCCTCTTGGCCGGCGCCCCTTGGAAGAGGAGAGGAGGTCTTGGTGCTTGGTGTGGTTTTCGCCCAAGGGAGGAGGAAGAGAGGTCGGCGTGAGGGTTTGGGCGTCGCGCGGCTAGGGTGAGGAAGAGAAACCCAAAATTCTAATTTCCTCTCTTTAATCATCTATTTATACTATCTTTATGGAAAGCGTAACTACTATATAAATATATTTCTCTCCATCTTCTGTTGTGCTTGATACCCTAGCCCAGCCGGTTCCGTGCGCGCCTGCTCTCCTGGTGGTCGTGGGTTCGATCCCCCTGCTGCCCTTTACGTTTTTTCTTTTTTAAAAATACTAAACGAACTCGAAAAATTCCATAAAAATATTCTAAAAATTCCTAAAAATATCTAGAATATTTCTAAACCATTTTTAAATAATTCTAAGGACTTTAAGAACTAAAAATGGAAATTTTGGGGCGTTACAAGCCCTCGGCTAGGTCTTAGTGCCCAATTCCTCAAACCAGGTCTTCGGTGCCCAGCCCTCGGCCAGGACTTAGTGCCCAACCCTTGGTAGGTCTTAGGTGCCCAGCCCTCGGCTAGGACTTAGTGCCCAATTCATAGAACCAGAGCTTCGTGCCTAGTGTTCCTAGGACTTTTCCTGCACACATAAGTAGCATCGTTAGATCACAAATATTACTTAACTTTGAATCCTTTGCCAATATCAAAACAAGGTTCGATATGGTGCTTCCTGCACCAACAAACAGTAGGCGTCGGTTTGACCTAGGATTTCATTTGAAATCTAAAGTCAGAACCAAGATAGCTTTGGCTATTATTCATGAATATTTATCATATTATATTGCCTTCTTGGACTATCCCTGGTTGCAGGCCGAAAGGATTTGGCTGCTGCGATCCCAGGCGCCTGAAAGGGTTCAGGCGCCCGAGAACCTAGGTGCCTGAATGGTATCAGGCGCCCTAGAAGTGGTTCTTCTAGCAGTTGCGCCACTTCAGGTTCCAGGCACCCGTGAGCTCCCAGGTGCCTCAGTAGTCCCAGGCGCTCAAGAATGGAAATAAACGTTGGCCAAGTCTGCGGATAAGGATACGACTAAATGGGCTGACGTGGAGGGCGCCCCATACCCTATCAGGCGTCTGAGAACCAACTATAAAAGGGGCTTCACCCCTTTGCTTCTAGATAACAACTCAAGCACTCAAACACGCTACGACAAGCTTCCGTTCTCTAGTTTTCTGCGCCGACGACGTTCAAGATCGACGACACGCCACATCAACAAGCTTAGCCATTCTTCTTAAGTGTTGTCGGTATAAAGTTTTAAATTCTGTTCTGTACTTAAGTTCTTATACTTGTACATCATTTTCTGAACTATAGAATTGCCCAACGAATGATAGATGTGTATACTAAAAGACTTGTTCTTTTATATATAAGATCATCTTTATTTTGAAAAGAGAATCACAACAATACTAGGTGTTTGTTTATATTAGTACATGCATAAAAGTCCTTTACTTTGCATTATAGATAACATGGTGTGTGGTGACACACGGAAGATCATGTTATCATCCCCTTGCTTAGTATAAGTAGAGGCTCACAACCGAGATGGAATTGGACAAACCATCGGGATGGTGGTAGTGTAATTAGATGTGGTTGGTCTTGACCATAGAATTATACTAGTGTGCTTTGAGTACATTGAGCAGGACCAAAACCAGAGGTCATCCAATTTGTAATTGCTTGATAATTAGATAGGACCTTAGATTTTATTATGGAGTACAATCCCTAAATCCCGATATAATAATGGGCACATATTATTAATTATTATTTCTTTGATTTACCAATGGGCGAGATCTATTCTGTTAGATCGATAGGCCAGGTAAGTTGGGAAATAATATTAATTATATGGTGTACCATTGATTATTGATGGAATCTGTGTCCTGGTTAGTCAGGATGATGATGCCCCCTTGATGAGCTCATAAGGTTCATCATGTCAAACCCTGCAGGTGGATTTGATCTGACATGATGATAAGGTTGAGTGGTACTAATCAAGGATCCAGAAGTTGATTAATTTAAATTGTCAGTAATTTAAATTTATTAACGGGCATTCGATATCTTAAATATGGGGGGATGGACGACTCATAATATGTGGAACCCATATGAAAATATGGGGGTTGGTGAGGAAGTTCAATTAAGATCCTTTAGTGGAATGGATCGAAATTAATGGATTGGGTTTAGATTCATTAGCGGGCCAAGACCCAACTCCTCCTCTTGGTCCCTACCTTAGCCCTATATATACCCCATGAAGCCATCAAGAAACGAATGAATTAAGCCTCAAATTATTCCTCTCATCCTCTCCTCTCTCTCTCCTAGGGCAAGGATCGCCCGGCGGTAAGGGATAAGAGAAGTGTTGATGCAGTCTGACCTGATTGTTGTTTTGGTGTTGACACCGATTTAAGTTTGGTTGAGTGAATTTGGCTTAAGTCTTGGTTGGGGACTGAGCACGAAGTGATTGAAATCCTGGTCAGTGAAGCCGGGTCCTGGTGAGTGAAGCCAGGTGACTGAAACCCCAGTGAGTGAAGCTGAGTCCTGGTGAGTGAAGACAGGTGACGGAAACCCCGGTGAGTGAAGTCGGGTTCTAGTGAGTGAAGCTAGGTGACTGAAATCCCGGTGAGTAAAGTCGGGTCCTGGTGAGTGAGGCCAGGTGACAGAAACCCCGGTGAGTGAAGCCGAGTCCTGGTGAGTGAAGCCGGGTGACGGAAATCCCGGTGAGTGAAGCCGGGTCCTGGTGAGTGAAGCCAGGTGACTGAAATCCTGGTGAGTGAAGCCGGGTCCTGGTGAGTGAAGCCAGGTGACGGAAATCCCGGTGAGTGAAGCCGAGTCCTGGTGAGTGAAGCCAGGTGACTGAAATCCCGGTAAGTGAAGCCGGGTCCTAGCGAGTGAAGCTAGGTGACCGAAACCCTGGTGAGTGAAGCTAGGTCCTAGTGAGTGAAGCTAGGTTGAACAAAGTCTCGGTGAGTAAAGTCAGGCATGAAATCTTGGTCCGGGGGACTAAGCATGAGTAAGCCAAGTGTCTGTATTGGTCTGGAGTCTGATCGGAAGTTGGCACATGCTCCCGAGTGATGCTCCCAAGTGAGGTTCCTGAACTCCCGAGCCTGGATCGATCTCTGATCATTCTGGTGAGCAATCAGAGTGGGAACAAAAGGTTTCTGTTTCATCTCTGATCGTTCTGGTGAACGATCAGAGAAGAGGCAGTGGGCTTCTGGAGAAACCCTTGATCAGTCACGGTGACCGATCAAAGGCTTCCTGAACCGATCAGGATGGGACTTGATCGGTCCAAAAGCACCCTGATCGGTCTGGTGACCGATTAGGCGCCTTGGTTGAGTAGTAGCTGATGGTTCTGCCTTCAGCTGATGGATCGGTCAAGGTGACCGATCCTCAATACTTGATCGGTCAGTGTGACTGATCAAAGAGTCACTGGAATGATCGGGAGGTGACCTGATCGATCAGGACCTTCACTGATCGGTATGGTGATCGAACAGTGTCTGAACTTTAATTTGAAAACATTGTCAGAACGATCTGATCTCACACTAAATCCTTCTGATACCTGTTGATTTCCTATTGATATGCTTTGCTAAGCGTCAGATGAGTTTGCAGGTGAGACAGGGATGACTCAAACCAAGAAGGAGGGTTAACTGGAGACTTTCTGTTCGACAGGTTTGGCTGTTTTCTCTTCTCAGGTTTTAACGGCTTCTGACGCGGCTGGCGACTGACCGGAGGCTCAGCTTGAGAGGTCTTTAGTGGACTGAGTGCTCAATGGAGGCCAGTGGGTGCTGACGAAGCCTGGCGACGAGGAGAGGAAGCTTAAGAAGAAGCTGGGAAGCAGAGGAGCGAGATATGTAGAACAAACGGGAAAACAAGCAAATTGTTGTTGCTGTGGGGTTCGCTGTTGTGTTGTGCTCTCTGTATAGCTTCTCGCTTGAGCGTTCCTGTTAGATTTGTGTGACGTTCCTCTCGTGATCTCCTGTACTCAATCTCATATCATCTTGAGACGATTATGGAGAGGTTTCTCCACCGAGAAGGAGGCTCTATTTTATCTGGTTTCCGGGGCTTGATCTGTTGACGATCAAGGGATCGCTCACCTCACGGGTACGCCAAGGAGTAGGGGCAAGTTATCCCCGAACCTTGTACATCCTCGTGTTAGCGTCTTTGGTTTGTTCTTCATTTCTGCATTTCTGTTTCTGCTTGTTTGCTTCCGCTGTTGCTAACCCAGGTGCAGAAGATGTCAAAAGAGCAAAAAATTTGGTGTCTGGCTACATTCACCCCACCTCTATAGCCATCCAAGTTCCAACAAGTGGTATCAGAGCTTGGGGCTCTGTTCAAACGGACTAACACCCAAGAGCTTACAAAAATGATGGCTTTGAGAGAAGATTTCAACACCAACCGACCGCCTTTCTTTGACGCGACTGATTTCTAATACTGGAGATTGCGAATGGAGTATTACCTCAAGACGAACATCGACATGTGGTTTTTTGTGAAGGAGGGTTTCATCCCTCCAAAAGACGCTGAGGGAAAGGAGCTTGACTTTTCAAGGTGGTCTGCTAAGCAAATCAGAAAGGGGGAAGCCGATGCCAAAGCTGTGGTCACCCTGCAGTGTGGGATGACCAAGGAGCAGTTAATCAAGGTGGGTCCTTTCACAAGTGCTAAGGACCTTTGAAACAAACTCATTGAGCTCCATGAAGGAACTCAAGATACCCGGAGAGCCAAGAACGATTTGCTTCTCAGCAAACTCCAGAACTTGACAATGGAAGAAGATGAAACTGTATGTATACTTCATGGTCGGTTCAAGGAGATCTTCAACGGGTTGCATTCCATCAATGTGAAGGTAGAAAACCGAGATCTTGTAAGGTATGTCTTTAAATCATTTCCGAGGAATACCTTGTGGTCATCCATGGTGGATGCCTACAAGGTATTTAAGGATCTTTCTATAGTTAAATTAGAAGATTTATTTTGTGAGATGGAACTACATGAGATCGCTAACCAAAGGCCAAAGGAGAAGGGTGTTGCGTTTGTGGCAGGTGACAGAAGAAAGAAGAAGGAGAAGAAGAAGGAAGAAGAGGAGGTCTGTCACATGGCTTTCATGTCCTTAGAAAAGTCAACCAAGGAGAGTGATAACAAATGAAGGAGCTCCTCAACCGCGTCTTCATCATCTTCGAATGATGAAGAGGTAATCTCTCCTGAGTTAGATAAGTGCTATAGAACCATTGCATGTCTAACTAATTTGTTAAAGAAATCTAAGAACAAGGTTAAATTATTGAAATTGGAAGTAGAACAATTAAAAACCTCTAAGGATGAGGTAATTGATGACTTGCATGTGAAGACTCTTGAGGATGAAAATAAGGACTTGAAGAGCGAAGTTGAAAACCTCAAGAATATTCTTGAGAAATTTTCAACTAGTTCCAAAACTTTAGATATGATCCTTAATTCTCAAAGAGCGGTTTACAACAAGGCCGGTATAGGTTGCCGACCTAAAGAACCAACCTTTGTTTCATTGATGTCAAGAACCCATGTTAGATCATCTAAGGTTCCTAGGGTTCAAAAGAAAAATGATCAAGGCTTGGGTGCCAAAATCATTCATTGTAGATGCTTTAGGTCCCAAAATTTGGGTACCTAAAACATCTATATTTCGAATTGTATAGGCATTGGTTGAGGGGGAGCATCTATCAACATGGGTTGTTGATGATTTGTGCTCCAAACACATGGTCATTCCTAGTTAGGGATGTGCTTACCATTCCCTCCACTTAATGGATAACCATTTACTACCTATGAGAAATAGTTTTTCATCTCAAATTTAGGTGATTAGATTTAAACCAATGGAAACCTTCAATTCCATACACAATGTATATACATGAAATTTTTTTTAATTACTGGAAGTTTGTTTTTATTTGTACTTGTGGGCAATTTAAAAGAAAAAATTTCTGATACAAACTGATCAAAATTGGAACATACTGATCATGCTTGAAACCTACTGATACAATTTTTTTTTTAAATATTGTTAAATCCATAAGGACTTTTGACTCTTGGTTAGGGATTCAAATCATGTTTCAGAAATTTTTTTGAAATATCCAATTGTTAATGCAGTCTGAAATCAGAGTTTCAGAAATCGTCTAAAATCTGATCAGTCCACAGACCGATCAGGTTTCATTCTGATCGGTCAATGTGACCGATCAGAGCTCTCTCTGATCGGTTCACAGACCGATCAGAGCTCTCTCTAATCGAGTCATAGACTGATGAGCTCTGGCTTTGACATTGTCTTTGATTCCTTACTTTATATGAAGCATATACATGTTTTTACCATGATATAATTTTGTATATGTTTTCATATGCAATTCAACACTTACCTTTCATTATTTTGGGGTTGGGGAGAGACCCTCGTTTAAGGGGGAGTTATGTTGAAACTTAACAACCATACCCTTTTCGATATTTGACAAAGGGGTAGAGAATGATTGATTATGTTTAGGTTACAAATTTAATTTTTGTAGGGGGAAGACTTTGATTCCCATACGATAATTGACTTCATTTGATTTCCAATACCTAAACTTAAATCAGGTTGTCAAACAACAAAAAGGGGGAGATTGTTGATGCAGTCTGACCTGATTATTATTTTGGTGTTGACACCGATTTAAATTTGGTTGAGTGAATTTGGCTTAAGACCTGGTCGGGGACTGGGCACGAAGTGATTGAAATCCCGATGAGTGAAGCCGGGTCCTGGTGAGTGAAGCCAGGTGACTGAAACCCCGGTGAGTGAAGCCGGGTCATGGTGAGTGAAGCCAGGTGACGGAAACCCCGGTGAGTGAAGTCGGGTCTTGGTGAGTGAAGCCAGGTGACGGGAACCCTGGTGAGTGAAGCTTGGTCTTGGTGAGTGAAGCCAGGTGACTGAAACCCCGGTGACTGAAGCTGGGTCCTGGTGAGTGAAGCCAGGTGACGGAAACCCCGGTGAGTGAAGCCGGGTCCTGGTGAGTGAAGCCTGGTGACGAAAATCCCGGTGAGTGAAGTCGGGTCCTGGTGAGTGAAGCCAGGTGACTGAAATCCCGGTAAGTGAAGCCGGGTCCTAGCGAGTGAAGCTAGGTGGCCGAAACCCTGGTGAGTGAAGCTAGGTCCTAGTGAGTGAAGCTAGGTTGAGCAAAGTCTCGGTGAGTGAAGCCGAGCATGAAATCTTGGTTCGGGGGACTAAGCATGAGTAAGCCAATTGTCTGGATCAGTCTGGAGTCCGATCGGAAGTTGGCACATGCTCCCTAGTGAAGCTCCCGAGTGAGGTTCCCGAACTCCCGAGCCCGGATCAATCTCTGATCGTTCTGGTGAACGATCAGAGAGGGAATAGAAGGTTTCTGTTTGGTCTCTGATCGTTCTGGTGAACGATCAGAGAAGAGGCAGTGGGCTTCTGGAGAAACCCTTGATCGGTCACGGTGACCGATCAAAGGCTTCCTGAACCGATCAGGATGGGTCCTAATCGGTCCAGAAGCACCCTGATCAGTCTGGTAACCAATCAGGGAACACCCTGATCGGTTTGGTGATCGATCAGGCGCCTTGGTTGAGTAGTAGCTGATGGTTCTGCCTTCAGCTGATGGATCGGTCAAGGTGACCGATCCTCAATACTTGATCAGTCAGTGTGACCGATCAGAGAGTCACTGGATCGATCAGGAGGTGACCTGATCGATCAGGACCTTCACTGATCGGTCTGGTGATCGATCAGAGTCTGAACATTAATTTGAAAACGTTGTCAGAACGATCTGATCTCACACTAAATCCTTCTGATACCTGTTGATTTCCTTTTGATATGCTTTGCTAAGCGTCTGATGAGTTTGCAGGTGAGACAGGGATGACTCAAACTAAGAAGGAGGGTTAACTGGAGACTTTCTGTTCGACAGGTTTAGCTGTTTTCTCTTCTCAGGTTTTAACGGCTTCTGGTGCGGCTGACGACTGACCGGAGGCTCATCATGAGAGATCTTCAGTGAACTGAGTGCTCAGTGGAGGTCAGTGGGTCAGGCTGTGGCTCAATGGGTGCTAACGAAGCCTGGCGACGAGGAGAGGAAGCTTAAGAAGAAGCTGGGAAGCAGAGGAGCGAGATATGTAGAACAAACGGGAAAACAAGCAAATTGTTTTGCTATGGGTTTTGCTATTGTGTTGTGCTCTCTGTGTAGCTTCTCGCTTGAGCGTTCCTGTTAGATTTGTGTGACGTTCCTCTCATGATCTCTTGTACTCAATATCATATCATCTTGAGACGATTGTGGAGAGGTTTCTCCACCGAGAAGGAGGCTCTATTTTATCCGGTTTCCGGGGCTTGATCTGCCGACGATCAAAGGATCACCCACCTCATAGGCACGCCAAGGAGTAGGGGCAAGTTATCCCCGAACCTTGTATATCCTCATGTTAGCCTCTTTGGTTTGTTCTTCCTTCTCTATTTTTCTTTCTGCTGTTTTGTTTCCGCTGCTAATCTGACTGCAGGAAGAAAAGTTCAAAGAGAGGCAAAAAGTTTGTGTCTGGCTATTCACACCCCCTCTCTTGCTATCCAAAGGTCCAACAAGAAGAAGGCAATTTCTTCTTTTCTCTAACCTTCTTCTTCACTTGTTGCATGGTACAAGGATGGAAGAGGAGTTCTGTTGGGGCAATCGTCCCAAGTATGATCTGGAAGATCATGGTTTTGGTGTGTGTGGTCAATATGATTAAGTTAGGGGTTGTTGTTGGACTAATATGTGTATGTGAGTGTGTAGGTGTGCAGGTACACATAGACTTGGTTGGATGTCTTCAGGTGAAGGGTGGCATGGAGGCAAGCTAGAGGCTTGTGTGCGCATCTGAGGGACCATGGGTAGAGACGATGAACCGAGGGACACGGACTTCGAGGCATGCGTGAAGGATGGCATGGAGGCAAGCTGGAGGCTTGTGTCCGCATCCGAGGGACAGGAGCCGAAGACGAAGAGGGAGTGAAGGCAATAGATCGAGACTGCGGATTGAAGAGTTGACCAGGTAATGAGGGTCCGAGTGTGAGTGTTTGTATTCAGGGACTAAGTCGGGAGGGTTCGAGTGCGGAGAGAAATGTACTCGGGGAGTGTAATCCTAGGCTTAGTAGGGGAGCAGTCGACTGCCCTGGGAGCAGTCGACTGGTAATGGCTGGGGATTCGAATGTTGGCTGTAATGGTCAAATCTGAGTGGGACCAGTTGACTGCCCCAAGGGCAGTCGACTGGTAGCGGCCATTTACTACTCGATCTCTATTTAAAGGAGCTCGTTTAAGGCTACTGTTCCTTGGCGAAACTTGCTTGACCAAAGCTTGTTAGTAGCCTATTGTACTCAGGTAGTGTCCAGAGCTTGTGGAGAGGTTTCTCCACCCACAAGGAGCTATGAGATATAGCCGGAGGTGCTCCGGGGAATCATCCACCGACGAATTAGGGATCGTTCACCTTACGGGCAGTCGTGGAGTAGGAGTTCTATCTCCGAACCATGTAAATAGGTATGTCTCAATTGTTAGTTTTGTTTTTACTTAGTATTTTCCGCTTGCGCACTAACAATTGTAGGAAGAAAGCAAAAAGTTGCTATTCACCCCCCCCTCTAGCAAGCTACACGATCTAAGAAGTGGTATCAGAGCTTGGGGTGCTCATCTACGGACTAACCGCCGAGGGAGCAAGAAAGCTAGAGGGAAAAATGATGGAAAACAAGCTAGGGGATGATATCAACACACCATCTCCATATGACCATGAAGATTTTGGATATTGGAGGACAAGGATGAAAACGTGGCTTGGAATGGATTGGGAGTGTGCGATGTCAATAGAGGAACCATTCAAAATTTTATGAGACAAACACGGAAAGAAGCTCCACCCTAGATATTGGACTAAAGAGCAACAAAAATAATCTAGGGCAAATGAAAAGGTAATTGGTATTTTAGTAAATATTTTGCCTAATAATGTTTTGAGTGGTGTGGGAGAGTATAAGAGTGCCTATGAGTTGTGGAACAAAGTGAAAGATTTTCATAAGAACCCTACCCGAGCTCAAATAATGGAAGAACCCAAAGAAGTGAGTTCAATGGCCCAAGAAGACCAAGAGGAAAAAGAGTTGTCAACCTCATCAATTGAAGTGGTCCAATTAAGTGAAAGATCATCCACCTCATCAAGAGAAGAAGAGGAAGTGTCAAATTCAAGAATTGAGGGGGAGGAGAAACCCTCATCCATACAAGAGCAAGAGAAAGCTCTAACCTCCACCAAAGCCAAATCAAAAGAGCACATCATATACTTTGGATGCAACAAGAAGGGGCACTACAAGGACAAGCGTCCATTAGGTAAAAAGGAGGTAATACCTAAACCCAACTCAATTCAATTTAAATCTAATGTGGGTTGTAGGGAAAAGAAAGAAAAAAAATACATTAGGTGCTATACTTATGGGTAGCTAGGACATTATCACACTCAATGTTCAAGAAAATGAGAGTTTAAGAAGATGGAGCACTTAAGAAGATGGGAAAAAGAAGAGAAGAAAAGGAGCTCGCATCAAGGGGGAGTTACAAGGGTAAGGGAGGTAATCCCTAACTCTACTTATGATCCAAATGCTTTTATAAATGCTATAAATAATAATAATTGTGTGCCTATGCGTACTTTTGGCTTTAAATATCATGATAGAAATACTATTGCGTGTCAAAACACCAAAGAATCCATGTTTCATGGTAAATCTAGGGCTTCTAGACTTAATGACCAAGGCATTAACCCTAAGAAAGGGAGACACATGCCTAAGAAAATGGGTAGATCTAGGAATGATCAAAATAGGCATGATGATACTAAGGTTAGAAATTTAGAAAAGGAAAATCAAGTTTTGAGGGCAAAACTTGATAAATTAGAAAAGAACCTAGATAGATTTATTAAGGGATCCAAGGGACTAAATGTGATACCAATGGGTCAGCACATTAGAAATGATAGGTCGGGTCTAGGATATCACCCTAGAAGGTCAAATGATAGTAAAAAGGTATATTCAAGAATGTCTTATGCTTATGGTAAAGAAAAGGTAAAAAATGATAAGAAAAAGTCATTTCAAAAGAAAAAGAAAGATTTGACCAAGAAAAAAGTGTATAGAGTTAAAAGAGTGATAGTTGAAGGTCAAGAAACACCGGAGGAACACCGATGTGGCCTTGCAATTGTGAGTTACAGGGAGGTAACTAGAGCTAGGAGCTCAAGGGAGAGCTCTAGGAGCCAAAATGGATCCATGGTCAATGGATCTCAGGAGGATTTCTCCTAGGAGATTAGATGGACTATAGAGTATGTCAAAGGGTTTAAAAGGCTAAGGTTAGTCTTAATCCTAGGAATTTGACACCCTAAAAAGGAGGTTTGTGGTGAAAAAGATGGAAATAGAATCATATTGGGAGAAAATTAGTTTTTAATGTGTAAATACCATATAACTTGGTGCTAGAAATGTATTATGGTTAGGCATTGGAAGGAACATCAAGGAGAGGCCAAAATTAGGACTTTTGGTTAAGGTTTCAATGATACAATTTAGGAAGGGTTGAATTTCGTGCCAATCTTGGGATCCGGAGTAGTTTTGTTCGAAAACATATTTTTCCCAAGTAGACATAGGTTTAACAAATCTCCTTATGAAATTTTAGTTTTTTTGAAGATTTATGGAATTAATTAGGCATTTCTGAAATTGGGTTGAAAACCTGAAATTCAGATACCAGTTGATTGGTTCGGAACCAGTCGACTAGTCCAGGACTGAAAACATTCTTTTTGTTTTATCAGTCGACTGATCTTACCCAGAAAATATTCTGTTTGTTTTGCTAGTCGACTGCCCTGGGGGCAGTCGACTGGTCCGCGGGTTTTATTAGGGATCAGACCGCGCGGGGGTGGCCAAAACCTAGGGTTTTGCGTGCCACCCCATGCGAACTTCTCCTCTCCCCGACCTCCTCTCCCTTTCTAAGGCCTTCCCACGACCTAGAAACTCCTTCCTAGCCTTCCCCTAGCCTCCTCCATCTCTGATCTACACCTAGGGTTCGTAGAGTCTTTCTTTTCAAGTCGATGTTCACTCAACTTCATCATGCAACGATTGGGAATAAGGTAACACGTTGTACAGTTCAATCTTTCCCATTTAAATCATGATTTGGGACTAATGTGTTTATTTTTGTATGTTTTTCTTTGTCTTCTTCCTTTGTGGGGTGATTTGGTATACATGCATTTGTGTGTCATATGTTAGGTTGACCTCTAAAAGGCAAAAGGGAGAGGGATCGTCACAACGAGGTCGGGTAGACTCAGGGGAGTCTCGATTTTGATCCGTGGAGTGTCGAAAGAGATTCGACAAAAATGAATTCGTGTTAATGAGTTGTAGATATCTAAATAGGGCTTATTTTCAAGAAAAGACCCCACAAATTGCTGAGATGATCACTCATTTTGGGGGTAGAACAGTTAGTATATTGTCAGCATGACATTAACCTAGATTTGTGTAAAGAATTCTACGCAAACCTCACCTGCATTGATCCTAATAATAACATTTATAAGTCCATGGTAGTGGGAGTCCGCATCCCTGATAAGCCCAATCTATGTGTCACGAATGTGAGTCTCAAATTTAAATGTACATGAAATGCTGGAAACCCTTTTACAATCAAAAGTATGAAAATGTAATATAGGGGCCACAGGTCGTATTTTTCTCGGGGCTAGTTGTCGTGCTTGATTCAAATTTGTAGTTATGTGTCGTTTTTGGGGTTTCAAATAAGTAATTGGATTTTGGTTTTTACTTGAAAATGAAATTGCAATGGAAAAAATAGAAGACTTAGCTAATAAACTACACAAAGGATGGTAACAACCACTCAACCAATGGAAAACCTAATCAAAGTACTTACAAAGTTTTTGGCAATTGTTTTCTGATTCAAAGACAAGATGATATGCTATGCAATGAAGTAAAGGCAGTAATGGAGGTTTTCGGAAATAAATGAGCTAAGACAAAATATATCATGCGAAATTAGAACTCAACCAAACAAATGCAACTCAACTAGCTAAAGTATTTTTGGAACCTAACCACTACCAACCAAATTCAGATATGAGTGAGAGCAAGCTTATTGAATTCAAACACAATCATATGCCACAAAAACAAACTAAATTCAGATGCAAAAAGATTAAAATCAATTGGCACACAAGAGACAACTCTTTGTGCCAAAAGTTAACACTAAATTCGGAATTAAGTGATCTTCTAACTTTCTATTTTCTTTTCTTTTTAAAACTGATGGGTTCGATTGGGAAACAAAGATATTAGGACAAAACTAAGCAAGATTCTGTAAAGGAATTGAAACTGAGATCAAAATTGGAGAAACAAAAGCAAATTCAGAAATGATAATATGCAGAAATTAACTTGATGTTCAGAAATTCAAGGATTAGCTATGGATTTTTGTTCTCGCAATAGATAAAGTGCTAAACTAGCTAGTGCAAAACGAATTCAACTAACTAATCTAGATGCAATGTAACTGAAACTAGCAATCACTTGACAGGAACTAAGGAAATCGGCTGAAATTTCTGATAAACAGCAAACTAACTTGGCACGCAACAATTCAATTTGGCACGCTAGCAAATGAAACTAAAATAAACTGAAATTTGATCTAGTTGATCACTAAACAAGTTCCTATATTACTCTACTTGCAGAATTACAGCTAAATTACAGCTAACAACTTAAGAATCGAAAAATTCAGTAACTAAACAGAATTTCAGAACAAGCTTGCGGCAGATTTGAAACTACAGCTACAAAACTTGGAAATTAAGGATCTAAGCTACTCCTCAACCCCTCCTCATCTCAAGAACTCCTTGGTCGTCAATCAAGTGTGAACTTCGGACCCGCAAGCTCAACAAATCAGTGAAGATACGTCTCTGCTACTGAAACAGATCAAATCCGGCTCAAACTGAAATTAGCTTCCGAATTCATCAAACTTGCTGTGATGGCTTGCGATTTGGATTTGGGAGTGACCGAGACCTTCCAGGGAACCCCTCTGGTCAGCTCGGATGTGGTGGAAGTGGAGCACAGCTGAGCTCGCTGAAATCGGATAGCAAAACTGCCGAGACCTTGCGCAACTTCGCTATTGAGCAAAAAATCAACTCTGAAACTTCACTGAGATCATCTTCACTGACCTAGCCCTTGCTCTGATGATGGATTGAGTGATCGCGCCCCGGAAATGGAGAAAAACACTGAAAAACTGAAGAACTCGATGAAGGTACGCGATGAAGGGGAAGAAGCTGCGTGTTTTTGATTAAATAGGAACCAATGGACGGTCCAGATTGATCCACTTCAATCCAACGGCTGATCTTGCTCTGATTTGAGCCAAACTTTTATGATGATGATCTGGGGTCAGGATCTGCCTCGTGGTAGCTTGGATCCTCCAGATGTGCAACGGATGGTCCAGATCAACCTAATCTTTGAATGGATGATCAAGAGCCCTCCAAGCTTGATCCAACGGTTGATTGAGCTCTGATTGGGATGAAACCTTCAAATCTTGATCAGGGTGCTTGATCCCTAGCCCTAGCTCGGATTGCTTCAGATGATCCCGGATGGCTCAGATCTAGCCGCTCTTGAATCGGACGGCCCAGATTAAATCATAATCTTGATAATTCGATCCGGGTCACTTCCGACTCAAGTTTGACAAAATATACCCTAGGTCCTTGAACCTTTGATGCCTACAAAAATAGATCAAGAAAATTAGTGGCCAAATAATCCAAAAATATGTAAATTTGCAATTAAGTCCAAAATAAGAGGAAATCCTAAAACCTAGGGTAAAAATCATAATTAAGCAATAAAAACATAGGTCAAACATGGATTTTAGCAATTAAAGTAATCAACAAAATGGTATCTATCAATCCCCTTCTCACCCATGGTTTTAGGTGAATTTTTGGGGGTGTAGGGCATCTGACAATGTGGTCACATATTTTCCTAAGGTTGATGAGTCTCTTTCTTTTCATGACATCACAATTGATCAGATCCACATGCATTATTTTGGGAGACATCGTAATATTTCAGAGCGCATTTTTTATGCTAAGAATATGAGCCCATTTAGTCATGTTTTGTATAAAATTGGCATAGCTAGAATGCATACTACCCATTGTCACCAAGGGGCGGGCAAGGATTCGACTACCGCACTTGGTGATGATGTACGCACTTAAGAGGAGGTTAGACATTGATGTCACCCTGCATGTGTTCACATCTATCTGTCATTTATCCCATAGTGTGAATGGAAAGATTTACATGTCATTCTGCCATGTCTTGACCGAGTTCTTCGAGTCTCGAGGTATACTCACATCTAGCGGTCAGGCCCGTCACCTGTCAAAGGACTATGATCAGATCGGCATGCGCCAGTTGTCCTTAGCAGGGATAGAGTGCAGACAGGGGGAGTTTGTTTGGAGGCAGCGTCCTGAGTCCTCCAGTTCAGATGAGGAGCCTGCTGATAGAGTTACACGAGAGGAGTTCTCCCAGCTTCGATCGGAGGCAATTCCATGTGTAAAATTAAGATGGATGGTTTGGGCAAACACATGGAATCATGTAGAGTTTTAAAAGTTGATACAAAATGCCAAGTTTTGAGAAAATTTGAGTTTGTACCAAAAGTCAAGCATGTTTGATATTTTTCATGAAACTATATTTTTCTAGGACAGAGTATATCCTGACAAATGTGCTTACAGAATTTTATATTTTTCGGAATTTTGTAGAATTTTCTACACGTTTCTGAATTTGGCCTGGAAATTTAGAATTTACAGCATCAGTCGACTGTCCTGGGGGCAGTCGACTGATGTCTCGGGTAGATTGAGGTTTGTTGATTTCTAAGGTGTTTTTTAGAAATTGGTTGAGTCCTTTTTGGCACTAGGGTTAGGATTGCTTGGGGCAATCTTTTTGATGGTGTCAAAGGGGGAGAACTTGAGTGTTAAGTTAGTTTTAACTTGACAGAAGGAAATGGATATTGTTAAGTTGGGAAGAACTTAACTTGTTGTGTGATGTTAAGTTGGGTAGAACTTAACTTGGTGTTGGTTGTGAAAATTAAAAATTGGGAGAAAGCATAGGTTAAGGGGGAGGTTGCCTCTTGTTTGTTATGCTTTAATTTTCAATTGTTATTGCTATTGTTGCTTTTTACCTAACTTAAGAATATTGCCACACATCAAAAAGAGGTAGATTGTTGGGGCAATCGACCCAAGTATGATATGGAGGATCATGGTTTTGATGTGTGTGGTCAATATGATTAAGTTAGGGTTTGTTGTTGGACTAATATGTGTATGTGAGTGTGCAGGTGTGCATGTACACATAGACTTGGTTGGATGTCTTCAAGTGAAGGGTGGCATTGAGGCAAGATGGAGGCTTGTGTGTGCATCAGAGGGACCATGGGTGTAACGCTCGTAAAATCCTCTCAATATTTTTCTTTAAAATATTGATCATGCCTATATGGATTCTTGAGTAACATATGAATACTAGTATGAACCTTAGCATGATTTCTTATATAGATTAAAAAGTTAAGTACTAATGGGTCTTACATGGGCCCTTCTAGTACCATGGCTATTAGTGGACCTTGGGTAGAATTTTAACATAAATAGAAATGAGTTCCAATTAGGAATATTAGCATAACTCTTGGTGGACTCTTATGTGGGCCTTGCCAAAAATAAGAGTAAATGGAATAAAAAGAAAGTGCATGCACCAAGGATTAAACCTTGGACCTAGAATAGAGGCAAAGCCTCATCATGCATGTACTAACAAGTTCACCTAGCAAGGGAGTGCTATTGGAAAAGAAAGAATATTTTAGTTGAGGCTAAAGGAGTTGAAGAGGCACCATGTGAAGAGGCACCATGCCCCTTCACTTAGTAAAAAAAGAGATGGATAAGAAGGGAAGAGGCACTTAAGTTATTTTTCTCCTCTTTTCTTCCACCAAGACTCTTCCTCTCCCCTCTTCTTCCTCCTCCTTTCCGTGACCCACAAGGGAGTTTTCCCCTTGGAAAACATCACAAGAGGACTCCCTCTTGAAGATCCAAGGTTTCCTACAAGGCTACAAGGGCAAGGGGTATTATAAGGTCAAGAAGGTCTTCACTTTTTCTTCTCTATTTAAGGTTTATAACCAAGACAACAAGAGGTAAGATTCCCTCATCTGTGGTATAATGACTTTTATATTGTCTTTCTTGATTTAAGATTTGTTTGGGATCTATGTTGAGAAAACTATGGATTTAGGGCCTTATAAGTTTCGGCCAAGCACCATTTTAGGGCTTGGGATGATGTTAAAACCTCACTCATACTTCCTAATGCTTTCTTATGATAAAATAAGAATGAATTGTGAGTTGTGGAATTTTTGTAGCACCCAAATCGCTTATGAAGTTTTCGGCCCCCTCCCCTTATCATGGTTAGGATTAGATCTAACCCTTCAAGCATGCTTATTATGATTCCCTATGATACAATGGATGTTAATTGTGAGTTATACGAATTTTCCATGTACTTGTGGCCCCTCTAGGGTTTCGGCCAAGACCCCTTTCCATGCTAGGAATTAGGGTTAGCCCCAATCATGTGTTCTAATGGCTTCCTATGACATTGTATGTATTGTATGGGCGTTACTTTAGTTATGGTACCTCATATGTTGCTTGAATAATGGGACTTTCATTTACAAACTTTCGGCCAAGCACCTAAGTCTAAGGTTTGGGTTAGGCTAAGGTTTCAAGTGTACTTGTTTATGGCTCATTATGATGTAAATATATGTTCAACTAAGTTGTATGAATTTTATGGTGCCTAAACCCTAACTTTATGTTATGTGTCATGTTTTAGTAGGTTCTATTCATGAATGTTTCAAACCATATACCATGAACACATGTGTTGTGAAGTATGCATCATGTTTATGTAGAATTATGCATGCATTATGTTAAATGCCTTGAACATATGTATCACGATATATATATTATGGTTATGTAGACCTACGCATGTTTTATGTTGAATGTCATGAACCTATGTAGTATGTATCATGTTCATATGGATCCTACCCATGCATGCTTTATGATAGATATCATGATCATGTATGCTATGGGATATGTAACATGTATGTAAAAACTTATCTATGCATGCTTACCTTATGTACCATGATCATGCATGCGTTATGAACTAAGATGATGTTTATGCCTTTAAGGCATAATTATGTATGTATGTCATGCCTTATGAATTAAGATGATGTTCATGCCTCTAAGGCATAATGATGTGTGCATGACATACCTTATGAATCAAGTCTATGTTTATTCCTTTAAGACATAATGATGATATGCATTAATTATGAATGATGAAATGCTAAGTATGTTTTATACCATGCTTCATGTATTAAGATCATGTTTATGTCTTTAATTATGCTATGTAAGTTCTATGAATGGTGAAATGCCAAGAGCATTTCTTATGATGTAAAAAGAAGCATGTGAAGCTATTTTACTTTATGGATGGGCTTGCACCGGACCCAAGTAAGGTCCAAGGGATGGGCTCCTTAAAAAGCCTCGGTTCTGGGACTACCGTAGCTGTCCAACAGGGATGGGCTCCTTAGAAAGCCTCGGTTCTGGACTATCGTAGCTGTCCCTAGGTTGAAGGTAACCTAGTACCCTAGTAGGTCGAGACTAGTTATCTCGCATTTACTTAGGGATGCGCGCAAATGATGGATGTATGTGGTACAAGTCGGGGCCCCTCTTGATGTTGAGATTTATGTTTAAGTACTTATAATTATGATTTTCAAATAAGCATCCTTATGTTATGTGCATTTAACTCATGCCAATCATTCATGTTATGCATCTATTCCATGTCAAGTATTTTATATGCTTATGTTTTATGTCAAGAACTTCTCTATGTTAAGTATATTATGTGCTTATATTTTATGTCAAGTACTTCTTATGCCATGAGCTCTATGCACTTTCATTACATGTTAAGCACTTCTATATGATTATGTGTTTTCATGTACATCTATATGCCTCCTCATGTCAAATGCTTTATGAATACCTTCTCATGATATGCTTTTGTTTTATGTTACACTCTCTATGTTATGCCCTTTCCATTGACTATATGTGACGTATGGTTTTAGTGAGTAGGAAAGGGTCTTACTAAGCCTATGTGCTTATAAGTTTTATTTTCTTATACCACAGATCAAGCAAGAGGATACTAAGCTAAGGGAAGCAGTAGGAGGGGCAAGTGTGTGTGTAGCAGTGACATGGCAAAAGAAAAAGAAAAAGATCCTATTACTCATAATTGGCATATGTCTTATGTTTTGCATTGTCATCTTTAGTTTTCATGCTATATATACTTTATGATGGTTTTCCTAAAGAGCAGTTTACTAGGAAAATTTTATTACTTATGTTGCTTATGAACAACTTATGTTGATTTCTATATCATGCTTTATTGCTATACTTATCATTGCTAAATTATGATGTTAACATGCTATACCATGATGTGTTTGTTTAGAACAATATGTTGGCTTTAAGCTTGATGGTAGGATAAGTTATGTTTAATGCAAGCATGTTTAAGAATGTTATGTCTCACATGCTATGTCTTACTTTTTTTTTATGTTACGACAATGCTAAGTTTACCAAGTAACCATGTTTAAGAATGATAGCTAAGATATGTCAACATGATTCAAGTTTTAATTGCATGGTTAAATGCATATGTATGAAGTTTTAAGTTATTTCGCTGCACTAAGATCTCCATATATGTTCGCGTAGCGCCGCCTTCCGCCTACATTGTAAGGCGGGAAGGGCGGGCGTTACAATGGGCAGAGACGATGAGCCGAGGGACATGGACTTTGAGTCATGCATGAAGGATGGCATGGAGGCAAGCTGGAGGCTTGTGTCCGCATCCGAGGGACAGGAGCCGAAGACGAAGAGGGCGTGAAGGCAATAGATCGAGACTGCGGATTGAAGGGTCGACCAGGTAATGAGGGTCCGAGTGTGAGTGTTTGTATTCAGGGACTAAGCCGGGAGGGTTCGAGTGCGGAGAGAAATGTACTCGGGGAGTGTAACCCTAGGCTTAGTAGGGGACCAATCGACTGCCCTAGGAGCAGTCGACTGGTAATGGCTGGGGATTCGAATGTTGGCAGTAATGGTCGAATCTGAGTGGGACCAGTTGACTACCCCAAGGGCAGTCGACTGGTAGCGGCCATTTACTATTTGATCTCTATTTAAAGGAGCTCGTTTAAGGCTACTGTTCCTTGGCGAAACTTGCTTGATCAAAGCTTGTTAGTAGCCTATTGTACTCAGGTAGTGTCCAGAGCTTGTGGAGAGGTTTCTCCACCCACAAGGAGCTACGAGATCTAGCCGGAGGTGCTCCGGGGAATCATCCACCGACGGATTAGGGATCGCCCATCTTACGGGCAGCCTGGAGTAGGAGTTCTATCTTCGAACCACATAGGTGTGTATCAGTTGTTAATTTTGTTTTTACTTAGTATTTTCCTCTTGCGCACTAACAATTGTAGGAAGAAAGCAAAAAGTTGCTATTCACCCCCCCCCCCCCCCCCTCTAGCAAGCTACACGATCTAACAAGTTCCTCATCTTCCTCTTGGCCGGACGCAGCTGTGGTGGTGAAGGGAAGGGCTAGCGGCGGCGCTTCATGGCTAGGGTGCGGCGATGGCGACAACCTCCAAGGGAGGTCTTTCCGGCGAGTTTTTGAGGGAGTTGATCACTTCCTTAGCTCTTCCTTGAGTCAGCAACAGTTGTAGGAGGAAGAAGGAGGTGTTGGACGTGAGGAGAAGGAGCTTTCCTCATTGCTTTGGCCGGCGGCAACAAAAACCCTAGTTTTTGTTTGGCCGATGCAAGGAGAGGAAGGAGAGAGGCTTAAGGTCTCGTTTGGTGACTTTGGTTTCCGGTAGCTCATCGCCCACATGACGTCCTGGAGGGAAGGGACATAAGGTAGAAGGTCGCGAGGTAATAGGGAAGGTATGAATCTCTCCCTAAGCTCCTTATGTTATTTTGTGCCTTTATACTTTGCTTCGTCGTTTCATGTGCTTTAATTAATTATTTTGATTGCGAATCATAGTTAATAATTAATTAATTGGACCCCAACTATAAACACAAGAACCGGCGATCCACTCGTCACCTTTTCCGCGATCATTTGGTAAGGAGAATTACAAGGCTCAATCTTTGTTATCGGCCAAGTTGTAATTCGTACCGAACGATACGATGATGAGATGGTCGTTGGGAGACGGGTCTTCATTCGGATTGAATTTTTAATCCGTAGACATAGAGAGGTCTCTCAAGGACGACCAAGTATTCGCTTAGAAACCCGCCAAGCCATACCCAACAACGAAAATGGTCAAGGACTGTGGGCCTTATAGTAGGAGCCGTTATAGACTCTGAACCAAATAAAACAAACTACGTTAGCCATGTTTGAATTGTGAATTTTTCGCTGCATTTAAATCTATGTTTCCGAAAAATTTACGTTATCGATATTCACCTGCCCTCTATCGATTGCAACGATCCCACAAGTGGTATCAGAGCGGGTTGCTCTGAATTGGTGAAACCACCTTTCAAGCAATTTTTTCAGATTTTTTCGCCTTTTCTTTCAAATAAAATATATTTGTGCAGGGTTTTCAATATATTTTTTTCACCTTTTTTAATTTTGAATTCTTATTTTTTCACCATAAGTTAGAATGGTAAAACCATCATTTTCTAAAAATTTATCATAATTTTTTTATTATTATTTTGCCTTGAAATTTGACCAACACCTTTTGAGCTATTTTTTCATCTTCTCCTGCACTACTAATCCAAGACCAAGTCTTGGTACATAATTTGTTGTTTTTCTTGTGTGTGAGATATATCCTGAATGACCCATCATGAATGGAATAGTGCTCGTCCACCTCTATTCTCGCCTGGGACAAATTGGGCGAACCAACATTAAGAAAGATCGAGACCGATGCCAAGGCAACAGTAATCCTACAATGTGGCCTGACCAAAGAAGAATTGAAGCGGGTCGGATCCTTCAACTGTGCCAAAGAGATTTTCGAGAGGCTAATCGACGTACACGAAGAGACTTCCGACATTGAGGTCTCAGAAGGTGTACTATTCAAATCATCGGAAGAATCGGACGAAGAAGAACAAACTCAATCGAGCCTCCTTGCACTACCGGTTCATGTTCACCTTGTTAGGATCGATTCCGGTCCGCTAGAGGGGGGGGGGGGGTGAATAGCGATTCTTCGATTCTTCGGCTTGTTCTTCCTACGTTGTTAGTATGCGCAAGAGAAAACAATAATAATAATCACAAACAACAAAGAAAGCACTGCTAACAAACCGATTTACTTGGTATCCACCCCGGACGGGTGACTAATCCAAGAATCCATCGGTGGATCACTCCCCGGATAACCTCCGGCTAGTCCTTGTCACTCCTTGTGGGTGGAGAAACCTCGCCACAACACCTTGACACGATCAGGACTCTAGAGACTACTAACAACCCTTAACCAAGCTTGTTTCGTCAAGAAAACCAGCCCTAACCGAGTCCTCTTTAAATAGAACTCGGGCTGAAAAACCCACTGGCAGTCGACTGGTCCCAGGGCAGCCGACTGCCACCACTCAGATTCGACCATTGACATCCCAACGTTCGAATTCTGGTGACTTACCAGTCAACTACCAAAATGGCAGTCGACTGGTCCAGGGTCCAGAACCTACTGTGAGTTTTGGCAGTCGACTGGACAACCCCCAGTCGACTGCCTAGCTTATAACAACACTCCTACTCACTCTCTTGACCCTCCTCCACGCGTGCCTTCAGGTCCACTCCTTTTGCTTGCCCCTTGAAGTCCTCTTCCACCGGCTGTCGTCCCTCGGATGCGCATGCAAGTCCTCGACTTGCCTCCATGCCACCCTTCACATGTGCCCTTTGAAGTCCACTTCCCAGCTTGCCCTTGGAGTCCTCCTCCCTCGGCTCTTGTCCCTTGCCTCAGCTGACTCTTCACCAGCAGCCTTGACTATTGCCTTCGCACCCTCTTCATCTTCGGCCCTCGTCCCTCGGATGCACACAAGCCTCTAGCTTGTCTCCATGCCATCCTTCACGTACGCCTCGAAGTCTGCGCCCCTCGGCTCATCATCCCTGCTATATTAGGTCCCTCGGGTGCACTCAAGCCTCCCGATTGTCTCCATGCAACCCTTCACCATACCGAAGCCGTCCAGCTAAGTCAATATGTGTAAACCTGTACAACCTGTACACTCACATACACATATTAGTACACAAGAGAAAGCCTAACTTAAACCATTTGCCCAAACATCAAAACACATGATCACTCCAGATCACAGATTGCCTCAACACACCTTACTGAGACCGAGTTTGAGTTTGAATCTGAAGAAGAGTTGAAACAAAGCAATGAATCGATATCCATCTCTAAAGAAGGTAAACTCACTGTAAGTGGCTATTCTGAATCTAATTTATGTGAATTAATTTCTTATCTGTCTTGCAAGTTGGCTAAGTCCAACATTCGGGTTAAGTTCCTCCAAAAGGAGGTTAAAGCCCTTAAGGAGGAGACTAACTCAAGTTCCCTAACTGAGACTGTTTAGGAAGGAATCATAACTCAAGCCTAAAAACTTAAGGAAGAGAATTCCTCTCTGAAAACTCAAGTCAAAGAACTCAGAGTCGACTTAGAACGTTTTACCTTGGGTTCCAAGAATCTTGATATGATTCTCGGAAAACAAAAGGTCATCTTTAACTGATCCGAACTTGGATACAAAACCAACTCGCGATATAGATCACATTTTTCAATTGTGAACTGTAATAGCACCTGAGTCCAAGCATGGGTCCCTAAACTTAGCTTGACAAATCAAGCTAGAGTAAACTATTATTGGATCCCCAAAGATCAAATTCATTGCTTAGATAGACCGTATCGAGCTTTTGATCCAGGGGGAGCCAATAGAAAGACCATTTTTATTATTAGATAAATATTGCATGCTTTTATAATTGCTTGTTTACTTGTTTATTTAATTTTTACAAATTTGTCATGCTTAGGTTAGAAATGGTTAGATAAGAGCCTGACATGATTGAAACTTGCACAACCTAGTATTAGGGTGGGGCGAGATAATAGTATGTTAGGAAAGTTTGCCTAAGGAGTCAGGTCGGGTAATGCGTACCCTATTTGGTCTTTTTTAGCTCGTTGGAACTAGCCGAAACTACCTCGCCACATCCTCAACTAGTTAGACTAGGGTTTCTCAAAAAGTAATTTGAAAATAAAATTTCTTTAAAAGGCTTTGTCTAGGAATGGGTCATTGCTCCGATAACCAAGAAGGCCCCTGTGCCTCACCAAGACCTGGAAGTCAATTATTGAAATTTATTTTCAATTTACTACTTGTTAAACTTTAATCTAACACAAGGTTTAATCAAATCATAGTTTTAACCTAAATTTAAAAGATAAAATTAATACTTCTCACAAAACAGATAAGGATACCCTGTTTTGTCACTTAGAAATGGGTGAGATGCTTAGGATCTAAAAGTTTAGTCCAACCCAACCAACCTTACAAATTGAATCAATTTCACCTTTAAGTTATGAAACCTAATTTGCAATTTAATTCAACTTAATAATTTTCAAAATTTAACTTCATAATTTTTAAAATTTATCTTAATAATTTTCAAAATTTAACTTAATAATTTTTAAAATTTAACTTAAAAATTTTCAAATTTTAACTTAATAATTTTCAAAATACATAAAACCAAAAATTTAATGAATTCTATAAAATTAATGGTTATGTCCATGAATTTTCCTGCCCTAAAACCCCCCAACAAAATGGAATAGTTGAAAGGAAAAATATAACCCTTCAAGAAGCTGCTAGTGTTAGGATCCTGGGATGGTTAGAGAGGGGGGGTGTGAATAGCCACCCACCAAAACTCGCTTCTTCCTACAATCAGATTAGCAGCGGAACATGAACAAAACAGAAATAAAACAAAACAGAGACTAACACAGTGTTTACATGGTTCGGGGATAACTTGCCCCTACTCCTTGGCGTACCCGTGAGGTGGGCGATCCCTTGATCTTTGGC
Organism: Boesenbergia rotunda; assembly: GCA_024364735.1. NCBI lineage: Eukaryota > Viridiplantae > Streptophyta > Magnoliopsida > Zingiberales > Zingiberaceae > Boesenbergia > Boesenbergia rotunda. Next base: position 121,629 of record JAGFNQ010002654.1, read on the forward strand.
AGATCAGGCCCCGGAATGAATGCAGCTAAAAACTTCCTCCTTCTCGGTGGAGTAACCTCTCCACAAATGTCTCAGAAGTATATCAAGTGAAGCACAGGAGACTAGAGAAGGAAGTTTACACAACAGATGCAACCAATCTTAAGCACAAGCACCAGAAAGATCAAGCAAGAAGAAGAATGCAGAGAACACTAACAACTCAACAACAAAACCCTTCGCTCTGTTTTTCTCCTCTGCTTCGCCAACTTCTTCTTCTTAAGCCTTTCTTCTGCACACATACAGGCGTCATCACCCACTGACCCCTTCTGAGCTCTCAGCATACTGAAGTCATCCTCTTCGGCTGAAGCTTCAGATTAGGCGTTGTCACCCACTGACCCCCCTTCTGATCTCTTATCATACTGAAGTCATCCTCGCTGAAGCTTTAGGTCAGGTGCCGTTGAAACTTGCAAATGTGTATCAAACAAAATAGCACCATGGAAAGTCACCCTTGACCCTTCTTCTTGCTCCTTCATTTGAATTTCAAAGCTCTGTGTTGTCTGCACACTTACAGATTCATTAGAGAAGCAAATCAGAAATCAGAACTGCGCTGACAACAATTTAAATTAAAGTTCAGAGGTGTTGATCGGTCACCTTGACCGATCAAACAACCTCCTGACCCATCAGACTCTATCCTGATTGGTCTAGTGATGTTCTGATCGGTCTCACTGACCGATCACAGACTAGGGGATCAGTCACCAGACTAATCCCTAAACTCATTGTGGAATTTCAGTCAAGGTGACCAATCAGGGAAGTACCTGATCGGTCAAGGTAACCGATCAGGCACATGCCTGACCGATCAGGATCCATCCTGATCGGTCCAGGGCCTATTCTGATCGGTCGCACTGACCGATCAGAGATTCTTCTGATCTTTTTGCGACCACACAGAATGTTTGCTGATCGGTCACCAGACCGTTCAAAAAACCTTCTGTTTCCTCAGAAGCTTTCTGGATCGGTCAACAGACCAATCAGACATCCTGGATCGGTCTTGTAACGCCCGTAAAATCTTCTCAATTTTTACATGAACACTAATATGAATTTTAGTATAATTCTTAATGGATTTTATGTGGAATTTTAGTATAATTCTTAATGGGCTTTATGTGGGCTTTTCAAAAAAAAGAAAAAGAAAAAGGGGAAAGAACCAAAAAGTAGGATTTGCCAAGGTTTAAACCTTGGACCTTAGGTGGTAGCAAAGCCTTATAATGCATGTGATAACCAGTAACCCCAACAGGGGTGTGCTGTTAGAAAGAAGAGAAAAATTATAGTTAAAGGTAGGGGATGTGAAGAGGCACCATGTGAAGTGGCACAAGGTGAAGAGGCACTTGTGAAGAGACACCTTGCCCTTTCACTTAGTATAAGTAGGGATAAGTGAAGAGACAAAAGGGATGAGAAATTGTTCTCTTCTTCCTCCTTCTTCCACCCCCACCGAACCCCTCTCTCTCCCTCTCCCATTTCCGAAAACCTCATCTAGGGGTTCTCCCCTAGAAAGCTTCACAAGGGAGATCTCTTGAAGACTTAAGACCCCTTATAAGGCGAGAAGAACAAAGGAGATCCTAAGAGCAAGGAGGTCTTCATCGCTCTCAATTTAAGGGTATATAGATTGGTGGTAACCAAGCAAAAGAGGTAAGTCTCCCCTCACCTGTAGTATAATTGCTTTGGGTGTTATGTTCCTTAAATCATAGAGTAGGCCCCTTGAAGGTTTCGGTCAAGCCCCTAAAACTATGATTAGGATCAAGTTAAACCCCCAACTATGCTTGCTAATGATTTTCCTATGATATGATATGTGTTATATGAATGTTATATGATTTTTTTATGTCAACTTATGGTTGCTTGAAAATGGGACAACGGTTCGGCCAAGTCCTAGTTTTAGGCCTAGGAGGAGGCTAAAAACCCTAAGTATGCTTTCTATTGGCTTAAGAGATCAAGAACATATTTCCATGATTCATTAAATGACATAATAATGTTGGCATGCTTCTATGTTACTTAGGCCTTATTCATGTATGCTTTATGTTATGCTTCATGTACCATGATTATGTTTAGGCCCTTTAAGGCATACCTATGTTATGCATGACTTATGAATGATGGAATTCCTAAATGATGCTAAGAGCATTCTTTATGAAAAGAAAGGAAACACGATAAGCTATTTTACTTTTGTATGGGCTTGTACCGGACCCTAAAAAGGTCCTTGGGATGGGCTCCTACGTTGCCCCTAGGCCGAAGGTTGCCTAGTTCTCTAGTAGGTCGGGATTAGCTACCTCGTATCTACTTAAGGGATGCGCGCAAATTATCAATGTGGTACAATGTCAGGCCCTTATGTTGAGAGCTATGTTCAAGTACTTATACATACAAGTTTTCACAGAAACATCCCTCATGCATAAAGACATTTATCTCACATTATATGCCTACTTGAATTACCATACTTGAAGTTGAAGTACTCTTGTGATATGAATATTCTTTCCATATATTGTTGTTTAACTTTCTCTATGTCCAATTCATGACGCATGGTTTTTGTGAGTAGGAAAGGATCTTATTAAGCCTATATGCTTATAGTTTAGTGTTTTCCTTATACTGCAGAAAAGGATAAGGGCATGCTAAACTAAAGGGAGCAGCAGGAGGGGCAAAGATGTGTGTGACAGTGGCATGGTGGAAGAGATCCTGTTACTTATGCTTGCTTAAGAATCAAGAATTTATCCATGTCTTAAGTTTCCGCATTGTTACACTTGTTGATGTTAGATTATCATACTAATATGCCATACTATGTTTTATGTTTGTTCGTATAGTACAACATGTTATGCTATGTTTTGTGTTCATTCCTAAAATACGATATTTCTACAACTAGCACTTGTCATGGAATTCATGTTTAGAGCTTGCTTGTTTAAAGACTAAATATGGAGTATGTAACATGCTCTAGGGTATTAGAGTTTGATGCCTATGTAGTTTGATTCATACCTTTAAAAATTTATCGTAAAATTTCCAAAATTTATAATAATAATTATAATTAATTTTTATGAATCTCGAATTCATCCCTGAATCTGGGATGAATCCTGAGATTCATCCCTGAATCTAGGATGAATTATCAGCTTTTAAAAATTAAAATAAAAAGTATATCGATAAGGAAATTAATAGTTCTCTTAATTTTACAAATACCCTGAAAAATTATTTAGCAACAATATATTCATAGCATTGATTTTTTTTCAGATGAATGATTTTTAAAATCAAATTTGGGGTAAAAAATCACTGATTTCAAAAAATTTAGGAGAAGTAGATGAACATATAGGAATCGGTTTCGTATAATTTCGGTATCTCTCGATAGGGTTTCAACCACATTTAATTAATTTTTACTCTAGGATGAATCCAGGATTCATCTCAAAATTGGTGATGAATACATAAATTCATCCCAAAATTGGCGATGAATCTATGAATTGGTGACGAATCCACAGACTCATCCCAAAATTGGCAACGAATACACATACTCATCGCCAAATCTTAGACGAATCCTAGATTCATCGCCAATTCTAGGATGAATCCAAGATTCATCACCAATTCTAGGATGAATCCTAGATTCATCCCAGAAAGAAAAATACTTACAAATAATTAAATGAGGCTGGAAACCTACCTAGAGTATCGGAATGACATGAAACCGGTTTCGATGTATTCGTCTACTTTTCTTGATAATATAATACTCTCATACATCATATTTTGATCCATTTTTTTTTTGTTTTCATAGCTAATTAAGCATGTAAAATTTTTAATTATAAATGTAATTAAGTTTACTATAGGTTAGAGTTATAAATTAATGTTAGAGAGCTCGGAATGACACGAAACTAGTTCTATGTGTTTGTCTTGCTCTCCGGATTATAAAAATGTCCATGAAACTATTTAAAAATCAAATTGACGGTAAACAAATCACTGGTTTCCATATATTATTTGAAATTATATTTGAAAGTACTTATAAATTCAGGAGAAGTAGACAAATACATAGAAACCAGTTTCGTATAATTTTTTAATATATATATAATTATTTCATTATTTCTAACATTGTTTTTTAGACTAAGAAAATTGTGGAGGAGCTCGCATTCATTGAAATTGTCACTCATGCTTTTACAAAAAAGAGAAGACTTGGAGTGGGGATAAAGCTAAATTAATAAATGTTAGGATTAATTTTTATTTGATTTTAAAATATTATTATTTTCATTGTATTATAATTTTTCTTATGGCAATGCAGGAAAAATATGATGAGTTAGAGCTACCATTGATAAATTCACAAACTAGCGAAAACACCGACAACTCTGAACCCTCTGTTGGCAATAGCATGAGTTTATAGTTAGAGGACAATGGGGACCCAAAGAGTTAGAGGAATATTGGGAGTGAGTTCCTTGAACATAACCCAAAGAGTTGTTGGCACATCTTCCTCTTCTACCCCTCCAATAGTTTGGTAGTTAGGTCTCAGATAATTAGCTTGACTGAAGAGGTATCTATCTCATTTGAAGGGGATAATATTACAAAGAGATAAAGAAATGTTGCAAATAGATGAACAAATGATACAAAGGGATCAGGAAATTAGAGATTTGCACCAATAACAACACATGGTAATGCACATCTTTAGTTAAGCTCCGCTCCAATGCAGATTTCTCCCCGTTCAGGTGATGATGCAAATGATGGTGTTGATTCTTCGTGATTATTATGTATGAATGTTACGTATAAATAATTAGTGTTTTTGAATATTAATATTTGTTTGTAAAATTTTTATTTTTGTATGCTTTATTAATACTATTATTTTGTTTTGAACAGGATTAGCTATTAAGGATGTTATATATTTAACCACGCATGTTATGTTAGAAAGTTTAGCTATTAAGGATGCTATTTATTTAACCATGAATGCTATGTTAGAAAGTTTAAGGATGCTATTTATTTAAATATGCATGCTATGTTAGAAAGTTTAGCTATTAAAGATGATTTTTATTTAACCATGCAATGTTAGAAAGTTTAGCTATTAAGGATGTTATTTATTTAACTATGCTAGGTTAGAAAGTCCCTTACATAGGAATAGACTTCTTTGTCAGATTGATGGCTTCATTTCTAAGCTATAACCCAAACAGTTAGGAGCTAAAACCTTACTCTTTATTTGAAACTTATCTATGACATAAAATAGGATAGTGTCAAAAGCTTAAGTTAAAGATCATATGATGGAAAGACAACAAATTAAATATATTGGATAATGCAACACCATAGCCATTACTTTCACATAAAGGAAACAAAATTAAGTATGATATCATGCAAATTCCTTGAATTGAAATCCTAAATTCGTAGAAGGATATAAATCATAGTATCAAACAATTTTATGACAAGTAAAGATTAGTACATTTCTAATTAAACCTCTCTATCTTGAATTTACTTTCCTCATTTATGAATAAATTATTTTCCCTTAAGAAATAAAAAAAATTATTATAATTTGTAGCAATGATCAAGCGTAAATATTATTATTGATTGATGAGTGATGACATTGTATGTAATAATTTTTGGATGTTTTATTAATATCATTATTTTATTTTGAATAGTGTTGGTGATGGCAAGAAAACTGGTATAGTATTAAGTTTTATGTTAATTTAATTGATTATTTATTAGGAGAAGGTCAAAGTTAGGCTTGGGTGAGTTCAAGTCCAAACAACCAGAGCATCATTCAAGCGAGCAGGAGCCAAAAAGATCAACCTGAAAGTTGATCTTGAAGACCTGAAACGCCTCAAGTCTGTTTGGAGCACCTCGGGTGCTAATCTTAAATATGCACACAACAATAGCTAAGGCACCTTAGTGTCAACTAAGGGAGCCCTAGTTTGGAACTAAGGCGCCCTCAGTTTTGACCTGAGGTGCCCAAAGTGAACAGTAGCTATTACGCTACTGTTGCTACGTGAATAACTTTTACCCATTGAGGGTGCTTTAGGTCATAACTGAGGCACCCTAAATGGTATATCAGCAAATAGTCACTGTTCCAAAAGGAATTGGCGGCGATGTCCAGTCACCGGAGGTTCTGCCCACGTGGTAGTCGCTGTGGCGGGGAGGAACTTCGTGCCCTGCGAGATCAACACGAGCGTTAGGGGACACGCCGGAAGGGGTCTGGCGGAGTCCACTCCGACGCTCATGCCAGTGTATCGTTGTAGAGGAAAGGTAGCAAAAAGAGAAAAATGTATGTAGAGTTAAGAGAGCGAAACCCCTATTACCAGTGGGGTTCGATTACCTTTTGTACCAGAGGACGCAGGGACGATAGTATGTGTCCCCGCACTTCTCTCCACGTTCCCCTTATCTTCGATTACGGGGTTTCCCCTGTAACGGTCGCAACCTTTATTGAATCTAGGCCATTGCGAGGATGAGGGTGATAATGACCGTGGATTGCGGGCCTTGATCTTCCCGTTACTATTAGTGATCCTTATCCAGGGGTCCACAAATATGGGGTTCGTGACTTGAGCTTTGGTCCCCCGAGGTGACCTCGGGGTGATCCCAGGTCCCGACCTCCCAAGGTGATCCCGGGGGATCTGTTCCTCCCGAGCACAGCTATCCCAAGGGGGGTCTTGAAGCTCTGGAAGAAGGGTCTTTCCGACCAGTCAGGTAGTGTCGTGCAGCTTCTTCATCCACGTGTCCACCTCGGGTTACTTAACCCCATCATAAGTCCCTCCCTTCAAGTCTGATCGAAGGAAGCGTGACTGACTGATCGAACTAGTGGGGTGATGAAGAAGCTGGGCCTAGTTAGTTCCTCTGTCTTTTGCTGCTTGTCTGGCGGCCCGCGGGCCCTAAGATATAACCCTTGTGTCCCTGGGCTCCATGTGATTTTTTGAATACGTCTCATATTCCAGCGAGCTTTGTGGCAACCATAATGACGCAGTGGCCCGCGTATGTAATAGGACCACGTGTCTCATCCCTCCTTGTGCGACGATATCTTCCGGATACGCATTGCGGGATATACGAAGTGACGGCCGTAAGGGCTAGCGGTTCCCCGAGGTAGCCCGTTAATTCCCTCGACATGCTGCTCCATGATTGTTAAGCGGGGTGTGGCGCACCCCTATAAAAGCGGGTGCAACAGCCTCCTGCAGCCTCCTTACCCTATCTGCCGTCGAGAGTTCTCCTTCTTTGGCTATTCACCTTGTCACTGCATTTCTTCGACGAGAGTAAGTCTCCCTCCATCCTCTTTCCTCTTACCCTATCTTCATGGGTCCAATGGAGAAGAAAAAAAAATCTTTGGCGACCACGAGAGTTCCCTGAAAGAGTTAGGGTTTCGCGCCTCAGGTCAATCACCGGTAACAACCTGTGAAGACTTTTATACTTTCTTTCCGGGACAATTAGAGCTAGGACTTCGCTTCCCTATCCCCCCCCCTTGTATATGAATGTTGCCCAATACTTCGGTATCTCGCTTCAGTAACGGGCTCCGAACGCCTTTGCCCAATTGGGCAGCGCCCTTGTTCTCTTCAAGCTTTTTGGCATTCCTCTGACCCCCCAGTTCTTCCATTTCTTTTTTGTCCCAGTTGGGTCTCAAGGGGCATTTGGCTTTACCACCCGCTCTGGCCACAAGTTTCTGGGGGGCCTTCCTTCCTCTCACAAGGGATGGAAGGAAAGATTTTTTTACATCTGGCTTCCCGAGCGTCCCTTCAGTCCCATCCACTGGACAGAGAATTTGCCTCTTATTCCGGACCTCGACGACTTCCAATAGGACACAGGATATCAGAGAGCTAAGGGTATCCTGGCTGGGATCGAATTCCATGGGCTCCAGTTGGTGCAATGCGAGGAGCTCCTTTACAGGGCTGAGCTTAGTTCGAAAACCACAACCCTCAACCCCCACCTTCGTAAGTTGTTGTGTACCTGGAATAGTTCCTGGTTAATGCTGACTGATGCATTTGTGTTTTTCTATTTTGCAGGCGACATTATGTTCTCCCACGTGATGAGTCAGCTCCTGAAGTGGGACCAGGCTAACGAACAGGCGCTGGTCCCAGGTTCAGTCTCTTTTGCTCCCGCGGGGATCTCCACAAAGGGGGGCGAGGAAGCGGCTGAGTCATCTACAGGCCACGCAGTACTAGAGGCCCCCTGAGACACTGGAGCTTCAGAGTTTCCAACGGCCCCCAAAGGGGGGACAACTACTTTGAACACCGAGACCCCAGAGGGAAAAATTGCACCCCCTCCATCTGTCGGTCCCCCAGAGGCCCACACGCCTGAGAAGAAACATCGGGAGCATATATCCCAAAGGGCCTGCCCCCTGAAGAGGTTGAAGAAAGGTATGCGGCTACCCCCAAGGATGCGGCTTCACGGTCCCCAGGGGTTCGGGAAGGATCTTCTCCTTCTGCCATCAAGGATCCTGCTCCCGTACTCGAAGTCCCGGCTCCCCCGAGCGACCCTCCGACTGCTCCTCACGGAAAATAGGTGCCCAGGGATCTGCCCCGCTCTCACCGAAAAGCCCTAAAGGTGAAGAAGAAGGCGACAAACAGTTCTCAGTCTATCTAAATAAAGGGGCCTACTTCTAAGGATTCGCTTATGACTTCAAGTTCAGAAGAAGATGCCCCTGAACCCAGGGACGTTCCCAGTTAGTCAGAGCCTTCCTGAAGAAATTCTTCCTTCTCCCGCTCTGCCATGGCAGGTAGACGGATCAGCCCGCTACCTGGGCATGCTACATCAATCTCTATTCTCGGCAAGTATTTCGGCACTCTCTTTATTTATTCCAATGTCTTTTACTAACTGTTCATATCTGCCCTGAAGGTTGCTTCTAACTGCACGGCTATCAGCCGCTTGCTTTGTTCCGGAGGGGTTAATAAAGACCTCCTCCAGTGGGTGGCGGATGCCGAGGCGGAAACAGGCCGGGCTCGCGAGGCCAGCCTCATGCAGTTGGAGGTCAGCCAGGTTCTTCGAGGGAAGATAGAGCATTATCTTAGTGCTTTAATAGCGGCCAAGAATACCTTGCATGAGTATAGGCTCCGGGAGTGCCTCGGATTCGAGAAGAACCAGGCCCTTGCCGAGGAACTGCAGAAGCTATCACAGGAGCGGGAGCAACTCCAGGCCCGGACGGGGGATTTGACTGATCAAATCAACCTCCTGGAATCATCGAAGAAGGCTTTGGAGGACTGGGATGTGGAACGGGAGCGCCTGATGGCTCTGCGAAAACACGACCTAGAGCTATCGTGTTCTTATGATGCCGACCTCCAGGAGCAGGTAACCCAGGCCAATGCTCAGGTCTCTGTTGCCACCTAGAAACTCCAGGAGATGCACAAGGCTCAGGATGGCCTACTCCAGGAGGTGGCAGCATTGAAGGCTGCCCAGGAGGAGGTCGAGGCCAAGATACAGCAGCAACAGAGTATTCACGTGACTCGACTATCCCAGGCCGAGGCAGAGTCTAAGATCAAGTACCTGGAATCGGAAGAGTATGCTGAGGTGGTAGTCGTGCAAGCACTTAAGCGCCTCAAGCAGGGCTTCTATGGCACAATCAGTCGGTTGGAGAAGGATCAGCTGTTGAAGCCAGACGCGGACTTGTGCGCGATAACCGTCCAGCGGGTCTGGGATGATCTTCCCCCGGAAGACAAAACCCTATAGGATCCTTCTTGACCCAGGCATAAACTGCCTGACCACTTTTTGGCCCCTGTGTTTTTTTTCCCGTTTTAAGTTCTCTCTTGTAAGACAAGTATGTAATTGTTTTACCATTGAATGTCGGCATCGCTAGACTTCTTATATTTTGATGGATTTCTTGCCTCCCTTAGAATGTTCAGTTTCTGGCCGGGTCTGTGCAGCCCCTAGGCCAGGCATAACCAGTAAGAGATCGTGGGGTTCAGGTAGCCTACCCACTGAGGGACTATAAGGCTTTAGAAGTTCTTGGTCGGGCGAGTATAGCTCCGAGGCCCAGCTTACACACCGAGAAGCTGTAGGATTTTAGCAGCTCTTGGTCGGGTGTGTATAGCTACGACGCCAAACCTACACACCGAGAGGCTGTAGGATTTTAGCATCTCTTGGCCGGGCGTGTACAGTTCCGAGACCAAGCCTACACACCGAGAGGCTATAGGGTTTTAATAGCTTTTGGCCGGGCACGTATAGGTTCGAGGTCAAGCCTACACACCGAGAGGATGTAGTGTTTTAGCAGCTCTTGGTCGGGTGTGTACAGCTCCGATACCAAGCCTACACAACGAGAGGCTGTAGGGTTTTAGCAGCTCTTGGCCGGGCGTGTACAGCTCCGAGGCCAAGCCTACACACCGAGAGGCTGTAGGGTTTTAGTAGCTCTTGATCGGGCGTGTACAGCTCCGAAGCCAAGCCTACACACCGAGAGGCTGTAGGGTTTTAGCAGCTCTTGGTCGGGTGTGTACAGCTCCGAGGCCAAGCCTACACACTGAGATGTTGTAGGGTTTCAGCAGCTCTTAGCTGGGCGTGTACAGCTTCGAGGCCAAGCCTACACACCGAGAGGTTATAGGGTTTCAATAGCTCTTGGCCTGGCGTGTATAGCTCCGAGGCCAATCCTACACACCGAGAGGTTGTAGGGTTTTAGCAGCTCTTGGTTGGGCATGTACAGCTCCGAGGCCAAGCCTACACACCAAGAGGATGTAGGGTTTTAGTAGCTCTTGGCCGGGCGTGTACAGCTCCGAGGCCAAGCCTACACACCGAGAGGCAGTAGGGTTTTAGCAGCTCTTGGCCAACCGTGTACAACTCCGAGGCCAAGCCTACACACCGAGAGGCTGTAGGGTTTTAGCAGCTCTTGGCGGGGCGTGTACAGCTCCGAGGCCAAGCCTACACACCGAGAGGCTGTAGGGTTTTAGCACAAGAGTTTTCAAGGAGTAATTTTCTGGTGCAATTGTTCATGTTAAACTAGCTCTCTACTATGATTTCAAAAGTTATACTAAGTGCTTTCAAAAGAAAATCTTTTATTGTTGGTGCAAATGTTTTGGTCGTTTTTTTTATGTATGACAATGGGAGAGAGTGAGAGCTTAAGTTAGAAAATTTTTTATTTTTTCCCAAAGGACCAATGAAAATCGAAAGTTCTTTTTCAAAAAGGGGAGAGTGAGCTTATCTTAGAAATGTTTTTCTCCTAAAACATCAAAATGTATTTTCAAAACTTAGATTATTTTTTTCTAAGATTTAGC
>JAGFNQ010002654.1:134912-150571 GCA_024364735.1 Boesenbergia rotunda
TTTAAATTTGAAAACCTTAAGGATAATTCTGAATTCAAATTTGAAAATCTTAAAGATAATTCTGAAAATTGTAAGACTAATCTTGAAAATATTTCTGATAATACTGAGATAATAGAGATAAAATTCGTTTAGATAGTAATTTAATTATAGATAATGTTGAAGATTATTATAAAACATTAACTAGTGGCCCAAATTACTCCATCTACTTTGAGGATATTAAAGGATGTGATTTTGAGGATGAGGAGGAGATGGAATTTTCTGAGTCAAATAAAAATCACAAAGAGTCAGATAAACCAGAATTATTGGAAAAACTTAAAAAAATAAATAAAGAAGAAATAGTGGATGAGTCAGAAATTTTTGAAATATTGAAAATTATGAACTTAAACCCACAACTATTAATTAATCATTTAAACCTTAATTATTCAAGTCTTAATTAATTCAAATTAATTCTTAATTAATTCAATTAAATCTTAATTAATTCTGAATTAATTCAATTAAATCTTCATTAATTCAAATTCAAATTAATTCTTAATTAATTCAATTAAATCTTCATTAATTCAAATTCTAATTAATTTTTAATTAATATAATTAAATCTTAATTAATTCAAATTCAAATTAATTCTTAATTAATTCATTTAAATATTAATTAATTCAAATTCAAATTAATTCTTAATTAATTTAATTTTTAATTAATTCTTAATTAATTCAGTTAATCCTTAATTAATTTAATTTTAATTAATTCTAAAATAACTTAAACTCAAACTAAATAAAATCCTACCTAAACTGGAACAATTAATTTAATAAAATTAAATATGTCAAAGTGGGTTGGTATATTCGCGGGTTCACACGACATATATCAAATCGTAAATTTGATACATCTTTAGAAACTTAATTAAAAATTTTGACTTGTTTGAATCATGCATTAATGCCATGAACATACATCTGCTATTTTCTTAAAATATATGTCATGTCATTCATGTTTAACATTATGCATGATTTAGAATTGCTATAGGAAAAAGAATAGTTGAAACTTGAACAACCTAGTATTAGGTGGAGGTGAGATGATAGTACGTTAGGGAAGCCCTTCTAAAAGGTCAAGTATATTCTACTTGGTTTGTTTAGTCTGGTGGAACTAGCCGAAGCTACCGATCCAAAACCTAAGCTAGTTAGACCAAAAATTTTCAAGAAGTAATTTGAAAATGAATTTTCGATAAAAGGCTTTGTCAAGGAAAGGGTTGATGATCCAATAAGGCTTCCACCAAAGAAGGCCTTGTGCCTCGCCAAGACCTGGAAGCCGATTATCGAAAATCAAATTCACTTTACTATTTGATAAATTTGAATCTAACACAAGTTTCAATTAATTCTTAGATTTAACAATGAATTAAAAAAATGATTCAAGCATCTCACAATACACCTATAAGGCAACCATGCTTGTTGTATTGAAATATCTAAAATGGGTGAGATGTTAACGACTAATAAATTGAAAAATATTTTTTAAAATTGTTTTTGAAAATGGTTAGAATATTTTTCTAAAAATATATTTTCAAAATAGTGCTTCAACATAATAATATTTTTATGATTTTCATGATTGCCTGATTGCTTATACATATTATAGATTTTCAAAAAGTATATTCCTTTTGAAAAATTGTTTAACACACAATTAGACACAAGCCTTCTAGGACAACACTAAAGTCCCTTAAGACACTTAGATAGAGTCAAACAGTGTCAGGTATAGGGGGAGTGTTTTTATTCTTTTGAAATATTTTTCGAAAACTATACTTTAAAACATCACTATCATTTGAAAATATTTTTTCGAAATTGTGCTTTAAATTAATATCACTTGTGTTTTCGAAAAAAGGGGGTTATGCTTTAAAAAGTTATTCTCATTCCAAATTGAATTTTCTAAAACCTTTTCTTCTTAAAAATTACCATACTTCAAAGTTATTCTTTGGATTTTGATAAACCCTAAGGACTTAGAGGAAGAGTACTTGTGGTCAACAAGTTTCCTAAGATTGGGTTAAGTTTAGGGGATGGTCAAATTAAAAGAATTATTAAAAATTTCAAAACATATTTTCGTGCACTATATTTTAAAATCCTGTTGAAAGAATAAGTAAGTTGTCTTTCAAAATACTTTTATATTACTTTTCAAAATTTATTGTGGCATATAAAAATTGTTTTGAAATACTTTTTGAATAATATTTACTTGGGTTTGGAGAATTTCCAGGACACTTAGGAAAATATCCTTGTAGTTAACAAGGTTTCCTAGGATTGTGTCAAACTGAAAAAAAACCAAGTCAAGTAAAATATTATGCTTTAAAACAATATTTTTCTAAGTACTTTCAAAATATAAGTCGAGTAACTTTTTCAAAAAAATCTTTTCAAAGTACTTATGTTTTTCAAGAATGCAGGGTATTTTTGAAAAAGGTACTTATATTTTTCAAAAATGCAGAATATCTTTCAAAGTGACTTATATTTTTCAAAGATAGAGATATTTTAAAAGTACTTGCATCTTTCAAAAAGCTCAATATCTTTTAAAATTACTTGCATCTTTCAAAAAGCTCAATAAAGCTCAATATCTTTTAAAAGTACTTGCATCTTTCAAAAAGCTTAATATCTTTTAAAAGTACTTGCATCCTTTTTTAAGCTTAATATCTTTCAAAGTACAAGGTTTTGTACAATATTTTTCAAAGTATTTTAAAATGCATATTTTTTTAAGGAAAAATCATTTAAGTATGCAATTCCTTTTGAAAATCATTCTCAATAGAAAATTTTTTCCAAGGCAATATTTTTTTAAAGTGAAAATTCTGAAAATACAAAATAATTTTTATGCACAAGAGTTTTCAAGGTGTAATTTTCTGGTGCAATTGTTCTTGTTAAACTAGCTCTCTGCTATGATTTCAAAAGTTATACTAAGTACTTTCAAAAGAAAGTCTTTTATTGTTGGTGCAAGTGTTTTGGTTGTTTTTTTTTTTGATGTGTGACAAAGGGGGAGAGTGAGAGCTTAAGTTAGAAAATTTTTGTTGTTTCCCAAAGGACCAATGAAAATAAAAAATTCTTTTTCAAAAAGGGGAGAGTGAGCTTATCTTAGAAATGTTTTTCTCCCAAATCATCAAAATGTATTTTCAAAACTTATATTATTTTTTCTAAGGTTTAGCCCTTTCAACCAATCTAACTTAAGATATTGTCAAACATCAAAAAGGGGGAGATTGTTGGTGCAAGTTGCATCAGTGCTGTCCTCCTCTGAGTGTTTCAATGTTTGACAATATGCTTAAGTAAGTGATACATTGAACTAGGGAAGGGTAAGCCAAGAGAGGAGTACCAAAGTGAATGAAAGTCCTAGTTGCCCTAGGCTCTAAGTCCTGGTCGCGGGTTGGGCAACTAAGTCTTGACCGAAAGTTAGGCAAGAAGTCCTGGTCAGGGATTGGGCAGCGAAGTCCTGGTCAAGGACTGGGTAAGAAGTCCTGGCCGAGGGTTGGCCACCGAAGACCTGGTTCGAGGAATTGTGCACGAAGACCTGGCCGAGGGTTGGGCACTGAAGACCTGGACTTAGGGTTTGGCCACAAAGTCTTAGTCTGAGGGATTGAGCAACCTAGCTGAGCGATGGCTAAGGACAGAAGTAGAGACGGGTAGAGGTTCGGACGTGTCAAGATCTGAGAGTATCGGAAGCTAAGCAAAAGTCCACCCAACTGGACTGGGTGGCAACCATCTCCTGAAAGGAGTAGGTGAAAGGTGCATTCCCTGGGGTGGGAACTTGCGTCGGTTCGACCTAGGGTTTCGTGGAAATCCAAAGTCAGAACCAAGTCCTTAAGGTTAGGAATGTGTGTATATTTGCTTTGTATTTGTGTATCTTGCAGGTACCTAGAATGGAAGACAAAGCAGGAAAACAACACAGGAACCCAGGCTTCTAGGCACCCCCATTGAAGGGGCCGCCCTAAAGAAGTCAGGCACCCCCATCAACTGGGGTACCTCAGTCAAAGAAACAAAACCGGTTCAGCGAAGGAAGGCAGAACATGCTTCCATTCAGGCACCCCGTGTTAGTAATATGAGAGAAGTGTCCTAAGGATTCTTGCCTAACCTCTTTTCCTCTCCTTCTCTCCCTCTCCCTCCTCAAGTGGTATCAGAGCCAGTTAGTGTTCGACATAATCATATAATTGTTTTGCGGAAAACTTTGACATGATCTCAATTTTGGAAAATTTTCCAATTATGGAAACTTTCCAATTATGATAAATTTTAGATTTAGGAATTTCAAAGTTTGGAAATCCTCATGAAATTTCGCAAGCTTTTGAAATATCCTAGTTTCTGAAATATTATGATAATTGTGAAAACTTCCCATTTTTGGAAACTTTCTAATTTTGGAAATTTCCTATTTTGGAAAATTTCCAATTTTGGAAATATGTATGTTTTCTTTGTACCAGAAACATAGAATTATTCTGAAAACCTATTATGAAATCTCGCAATTTTGGGCACTTTCTTTCAAGAAAGTCTAGACAAATTTATGGATTATTAATTGACAATTATATTCGAATTGGTTTTAAATTATTAACAAAATTCTTTATTTTGGATTGAGCCTCGGGGAACCGTCCAATTTAAAGTTAGTTGTTGTAATTTAATTTCCTATTTTGAATAAAATTGTCATGTTTAATTTGGTTACGCCTCGGGGAGCGGACCAAATTAGATTTACAACAAATTCCTTTTTTTTTGGGTATCTGAGCCTCGGGGAGCCACCCAAAGAAAATAATTTGTTGAAATTAATAAATCCATAAATAAAATATGTAATCAAATCTTGGAAATTTTGAGGTGATTCTCAAACGATAATTTCCTTATTTGATTTAAGAGGTGATGCTCTTACATATTGTTGTCTCCAAAATTAATTAGGAAAATGATTTCCTATAGAGTTTTCTTAAAAGAGATTTTCATAAAAATAATATATGGTTGAATTAAGAGAATCTGTCTCTTAATTTAATAAGATTTGATTTAGAGAAATCAAAGTCTTAAACATATTATTTCCGAAATTGATTATGACAATTTAGGAAATTGTTTCCCAAAACAATTCCTTAAATAAAGTATGAAATTAGAATTAGGAAATCCGCTTCCTAATTCAATTAATGAGACTTGATAAATTAAGTCACATACATACTTTATTAAGGAAATCGTTAGTACATGACATAATTATATGTCATGAATGTGCTTAGAAAAGAAAGGATGAGACCCAAAACCCCTTACAAAATATTAAGGCCAACACCTTCCATTAATATGGTTAGAACCGGAGTTTTGTTTCTCGTTTGGGTTGATGGACACATCCATGCCCGGCTTGAACCTCAACATGTTCAAACCATGGAATTAGTTTATGATTAATATAGTTGGAGTCAGAGGTCAATCCTTAGTTTTGGTTGTTGGACACATCTAAGCCTGACTAAACGGTTGAATGAGCTCCAACTATATTAAAACTATTTCTTGATTAATGGGTCAGCCTTAAGCTTGGAGCATCGATTTGTTGTGCCACAGCCAAGGTCAATGTATAGAGAGGTGCAGTTGGGTGCTATGTATATTGTTGCATACTTGTTAATGAGTTAACTGTAGGATCAATGCACGTGAGAGGGGGGGGTGAATCACGTGACTTTTAAAAAATTAGAGCGCTTTAAAAAGCGTGCACAGCGGAAAAAACAAAACACGAACGAAAAACCAATACAAACGACACAGGTAGTTTTACTTCGTTCGGAGCCTTCGGCGACTCCTACTCGAAGGCCCAGGTCCCTCGGACCTTTCCGTTGGGCAATCCACTAAAACTCTCTACCGGTAAACCCCGATAGAGTAGGCGAGTACAAAAGAATTGAAAGTGTGACAACCCCACACTTTCAAGTAATTAAATGCAGGAAATAAAAATTGCGTTACCCAACAACTTAGAAGATCTCCTAGATGGGCTCAGATGTTGGGGTTGAAGTTCCGGCAGCGATCAAACGTGAACACGTCGTAGCTTGGACCGCAGCAGGAGAGTTTGGAAGAGAGAGCACTTGAAAAGCCTTTTTTTCAGAAAAATATTTCGATCCACCTTCAAGCTCTACAACAAGGCTTTTTATAGAGGGGCTCTCGAGCTTTTTGGGTCTCATCCAGATCCTATTCACGTGTGCTCCTTATCCAATATTTGAAGCGGCACAATCAGATTTTATCCTCACGTGGCTTCACAAGTTTTAGCAATTAAAAATTAATTCAAAGGAGACTTTGTTTCTATCCTCATGCTTCACCGAAAAATATGAATTAATAAACAATTAAATAAGATGTAACAAAATGGATAGGAATTAATTTAACAAGAAGTGAACAAGTTTTAGCAAATTAAAAATTAATTCAAAGGAGATTTGTTTCTATCCTCATGCTTCACCGAACAAAGCATGAATTAATAAACAATTAAATAAGATGTAACTAAGTAATTAAACAAAATGGATAGGACTTAATTTACACAAGAAGTGTTTTGTAGCTTAGTCCATATATCAAACAAACCCTGTAAAATAATGTTATCAAATATATTGGAGTAAAATATATTCATAGTTAATTAGACCCTGTCTCCTAGACCAGGATCTAACCAGGCCTCAACTTAGATCACCCAAATGGGTCTAAATTGGACCGCGCCTAAAGTCCCATAAATGGACTCGTCCTCACTGGTTCGCTCCTCCAGTGACTTACCTCACTTACCCTTTGTGCAGCTTTACTTGACTTCTTGACCCACCAGGACTTCCTGCCAAGGCTCAACCACCCTGGTCTTCCTGCCAAGTCTCAACCAACTTGGTCTTCAGCCAGTTGTCAGGTCCCGCGGACCCAACTGGACTTCCCGCCAGGACTCAACCATCCTGGACTTCAGCCTGGTGTCTGGTCCTAAGTCTTTCAACCCTGCACACTTAGTAAAGAGGTTAAAAACCAACAACCCTAACTTTAACCACTTTGTCATACATCAAAACCCGAGTTTGACCGTTAGTGCAAACTGCACCAACAATCTCCCCCTTTTTGATGTATTGACAACTCAGGTTAAAGTTAGAAAAAAAACAGCAGATATGAACTTGCATAAACATGCAAACAATATAACACAAGCATAGGTATGAAAGTTGCAGCACACAAGAAAGCAGAGGTAAATAAATGTGAGATAAGCATGCTGTTTGCAATTTTCTAACCCTTTTACCCTACTCTCCCCCTTTGTCATTCATCAAAAAAGATATAAGCATAACAAGTTTTTAAGGGAGTAGAAATATAGGCTAAGTGTTAGAAAGAAAACTAGTCTTAAATCTATTAACTTAGCTTTCAAAAAAAAATTTCTTTCAAAAAAGATTTTTTTTTCAGAAAATATAATATCACTCTTAATCAAAAAAAATATTTTTAGGGATTAGCTGGAACTCCCTCTCAATCTTTATCAACTTTTATCATAATTTTCAAATGTGTTTTGTCAAAAATGACATTTTGAAAAAGTATTTTGACCTCTGCTCCCCCTGGACCAAGTAATGATTGTGGTCCCTTTTCATGTGTCTAACCCTAGTTACTGACTAACTATCTAGATGATAGTAGTGTTCACTGAGTTAGTCAAGTCAGGTAATAATGTCTAGCTCAGATTTTAGTGCAAGACTACTTGACTTGATCACTGTAATGTTGGTATTTTACGCCCAGACTTACTGTGATGCACTGACTTAAGCATTCGGAAGTCCAGGCAGTATCCTATGCATCTCACAACCGTTCTATGTTTTTGCAAACACAAACAAGTTAATCTTAATGTGTTTTGTGAGATGCGGCTACCTAAATCTATAGGTTCATGCAATTCTAGGGGTCAAGCTTAGGCTAAGTCTGCCAGTTTTGAAAATCAAATTTTGAAAGACAATAAAGTTCTTGAAAAACAAGTTTGAAAAGTCCGTGTTTAAGTTAAATTTTGAAAGACAATAAACTTTTGAAAAACAAGTTTGAAAAATCCATGTTTTTAAACTCACAAGCTTAATTAGTTAAACCAAAAGTCAACTTAAGCTTATCAGGTCAGTCCTAGTCTATAACACACATTCCTATTAACCTTCTTAAGTTGCTAAATTCAGATTCAGGAAGTGGTTTGGTAAATATATCAGCTAGGTTAGACTTAGATTCAACATGGTTAAGTTCAATTTCTCCTTTATTTACATGATCTCTGACAAAATGGTGTTTGATTTCTATATGTTTGGTCCTAGAGTGGTGGATTGGGTTTTTGGTTAAATTGATTGAACTTAGGTTATCTATAAAAATTTTGACTTGTTTAAAATCTAAGTGAAGGTCCTTTAGGGTATGCATCATCCAGAGTAGTTGGGCTACACACTCACCCATAGCTATGTACTCAGCTTCAGTGGTGGATAGGGCAACACAGTGTTGTTTTCTACTAAACCAACTAACTAGTGAGGGTCCTAGAAGTTGGCATCCACCACTGGTACTTTTTCTGTCTAATTTACAGCCAGCATAGTCTGAGTCAGAATATCCAATAAGCTCAAACTGGGCTGTTCTAGGGTACCAAATTCCTAATCTTTCTGTTCCTTTAAGGTACCTAAATATTCTTTTAACTAGGGTTAGGTGTGACTCTTTAGCACATGTTTGATACCTAGCACACATACTAACTGCAAAAAGAATATCAGGTCGACTTGCAGTTAAGTAAAGTAGGCTTCCTATAGCACTTCTATAGTACTTAAGGTCAACAGGTTTGCCTTTTGGGTCACTATCTATAGTTTGATTGGTAGCCATTGGTGTCTTAATCTCTTTTGTATTATCCATTCCAAATTTTCTAAGTAGTTCTTTTGTGTATTTTTGTTGATAGACAAAGGTACCCTCACTGGTCTGTTTTATTTGTAGCCCTAAAAAGAAAGTTAATTGACCTACTAAACTCATTTCAAATTCAGTTTCCATTATCGTTGTGAAATCTTGTAAAAAGTCTGAGTTAGTTGAGCCAAATACTATATCATCTACATATACTTGGGCTACAAAAATATCATTTTTTAGGGTTTTAACAAATAGTGTTGGGTCAATTTTGCCTTGGTTAAAACCTTTTGAAACTAAGTAGTTAGACAGTCTTTCATACCAGGCCCTAGGTGCTTGCTTAAGTCCATATAGGGCTTTCTTAAGTCTAAAGACATAGTCAGGGTGTTCTAAGCTTTCAAAACCAGGGGGTTGACCTACATAAACCTCTTCTTTAATTAGGCCATTTAGGAAGGCTGACTTAACATCCATTTGATAAAGCTTAAATCCCTTATGGGCTGCATAACTTAAGAGCATTCTAATGGATTCAAGTCTAGCTACAGGGGCATAGGTTTCATCATAATCAAGACCTTCTACTTGGCTAAACCCCTTAGCTACTAGCCTAGCCTTATTTCTTACTGTTTCACCTTGTTCATTAAGTTTATTTCGAAAAACCCATTTGGTTTCAATAAACTTTTTGTTTTTAGGTAAGGGTACTAAATCCCAGACTTGACTACGTTCAAATTGAGCTAACTCCTCTTGCATGGCAATGATC
Source organism: Boesenbergia rotunda (assembly GCA_024364735.1). Taxonomy (NCBI): domain Eukaryota; kingdom Viridiplantae; phylum Streptophyta; class Magnoliopsida; order Zingiberales; family Zingiberaceae; genus Boesenbergia; species Boesenbergia rotunda. The sequence goes on from JAGFNQ010002654.1 coordinate 144,409, forward strand.
CAATCAGGGTCAAGTAAGGATTCTTCTATAGACTTAGGTTCAATTTTGGAAATCAGAGCTATCTGACTAAGATTTCTAAAGGCTGATCTAGTCTGAACCCTTAGTTCTGGATCACCTATGATTTGATCAGTTGGGTGGGCTGAGCTAACTCGAACAGTTCTGGGTTGGTTAGGTTCAGTTTCAGGTGTGGGTTCAGTTAGATCATCGTTTTGGTCCTCAATTGGCCTTTCATCAGGGTTAGTACTGGATCTAACAAAGTCAATTGGTTGGTAGGTGGTTTGATCAGAGTTATTTGGGTCAGATTTTTCATCAAATTTTACATTTGTAGTTTCTTCAATTTTTAGGGTAATTTTGTTATAAACTCTATAGGCTCTACTGGTAAGGGAATAACCTACAAAGATACCTTCCTCAACCTTAGAAGTAAATTTTCCTAAGTGATCTCTAGTATTTAAGATATAGACTTTACATCCAAATACTTTAAGGTATTTAATGTTAGGTTGTTTGTTATAATAGATTTCAAAGGAGGTCTTTCCTAGGTTTTTAATTATAGTTATTCTATTTTGTACATAACAAGCTGTACTAACAGCCTCAGCCCAAAGGTATTTAGGTGAGTTGTATTCATTTAGCATTGTTCTAGCTGCTTCTTGTAGTGTTCTATTTTTTCTTTCTACAACTCCATTTTGTTGAGGTGTTTTAGGGCAAGAGAATTCGTGATGGTAGCCATTTTCTAGACAAAATTGATTAAATTTGTGATTTTTGAATTCTCCGCCATTATCGCTCCTAAGTCTTTTGATTTTAATCCCTTTTTCATTTTCTGTTAATTTACAAAATTGAGTGAGTGTATCAAAAGTTTCATCTTTATTTTTTAAGAATTTTACCCAGGTAAATTTTGAATAGTCATCTATAATTACTAGGCAGTATAGGTTCCCATTAATTGATTTAACCCCATGTGAGTCAAATAGGTCTAGGTGAATTAATTCCAGAATTGACTTGGTTTGAGTTTGATTAGTTGGTTTGTGGGTTGACCTAGTTTGTTTTCCTTGTTGACAAGCATTACATAAGGTTGACTCAAGGTTAGATAACTTTGGTAGGCCTCTAACTAAACCATTTAGTTTAGGTAGTTTTCTGAAGTGAGTGTGTGAAAGTCTCCTATGCCAGAGCCAAGTCTCATCCTTATGGGTTAAGAGGCAGTTTTCTAAGGGACAGGTTAACTTAATTTCATAAATGTTATTGTGCCTAAGTCCTCTAAGTGTGATGTTTGGGTTGTCATTGTGTTTGATCAGACATTCATTGGATAGGAACCTAACCTTATAACCAGTGTCACACAATTGGCTAATGCTTAGTAAATTGAAGTTGAAATTTTCAACAAGTAATACATTTGTTATTATGAAATCAGACTCAAGTTCAATATTGCCTAGGCCAATTACCTTAAGTTTACCGTTGTTTCCAAAAGCAACGGTCCCTAGTCTTTTGTACTTGAGTTCTGTAAATTTGGTGGGATCCCCAGTCATGTGTCTGGAGCATCCACTGTCAATGATCCATTTGTTTTCCTACAGTTAAGTAAAAGGTTTAGACCTTAGGTTAAGTTTTTGAATTTTAAAAAAAATTTAAGAAGATTTAAAAACTTGAGTTTGAATTTTAAATTTGAGTTATGTTAATTTTGATTTTGAATTTGATTTTTATTTTTGAATTTGAATTTTATTTGAATTTGAATTTTATTTTTGAATTTGAATTTGAATTTTAATTTTTGAATTTGAATTTTATTTTTGAATTTGAATTTGAATTTTAATTTTTGAATTTGAATTTTATTTTGAATTTAATTTTTTGAATTTGAATTTGAATTTAAGTTTGAAAGTTGAGTTATCAATCAATAATTTGAATTTGGTTATCCTTATTCATCTCACTCGGTCTAAGTCATCAATCAAGGGAGTCCTATGATTTTGTGAGATGATTTTGAGTTTGTTTAGAAAAGTTAACTTGACCTTGTGTTAGATCCAAGTTTAACAAGTAGTAATTTAAAAGTACACTTCAATAATTGGCTTCCAGGCCATGGCGAGGCACAGTGGCCTTCTTTGGCCGAAGCCTTATTGGAGCAACAACCATTTTCTAGGCAAAGCCGCTTAAAGAAGTTGGACTTTTAACTTACTCATTGAGAACCCTGGTACTAAATAGTACAAGAGTCAAATTAACTTTGAAGCTAGTCCTAAGTGCCCACCTGGGCAAAGGCTGATTTTGAGGTGCCAACTAGTTTGGAGCCTCCCCCTAAATTGTAGACTGGGTGTCTAGGGTCAATGTAATGGATGTCCCTTTTTGGGACATAAAATTGATTCTGACCTACTTGCTTTGTTAGATAAGCTTTCGGAACCCACGCTTTTCGTTGATTTTTGCGGGGGTGGATAAAGGAGATAAAGGATCTTTGGGTCATCTTGATTTATATCCTATCCCAGATTTGTTTACATGCCCTTTTGTGATCCAAGAATAAGGTCAAGGTTCTTGGATCGGGTTGTGAAAGTTGCTAGTAGATCCTTAAGTTTTAGGACTTCGCCCTTTAGGGTTGAGTTTTCAGTTTCAAGCTCAATTAATTTTTGATTTTGAGTTTGTTCAGTTAATGTTCTGGTATTAATTAATTGCTCCTTAAGGTCTTGATTTTCCTTAAGGGCTGGTCATTTCTAGATTCAGATGCAAGCAATTTTTTATTTAAAGCAGAGATAATCTTAAAAATTTTTGATTAACTGAATCTAAATATACCTTAGTCGAGTCGTCCGAAAAGAGTCCGATCTCTTGACTCGACTCGTATTCGGAATCTTCGTCGTGCTCTGAGTCTGACCCGGGTCCGGTTGCCATTAGTGCGAGATAGTTTGAGTTCCTTGGTGGTTCATCGTCGGAGTCATCTGTGCTGTCGTCCCAAGTGGCTTGAAGAGCCTTCTTCTTCTTATTCTTCTTGGGTTGATTCTCCTTTTTGTAGGGGCATTCATGTTTGAAGTGTCCTTTTCTGTTGTAGCCGAAGCAGGTTATTTTACTTTTGTCTTCACTGCTGGTGGGCTTCATTATCCTCTGGAGGTCCTTTCTTGAGAACTGGCTTTTCTTTTTGGCGAAGACCTTTCTTACTAGGTTGACCATTTGTTCCTCATCATCTGAGTCTGAGTCTGACTCTTCTTCTGATTCTTGAATTTTCTTCTTTGACTTGCCTTCTTTTGAGGAACCTGCAAATAAGGCAAACCCTTTCTCGGCCTTGGCGTTAGTCTGTTCGTGCAGTTCTAATTCACAAAACAATTCATCTAAATTAATTTTAGAAAGGTTCCTAGAAATTTTATAAGCATCTATAATAGATGCCCATAGTGAATTTCTAGGGAACGCATTTAAAGCATACCTTATGATGTCTCTTTTTCTTGTTTGTGCCCGATTAGGTGGAGTCCATTTAGTATGTCCTTGATCCGGGCGTGAAGTTGGCTTGCAGATTCTCCTTCCTGCATTTTTATGTTAAATAACTTATTTAAAAGTAAATCCCTTTTTGTTACCTTTGCATCAGAGGTGCCTTCATGTAGTTCAATCAGTTTGTCCCAGAGCTCTTTGGCAGATTCAGTTGGGCCGATACGGTTCAATTCCTCTTTTGTTAGTCCCACTGGAGGGTGTTCTGCGCCTTGTACTCAGTCTGGGCCTTTCTCTTCATATCAAGGTTCCATCTGTCAGGCTTCAGTGGTGCATTGTTTCCCTCGTCCATTGGTGGTTCGTAGCCAGATTGCACCGCAAACCATTGATCCATGTCTGTCTTTAGGTACACCTCCATTCTTCGTTTCCAGTAAGGAAAGTCTTCCCCATTGAAGAGTGGAGGACGGGCAGTGCTAAACCCTTCACCTTGAGCCATCTGAAATAGACCACACAAAAACTTGTCCCAAGACTAGGTCTTGGATTAGTAGTGTGGTAGGAAAAGGAGAAGAAAGAGAAAGAGCGACTCGAAATGGTGTTGCACCAAATTCGAGTAAAATCAAACGAACGAAAAAAAATAATCCAAATCTAGGCAACAATACCTAATTTAGATCATGTGTAGCGAAAAACCAAAAATCGAAAAAAGAACTGGATTTCCCCCGGCTCTTATGGTGGTTGCACCGATACAAAGCGTACCAGGCTCTGATACCACTTGTAGGATCGATGCACGTGAGAGGGGGGGGTGAATCACGTGACTTTTAAAAAATTAGAGCGCTTTAAAAAGCGTGCACAGCGGAAAAAACAAAACAAGAACGAAAAACCAATACAAACAACACAGGTAGTTTTACTTCGTTCGGAGCCTTCGGCGACACCTAGTCGAAGGCCCAAGTCCCTCGGACCTTTCCGTTGGGCAATCCACTAAAACTCTCTACCGGTAAACCCCGATAGAGTAGGCGAGTACAAAAGAATTGAAAGTGTGACAACCCCACACTTTCAAGTAATTAAATGCAGGAAATAAAAATTGCGTTACCCAACAACTTAGAAGATCTCCTAGATGGGCTCAGATGTTGGGGGTGAAGTTCCGGCAGCTATCAAACGTGAACACGTCGTAGCTTGGACCGCAGCAGGAGAGTTTGGAAGAGAGAGCACTTGAAAAGCCTTTTTTTTCAGAAAAATATTTCGATCCACCTTCAAGCTCTACAACAAGGCTTTTTATAGAGGGGCTCTCGAGCTTTTTGGGTCTCATCCAGATCCTATTCACGTGTGCTCCTTATCCAATATTTGAAGCGGCACAATCAGATTTTATCCTCACGTGGCTTCACAAGTTTTAGCAATTAAAAATTAATTCAAAGGAGACTTTGTTTCTATCCTCATGCTTCACCGAAAAATATGAATTAATAAACAATTAAATAAGATGTAACAAAATAGATAGGAATTAATTTAACAAGAAGTGAACAAGTTTTAGCAAATTAAAAATTAATTCAAAGGAGATTTGTTTCTATCCTCATGCTTCATTGAACAAAGCATGAATTAATAAACAATTAAATAAGATGTAACTAAGTAATTAAACAAAATGGATAGGACTTAATTTACTCAAGAAGTGTTTTGTAGCTTAGTCCATATATCAAACAAACCCTGTAAAATAATGTTATCAAATATATTGGAGTAAAATATATTCATAGTTAATTAGACCCTGTCTCCTAGACCAGGATCTAACCAGGCCTCAACTTAGATCACCCAAATGGGTCTAAATTGGACCGCGCCTAAAGTCCCATAAATGGACTCGTCCTCACTGGTTCGCTCCTCCAGTGACTTACCTCACTTACCCTTTGTGCAGCTTTACTTGACTTCTTGACCCACCAGGACTTCCTGCCAAGGCTCAACCACCCTGGTCTTCCTGCCAAGTCTCAACCAACTTGGTCTTCAGCTAGTTCTCAGGTCCCGCGGACCCAACTGGACTTCCCGCCAGGACTCAACCATCCTGGACTTCAGCCTGGTGTCTGGTCCTAAGTCTTTCAACCCTGCACACTTAGTAAAGAGGTTAAAAACCAACAACCCTAACTTTAACCACTTTGTCATACATCAAAACCCGAGTTTGACCGTTAGTGCAAACTGCACCAACATTAACAACCCAATGATTTATGCAAACATTCAATTAGTTGATAGCATAAAGTGATAGTTACATATATGTGATATGTAATCGGTATAATTACCTACCTTCATAGCTAAGAATAACTTGATGGTCACAGCCATGGTTGTTCTTATCTATGGTTGGATATCAACCTATTTGGAGATGTTCCTACGATCTCCCAAATTGACAAAAAGGGTTACTCAATTCGAAAAATAAATAGGATTTAATTAATGTATATTGATGCATTCTTTATCATTCTTCTCACATAAGCTCAATTTGTATTTCTAGGATAATCACTCGATCATGTCTTCTCTGAATTTGCGTTCCATTTTGGACACCAATAAGTAACTAAGGACAAAAGGATTGAAAAGGCACCAAAAGGCACTTGCCATCACTGTGGCAAGGAGGGCCACTGGCGAAGAAACTGCAAGGTTTATCTTGAGTCCTAGAAGAAGAAGGCATCTGATGCCCCATCCTCTTCAGGCATCTTCGTTATTGAATGTCACTCTATTTCCTCGTACACCTGGGTACTTGATACTGGGTGTAGCTCACATATATGAAATGACATACAAGGGATAAGGAATAGAAGAAGACTCGTCATGGGAG
>JAGFNQ010002655.1:0-85926 GCA_024364735.1 Boesenbergia rotunda
CCAAAACTAATGATTGACCTCTGACTCGAACTATATTATTCATAAACTAATTCCATGGTTTGAACATGTTGAGGTTCAAGTCGGGCATGGATGTGTCCATCAACCCAAGTGAGAAACAAAACTCCGATTCTAACCATATTAATGGAAGGTATAGGCCTTAATATTTTGTAAGGGGTTTTGGGTCTCATTCCTTTTAAGCACATTCATGACATAAAATTATGTCATGACTAACGATTTCCTTAATAAAGTATGTATGTGACTTAATTTATCAAGTCTCATGAATTAAATTAGGAACCGGATTTCCTAATTATAATTTCATACTTTATTAAAGGAATTATTTTGGGAAACAATTTCCTAAATTGTCATAATTAATTTCGAAAATGATATGTTCAAGACTTTGATTTCTCTAAATCAAATCTTGTTAAATTAAGAGACAAATCCCTTAATTCAACTACATATTATTTTCATGAAAATCTCATTTAAGAAACTCTATAGGAAACCATTTTCCTAATTAATTTTGGAGACAACAATATGTAAGAGCATCACCTCTTAAACATATTTTATTCATGGATTTAATTAATTACAACAAATTGTTTTCTAAGGGTGGCTCCCCGAGGCTCAGATACCCAAAGAAAAGTAATGTGTTGTAAATCCAATTGGACGGCTCCCCGAGGCTCAATCCAATCAAACATGACAATTTCAATTAAAATTGGGAAATTAAATTACAATAACTAACTTTAAATTGGACGGCTCCCCGAGGCTCAATCAAAAATAAAGAATTTTGTTGTCAATTTAAAAACCAATTCAAATTTAATTGTCAATTAACTGTCCATGAATTTGTCTAGACTTTCTTAAAAGAAAGTGTCCAAAATTGGGAGATTTCGAAAATTGATTTTCAGAATAATTATAAGTTTCTGGTACAAAGGAAACTTACATATTTCCAAAATTTGAAAATTTTTAAAATAGAAAAATTTCCAAAATTGGAAAGTTTCCAAAGATAGGAAGTTTCGAAATTATTATAAAATTTTAGAAAATATAAAATTTCAAACGTTTGCGAAATTTCATGAGGATTTTCAAACTTTAAAATTCCTAAATCTAAAATTTATTATAATTTGAAAGTTTCCATAATTGAAAAAAAAATTTCCAAAATTGAGATCATGACAAAGTTTTCCACAAAACAATTATTTGATTAAGTCGAACACTAACCGGCTCTGATACCACTGTTGGGACCGGGTGCATGTCGACAAGGATACGAGTTCGTAAAATTTAAAATTTTTACGTGCAGCGGAAGGGTTTGCATAAAATAATTTCCTAAATTATTTTAACTTCGTATCTATGATAAGTTGAGTTAGGAATAAGGGCTAGCCTTTGGTTCCTTTATATAGTAGCAACTCCTTTGCTAAGTCTCCCTCTAAACCGAATTAACGGAATTAACGGAATTAGTTATAAGAAATTTATCTTATAAATTTTTTTATTGCTTATTCCGTTTAAGCCTAGTCTTATTATAACCATTTATAATAAAACAAATTAGTTATCATAAGAAATTTATCCTATAAATTTTCTTATGAATTTTATTATAACTAACTTTATAATAAAACTAATTATTTATCATAAGAAATTTATCCTATAAATTCTTATGAATTAATTCCGTTTAAACCAAGTCTTTATTATAAACTAATTTATAATAAAAACTAATTCTTCTTCTCTTTAAATTATGGAATAAATTCTATAAGAAATTTATAAACTTTCTTATTATGGATAAATCAATTCATAATTGATTTTATAAAATTAAAATGAACCAACTCATGGATTATTTTAATCTTCCATAAAAGAATAAATTTCTATAAATTTTATTTATATAAATTTCTTTATACAAATTTATTTATCCATAATTTATAAAATAAATCGCGCTAGATTTATTTTATTAATTAAACCAATTAAATTGGTTTTCTCCTTTTATTTGGCCGGCCACCAAAGAGGGGTTAACACCCTCTTTGGTCGGCCAAACTCGAGCGTCGCGAATTAAACTCATTTAATTCGCCCAAAAAGCCTTCAAAAGACTTAGCCATTTTTAGCTTCTAATGCGCCTCTGACTAACTCAGATTCGACTTATTTCTCTTGATCGGAAAATCCAATTTTCAACTCGTTTTAAATCCCTCGGATTACTCGTAGTGCGTGTGACTAAATAGGCTTTCGATTTATGTTGGCCGTCTATAATTAACTAATTATAGAACGATCATGAGTGGTACCTAGTAGTACGTCATGATCCCCAATTAATCGAAAGATCAACGGTTTGACCTCAGAAGAAATTATTCTGAAACCCTTCAGCAACTCTAATGAATCGTGCCCCATTCCCTTCACCACCTTATACCCACTTGGTTTAGGACACGGTCAATGGTGTCAGTCCCCACTAGGCTGACTACATCACACCTAGCCCAAGTAGTGTCTTTCTCGTCCTTTAGATTTCTAATTACTCTCATATATTTCAGAGACTCTCACTCTAAACATGATATGCTCTGGCCAGAGGCTTTGAGTAACAATCCGACGATAGGCCTGGGTATACATCTCCTCGCAAGGAGTGGTGAATCCTTTGTAGGCTGTTCAAACATCTTCGGGCACTTCGGCTTATACCCGATCATCCTGGGTCCACACCTCCTTGGAGATGCTTGCTTAAGATGTCAAAGTATAAGTCTCCATGACCAAGATGACTTGAACACCGCAAGTCAAAGGAACATCGCACTTAAGCCGCAGTAAGATCTTCATTGACATATCTACATGTAGATTCCCATATGAAGTCCTACAGCTAGTCACTCCAATGAACTAGTTCCCTTAACTAGCATCCATGTTTATCTCCGGACATCCCAATGTCACCAGCCAGTGGGAATCAGCTGAATAGGAATAACCCATGCTAGTCTCAACAGAATTGATAATGTCCGTATTTATCAATTCATCGACTAGGGATATTTCCAACACTTCACATTTGCACACTTAGAGATAATCACTAGTTGTGATCCCATCACAAATTCTCTTATGCTGTGAACTGTATGGCGGACATTCAGTAGATGAGTTTAAGATCCCAATCAAATACACAAACATGTATACTCAAATAGTGAATTATCATTTATTAAAATAAATGTTTACATTCATAAGGCGATTGCCTTAGGACACTTCTCTCATATCACTAACACTTTATATAGTGGTCTCTCACCCACCAAGTCTCCTTTTTCTTATGGAATAAATTTTCTATGACTTATTCCATCATGCCAAGTTTTATCATATTTTAATTCATGATAAAAATCAACCAAGTCTCTTTTTTCTTATGGAATAAATTTTCTTATCATGGTTAATCAATCCATGATTGATTTTATAAAATAAAATAAACTAATCCATGGTTCATTTTAATTTCCATGAAAAATAAACCAAACCTTGGTTTATTATATAAAAATTTATATCATCCATAATTTTATAAAACAAACCACACTTAGTTTATTTTATAAATTGAACCAAAAACTTGATTCTCTCCCTTTGTTGTGGCCGGCCAAGCAAAGAGGATGGAGACCCTCTTTGGCCGGCCCATCCAAGGCACGCCCCAATGAATTAAACTTATTTAATTCATCTATTAAGTCTTCAAAAGACTTAGTCATTTTACGCTTCCGATGCGTCTCTGAAAAATTCAGATTCGACTTATCGTTTAGCTCAACCAAACCTAATCTCTCTTGATTGGAAAATCCAATTTTCAATTCGTTTTAAATCCCTCAGATTACTCGTAGTGCGTGTGACTAAATAGGCTTTCGATTTATGTTGGTCGTCTATAATTAATCAATTATAGAACGATCATGAGTGGCACCTAGTAGTACATCATGATCCCCAATTAATCGAAAGATCAACGGTTGACCTCAGAAACAATTCTGAAACCTTTCAGCAGCTACAATGAATCGTGCCCCATTCCCTTACCATCTTATACACACTTGGTTCAGGACATGGTCTATGTGTGTCAGTCCCCACTAGGCTGACTACGTCACACCTAGCCCAAGTAACGTTTTCTCGTCCTACGGATTCTAATTACTCTCATGTATTTAAGAGATTCATACTCTGAACATGTCATGCTCTAGCTAGAGGCTTCGAGTAACAATCCGACGATAGGCCTCGGGTATACATCTCCTCGCAAAGAGTGGTGAATCCTTTGTTGGCTGTTCAAACATCTTCGGGCACTTCGGCTTATACCCAATCATCCTAGGTCCACACCTCCTTGGAGATGCTTGCTTAAGATGTCAAAGTATAAGTCTCCATGACCAAGATGACTTGAACACCGCAAGTCAAAGGAACATCGTACTTAAGCTGCAGTAAGAACTTCACTGACATATCTATATGTAGACTACCATATGAAGTTTTACAGCTAGTCACTCCAATGAACTAGTTCCCTTAACTAGCATTCATGTTTATCTCCGGACATCTCAATGTCACCAGCCAGTGAGAATCAGCTGATTAGAGAATAGCTCATGCTAGTCTCAATAGAAATGATAGTGTCCGTATTTATCAATTCATCGACTAGGGACAATTTCAATACTTCACAATTGCACATGTATAGATAATCACTAGTTGTGAATTCATCACAAATTCTCTCATGCTGTGAATTATATTGCGGGCATTCAGTAAATGAGTTTAAGATCTCAATCAAATACATAAACATGTATACTCAAATAATGAATATTCATTTATTAAAATAAATGATTACAATCATAAGGCGATTACCTTAGGACACTTTTCTCATATCACTAACAGGAACTAGGATAAGTTTAAGGTGGGTTAGCAGAGAGTTAAACACTTAGCAAAAGGGAAGTCTTAGTGGGACTAGGTAGACCTAGTTGGTAACCAGGTTAACTCCAAGGTGGGTTAGCTGAAAGCAAAACACTTGGCACAAGAGAAGTTCTAGTTGGGAACTAGGCAAGGAAAAATCCAAGTCGGTCAATGATTGACCCGACACTTGATGAGGAAGTCATAACAGGTAATGGTTGACCAAATGTTCATTTAGGCCAGAAAGGGCAAGGTAATCAATTAGGGTAGTCGATTAAGCCCTCTCCTAATCGATTGACCAGTCAATTCAACCCAAGCTAGTCGACTGGAAGAGGCTTCTCGCGAAGGGAAAAGGACTGAATTGATTGGGTTAATCGATTCAGATGAGCAGAATAGATTGGTTAATCGATTCAGTAGGGTTTTCTATTGTTTGTCGAAAATCAACTAAGAGTTACAGAATCGATTGGTCAATCAATTCCCCAACTAGTCAACTAGGGCAATTGAATGGTAAAAGCAAAAATAGAGTCATTAGAGGATTGAATGGCCAGATGTGTTTGGATCTAGGTGGAATTGACTAGGGTAGTCGATTAGGAACCCTAATCGGGTGATATAAAAGGTTTCTATCGTAGATTCAAGCATGACTCTTCTTCTCCTTCCTTCACCCATTCTTGTGTGTTTTCATGGGGACAAGTGTTGTTGTATTTCCAAGCATCAAAGGGTGATTCCAAACTAAAAGAAAGAGATATAAGCAAGGAGTTATTGTTGTAAATTTTGTAAGCTTTCTTTATATATTTTCTTATCCTTGTTGTAATTTTTCATGAGCTTGTACGAGATTTCTCCATCTCCAAGAAGGAGACTTTGATAATGGATGTAAGAGTAAGAAGAGTGGACCCTTGAATTAGTCACCTCAAGAAAGTGGATATTAATTAAAGAAGAAGGTATTAGTGTTTGCTCAAGTCTTTTACCGTGATAAATCTTCATCTAGCAAAAGAAAAGCTATTCATCTCAAACCCCCCCCCCCCATCTTAGCTCTCTACCAGTCATAACAAGTGGGGTGTCAGAGTGAGGTTGTTTTCCTTCGGACTAATTGCCAAGAGAGTAAAGAGCTAGAAGAAGAACAAGTTGAAAAAGGAGCCTAATTTCAAAAGTTAAGATCAAGGTGCTCAATTTCAAAATGGAGCTCGGTTATGATATTCGGGCACCTCAGCCATTCAGAATGACAAGCTTCGATCTTTGGAAGTCAAGAATTGAAAATGTTCTCATGATGGAGATAAAGTAATGATTTGTTCTAGTGGAGGGTTTTGAAACTCCAACAAATAGCAAAGGAAAATTTCTAAAGAAAAACAAATGAAATAAGGAGCAAATCAAGATATTGAGGTCAACGACAAAGTAATCAAGTTATTGGTTAATCTATTACCGAGCAACATCTTGGACAAGATTAGAGAGTATGAAGATGCCAAAGAGCTATGAAGCAAATTGGCAAGACTTCATGAAATCCATCTTCAACGGAACACAACGACAAAGGCAAAGAGGGAAACTCTTTGTTTCATATGCATGAGGACTAGGAGGTTGAGAGATGCTCAACATTCAAGAATGAGGTTGAAGAAGCATCCTCCTCAAGGATTGAGGGGAGTAAAATTCACCATTGACATCAGAGCCAAGAAAAGTTTTATCATCATCTAAAGTCAATGAAGAAGGGTCAAGTACCTCCTCTACAAGCAGAGGTATAAAATTTCAAATTGTTAAAATAAAGATCATATTATTTGCTTTGAATGTAGAAAAAATGGCACTATAAGAGTAAATATCCTAAATTGGCCAAATAAAAAAAGGCTCATGGGACTTCTAAGAAGAAGGAGAAGTCAAAAGAGGTCAGCCCCAGGATCCGAAAGGGCAATGAGCACATTGTATGTTTCTCGTGCAATCAAAGAGGATATTATCAGAACTAATGTCCAAGGGGAAGGAATCCGATCAAGAACAAATGAGGAAGCTCAAGTTCAGGGAGAACTTCTAAGAACAAGATTAAGGTATCATTAGTTAATGATATTTCTTTAAATCATGATAAAATACATGTTAGAAATAATTTATATCATTTTAATGTTATAAATCATGAAAATAAAAGGCATAAAAATTTTAGGGAGAATTATAAAATCTTCTATGCTAGGACTATTATGCCTAAGATTAGGAAAAAAAATCCTTATATTGAGTATGTTTTTTTTCTCTCTCTTATTTCTCACGATAAGCTTAAATAGCAAAAATTATGTGAATTATCTGTAGTTGAAAATGGTGTTGGCATGATTATTCCTGCGCAGGTGGCATGGTCTGTCAAGAATAAGTGAAAGGGGTAGTATTGAATAATGTCAAGAATAAGTGAAAGAGATAGTATTAAATAAAGTTCTGCAAGGGGAGAATAATATGAATTTTTATTTATAAAATATTGTGTCATTTTATATTGAGCCTCAAACTTATATATGTTAATGTTAAAGTTCGCAGTTTCAATTAAGAACTAATATTATAATCAATTTTAGTATAATGAAGTAAAAAATAAATATAGTGAATTCGTCTACTCTTATGTGGGTGTCTAAAGTTTGTAGATATTCTTATTTTAATTGTGTTTAAAGATTTATGAATATCCTTTTCGGTGAAATTGTTTAAATATGTTTTTTGTTAATACATTTTTGGATTGTATTTAGTGGTGCAGTTATTTGTTAATACATTTTTGGATTGTATTTAGTGGTGCAGTTAATGAAACATGTACTTAGCCACAATTCAAAATTGTGAAGTCTTATGTATAAATTAGTTCGTCAAATTGAAAATTTTGTTTTAGTTAGATATGTTCTATTACATCTATACAATGAAGAAGCAATACAACAACAAAAAAACTTTAATAAAGTCAAATGCAAAAACGGTGAAGTTATATAAATAACTTCCTTAGTCAATTAATATAATCTATAAAGTCATATATGATTAACAACTTTATTAGTTTTATGAAACCAATAAAGTAAAATAATTTTTTTTTATTTCGAAATCGGTTCAATTAATTCGAACCGGTTATTTTTATGATGAAATAATAAATTGACTTTTTTTGCTAATATATGTCTATTTCAGTAATTAACTATTTATTAGTTCGTTAAATCTCATAAACATATCAATCAAAGACATATAGTGTATTTGTTATTCTAGATGAACAAATTCAAATACTCAGTTCAACAATGCATCACTGATTCTAGGTACAAGTTCAAGTAAGAGAATTATGGTGATAAAGAGAAGTTATAATTTTCCCTACCTATGTAAATTTAGAGAAATTATAGCCAGGTAACTTATTTTTAAAGTGTTAATTAGTAACTCAACCACGCGGTGGTATTCATGTTTAATTGAGATTGTCATTCTTCAGTCAACACTATTTTTACATAGAAAATATAAATATTATTTATAATTAACATAAAAGATATATACATGAATAATATATAGTATTGACTCTTTTTTTTTTGTTTTTATGTAGTCTCATAAATCGAGTTTCACAGCATGTTGTACGTATGTATCACAACTCCATTTCAATTATTTTTTTTAATAACCGTTGATTACACATTATTAGTACAGTTAGTCAGGATTATAAATGAAGAGGAGTGATTTTCAAAAATTTTAAATAATATGATAGATTAATTTTCATCATAAAAATTTAAATTTCGAATTTAAAAAGTTAAAAATGAATTTAATTTGAAATTTTTGATTTTATCTTGGGTTCTAGTTGATATAATCATCTATCGATCTCAAAAGCTTATTTATAATCACTACAAAACATAATTTTTTAGGGACGAAAGTTAGCAACGAATATTTTTTGTTGCAAATTTACAACAACAAAAAAAAATTCGTCCCAAATTAGCAACAAATTTGGCAACAAAAAATCTTTGTCGCAATTTAGCGTCAAAAACGTTTTCGTTGCAAAATTTGTTGCAATTTGGCAACAAATTTGGCGACGAATGATATATTCATTGCAGATTTGCAACGAATCCATTATCGTCGCATAAAAGCAACGAATTTAGCAACAAATATTTGTCATTGGACATTTGCAACGAATTAATTTGTCGCAATATTGCAACGAAAAATAATTGTTGCAAATCTCCAACGAATTTTGCAACAAAAAATTTTCGTTGCGAATTTGGGATGAAATTTGCAATGAAATTTTTAAGGTCTTGTATTTTTTTATAAAAAAGTCTAATTTTTGCAACGAATTTAATTTTCGTTTCAGATATACAACGAAATCTGCAACGAAAATTTTCATTGCAGATTTGCAACGAAAAGATTTGCAACAGATCTGCAACGAAAAAGATTCGTTCCAGATTTGCAACGAAAACTGTTCGTTGCAGAATGTGAATTTTTTAAAATATATGAAAACTAATTAAATATCATAGAATGCCCTACAGAGGTCGGATCAAGACGAAATGAGTTTCTATGAGTCCGTATCGACTTCCCGATCGCAGTAGAGGTCTCAAACAAATATTTTACTGAATAAATTATTTTTCATATTTAATATTCTAGGTAGGTCAAGAAGTTAAAAAACAAAATTAAGGTTAGAAGTATAAAATTGTTTCATATTAGGATATTTGATATTTACTGAATCTCTATCAAATATCGCATTCGAGGTTGTCAACGTGATCATAAGATCGTCACGGTCCCACAGGAATTTGTTTTTTTTGAAATCCGAGGTTCGTAGGGTGATCTACGAATTTTTGAAGATCCTCTATTTTTTAAAAAAAAAATAGAATTTTGCAATGAAAGTTATTCGTTGCAGATTTGTAACGAAAGTTATTCGTTGCATATTTGCAACGAATAGGGTTTTTTATTGCAGATTTGCAACGAAATCTGCAACGAATAATAAATTCGTTGCTAATCAGCAACGAAAATCAGATTCGTTGCAGACTTTTTTTTTGTAACACTTATAAAATATTGTAGAAGGCCCTACGAAGGTCGGATCGAGACGAAACGAGTTTCTATGAGTCCGTATCGACTTCCCAATCGAAGTAGAGGTCTCAAACCAAAATTTTACTGAAAAAATTATTTATCATATTTAATATTATAGGTAGGTCAAGAAGTTAAAAAAAAAGATTAACGTTAGAAGTATAAAATTGTTTCATACTAGGATATTTGATATTTACTGAATCTCTATCAAAAATCTCATTCGAGGTCGTCAACGTGGTCATGAGATCGTCACGGTCCCATAGGAACTTGTTTTTTTTTAAATCCGAGGTTCGTAGGGCGATTTACGAATTTTTTAAGATCCTCTATTTAAAAAAAATAGAATTTTGCAACGAAATTTTTTCGTTGCAGATTTGCAACGAATAGGGTTTTTTGTTGCAGATTTGCAACGAAATCTGCAACAAATGAGAAATTCGTTGCTAATTAGCAACGAAAAATAGATTCGTTGAAAACTTTTTTTTTTTGCAAGACTTATAAAATATCGTAGAAGGCCCTACAGAAGTCGGATCGAGACGAAACGAGTTTCTATGAGTCCGTATCGACTTCCCGATAGAAGTAGAGGTCCCAAACAAAAATTTTACCGAAAAAAATATTTATAATATTTAATATTATAGGTACTCCAAGAAGTTAAAAAAAAAGATTAAAGTTAGAAGTATAAAATTGTTTCATATTAGGATATTTGATATTTACTGAATCTCTATGAAAAATCGCATTTGAGGTCGTCAACGTGATCATGAGATCGTCACGGTCCCACAGGAACTTGTTTTTTTGAAATCCGAGGTTCGTAGGGTGATCTACGAATTTTTGAAGATCCTCTATTTTTTTAAAAAAAAATAGAATTTTGCAATGAATGTTATTCGTTGCAGATTTGCAACGAAAGTTATTCGTTGCAGATTTGCAACGAATAGGGTTTTTTGTTGCAGATTTGCAACGAAATCTGCAACGAATAATAAATTCGTTGCTAATCAGCAACGAAAATCAGATTCGTTGCAAACTTTTTTTTTTGTAACACTTATAAAATATTGTAGAAGGCCCTACGAAGGTCGGATCGAGACGAAACGAGTTTCTATGAGTCCGTATCGACTTCCTGATCGAAGTAGAGGTCTCAAATCAAAATTTTATTGAAAAAATTATTTATCATATTTAATATTATAGGTAGGTCAAGAAGTTAAAAAACGATTAAGGTTAGAAGTATAAAATTGTTTCATATTAGGATATTTGATATTTACTGAATCACTATCAAAAATCACATTCGAGGTCGTCAACGTGATCATGAGATCGTCACGGTCCCACAGGAACTTGTTTTTTTTTGAAATCCGAGGTTCGTAAGGTGATTTACGAATTTTTTAAGATCCCATATTTGAAAAAAAATAGAATTTTGCAACGAAATTTTTTCATTGCAGATTTTCAACGAATAGGGTTTTTTGTTGCAGATTTGCAACGAAATCTGAAACGAATGAGAAATTCATTGCTAATTAGCAACGAAAAATAGATTCGTTGCAAACTTTTTTTTTTTTGCAAGACTTATAAAATATCGTAGAAGGCCCTACAGAAGTCGGATCGAGACGAAACGATTTTCTATGAGTCCGTATCGACTTCCCGATAGAAGTAGAGGTCCCAAACAAAAATTTTACTGAAAAAATTATTTATAATATTTAATATTATAGGTACGCCAAGAAGTTAAAAAAAGATTAAAGTTAGAAGTATAAAATTGTTTCATATTAGGATATTTGATATTTACTGAATCTCTATCAAAAATCGCATTTGAGGTCGTCAACGTGATCATGAGATCGTCACGGTCCCACAGGAACTTATTTTTTTGAAATCCGAGGTTCGTAGAGCGATCTACGAATTTTTGAAGTTCCTCTATTTTTTTTAAAAAAAATAAAATTTTGCAACTAAATTTCTTCGTTGCAGATTTGCAACGAATAGGGTTTTTTGTTGCAGATTTGCAACGAAATCTGCAGTGAATGATGAATTCGTTGCTAATCAGCAACGAAAACCAGATTCGTTGCAAACATTATTTTTTTTTTGCAAGACTTATAAAATTTCGTAGAAAACCCTACGGAGGTCGGATCGAGACGAAACGAGTTTGTATGAGTCCGTATTAACTTCCCGATCGCAGTAGAGGTCTCAAACAATTATTTTACAGAATAAATTTTTTTTTATATTTAATAATATAGGTAGGTCAAGAAGTATAAAATTGTTTCATATTAGGATATTTGATATTTACTGAATCTCTATCAATAATCGCATTCGAGGTCGTCAACGTGATCATGAGATCGTCACGGTCCCACAGGAACTTATTTTTTTGCTATGAATTTTTAAAGATCCTTTGTTTTAAAAAAAAATAGAATTTTGCAACGAAATATTTTCGTTGCAAATTTGAAACGAATAGTGTTTTTTGTTGCAGATTTGCAACGAAATCTGCAACGAATGATAAATTCGTTGCTAATCAGCAACGAAAATCAGATTCGTTGCAAACTTGTTATTTTTTTTTGCAAGACTTATAAAATATCGTAGAAGGCCCTACGGAGGTCGGATCAAGACGAAACGAGTTTCTATTAATCCGTATTGACTTCCCGATCACAGTAGAGGTCTGAAACAATTATTTTAATGAATAAATTATTTTTCATATTTAATATTATAGGTAGGTCAAGAAGTTAAAAAAAAGATTAAGGTTAGAAGTATAAAATTGTTTCATATTAGGATATTTGATAGTTACTGAATCTCTATCAAAAATCGCATTCGAGGACGTCAACGTGATTATGAGATCGTCACGGTCCCACAGGAACTTGTTTTTTTGAAATTCGAGTTTCGTAGGGCGATTTACGAATTTTTTAAGATCCTCTATTTTAAAAAAATAGAATTTTGCAACGAAAATTTTTCATTACAAATTTGCAACGAATAGGGTTTTTTGTTGCAGATTTGCAACGAAATCTGCAATGAATAATAAATTTGTTGCTAATCAGCAATGAAAATCTGATTCGTTGCAATTTTTTTTTTGCATGACTTATAAAATATCGTAGAAGGCCCTACGGAGGTCGGATCGAGACAAAACGAGTTTTTATGAGTCCGTATCGACTTCCCGATCGAACTAACCGTCTCATACAAAAATTTTACTGAATAAATTATTTTTCATATTGAATATTATAGGTGGGTCAAGAAGTTAAAAAAAATTAAGGTTAGAAGTATAAAATTTTTTCATATTAGGATATTTGATATTTACTGAATCTCTATCAAAAATTGCATTCGAGGTCGTCAACGTGATCATGAGATCGTCACGGTCCCACAGGAATTGGTTTTTTTGAAATCCGAGATTCGTAGGGCGATTTACGAATTTTTGAAGATCCTCTATTTAAAAAAAATAGAATTTTGCAACGAAATTTTTTCGTTGCAGATTTGCAACGAATAGGGTTTTTCGTTGCAGATTTGCAACAAAATTTGTAATGAATGATAAATTCGTTGCTAATCAGCAACGAAAATCAGATTCGTTGCAAACTTGTTTGTTTTTGCAAGACTTATAAAATATCGTAAAAGGCCCTACGGAGGTCGAATCGAGACGAAACGAATTTCTCTGAGTCAGTATCGACTTCTGGATTGCAGTAGAGGTCTCAAACAATTATTTTACTAAATAAATTATTTTTTCATATTTAATATTATAGGTAGGTCAAGAAGTTAAGAAAAAGATTAAGGTTAGAAGTATAACATTGTTTCATATTAGGATATTTGATAGTTACTGAATCTCTATCAAAAATCACATTTGAGGTCGTTAACGTGATCATGAGATCGTCACGGTCCCACAGGAACTTGTTTTTTTGAAATCCGAGGTTCGTAGGGCGATCTACGAATTTTTGAAGATCCTCTATTTTTTAAAAAAAATAGAATTTTGCAACGAAATTTTTTAGTTGCAGATTTGCAACGAATAGGGGTTTTTGTTGCAGATTTGCAACGAAATCTGCAACGAATGATAAATCCATTGCTAATCAGCAACAAAATTCTGATTCGTTGCAAACTTGTTTTTTTTGCAAGACTTATAAAATATCGTAGAAGGCCTTACGGAGGTCGGATCAAGATGGTACAAGTTTCTATGAGTCTGTATCGACTTCCCGATCGCAGTAGAGGTCTCAAACAAAAATTTTATTGAATAAATTATTTTTCATATTTAATATTATAGGTAGGTCATGAAGTTAAAAAAAAAAGATTAAGGTTGGAAGTATAAAATTGTTTCCTATTAGGATATTTGATATTTACTAAATCTCTATCAAAAATCGCATTCGAGGTCGTCAACGTGATCATGAGATCATCACGGTCCCACAGGATCTTGTTTTTCTTGAAATTCGAGGTTTGTAGGGCGATCTATGAATTTTTGAAAATCTTCTATTTAAAAAAATAAAATTTTGCAACGAAAATTTTTCGTTGCAGATTTGCAACGAATAGGACTTTTTGTTGCAGAGTTGCAACGAAATTTGCAACGAATTTGTTTCATTTCAAAATTCCAATTATTACCGCCCGTTTTTTGCCCTAGATCGGGAATTCCATTTCACCTCTAATCCTCACGGGCG
Source organism: Boesenbergia rotunda (assembly GCA_024364735.1). NCBI lineage: Eukaryota > Viridiplantae > Streptophyta > Magnoliopsida > Zingiberales > Zingiberaceae > Boesenbergia > Boesenbergia rotunda. The sequence continues at coordinate 14,334 of JAGFNQ010002655.1, forward strand.
AAAAGTTTCTTCCTCGCGCGCACCTCACTCTCACCTCACTCCGGCGATTTTCTTCCTCACGCGCACCTCCGGCGATTTTCACGCACCTCATCCTATTGCGCACCTCACTCCGGTCACCTCTCATCCTCACGGGTGAAAAGTTTCTTCCTCGCGCGCACCTCACTCCGGTCACCTCTCATCCTCACGGGTGAAAAGTTTCTTCCTCGCGCGCACCTCACTCCCACCTCACTCCGGCGATTTTCTTCCTCTCGTGCACCTCCGGCGATTTTCTTCCTCACGTGCACCTCATCCTAACGCGCACCTCACTCCAGTGATTTTCTCATCGTTCTGGCAACTCGGTAGGTTTTCTTCCTCTCTTTTCCTTCCCTTTCGCTTTCTTCTCCTTGTTCTCCCCGGTGGCTATCCTTCTCGCTGGATATGTTCTTGAAGAGTATTTTTCTTCCCGGCGGCCTGGCCGCAGCCAGCCATGGCCGGATCAGCCTGGCCGCAGGCAACCATCTGCTTCTCCTTCTTCTCGCCGGTGGCTGTCCTCGCCGGATATTCTTTGCCACGGCCGGATTGGCCTGAACTGGGGGCTGCCATCTGCTTTGTCAGTTTATTACTTACTGATCTCAGTTTCTTGAATCACTTACAGGTCCTCTATAATGATTCACTTACTGATCTCAATTTCTTACAAACTGATCTTGTCACTTGTAGATCAAATTGCTTAATTCACTTGTACATCTGCTTAATTTTTTATTACTGATCTATGTCACTAGTAGATCAAACTGCTACCCAAGATAATCCTGATACACTCCAAAATCAAGAAGTTCTGTTGCCTGAACATTGGTTGTGCCATTTATCTTAAGGTATTCTGTTTATGCATTCGTGATTTATACCTGATTAATGAGTATTTTTTGCTATAGGTTATTAGAGTTTATATCTTATCATCACAGTTCTGATACATTCTCCTATTTCTCAGCAAATATGGTATGTTTTTTTATATTAATCATTATAACTGCAATTTGTCTTTACTTAATCTTATTTTTAAAATTTTCAGCATATCTTTAAACGAGGTGGACGTAAACAGAGCTCACGTAGTCAGGCCGATGATACACCATCACACTCTGTACATAGGCCCCCCTCCAATCAAGCAAAACCTTCTCATGTACCATCACCGGCACCTTCCCATACACCATCCCCAGGGTCTTCCCATACACCATCCCGTGTACATAGGACCCCCTCCAATCAAGCAGGACCTTCCTATGTACCATCGCCGACACCTTCCTAGACCCCATCCCCAGTGCCTTCCCATACACCATCACCTGGACCTTCCCATTCTCCTACGTCGCTCGATTCCCCAGCCTTTATTCCTTCCAGACACTCGATAGCTGAGAGCCCAGACATTCGAGAGACTATATTCCCGGTTGGAGATTCGTAAGTAAAATTAATTTTTTTAATTTTTCAACTATCATTATTTTTTAATATTGTTTGATTGTAACTTTGTGATAGGTTTACTAATTCGGTACGTGTTATTCATGAGATCAATAGGATCGTGAATAATTACTGGAGAGGAGACTCGATGTCATATACTACCACTCCACCACCGATGAGAGAGCTTTGGTTGAACGAATTTAGGGTATATATATCTCACTCATTCATTTTATATCTTAAATAAAAGTGTAAATCTAAATATTTGTTTCTATTCCAGCGTTCTTTCAATTGGGATCTTAGTGTTGAGTTGGAAGTTAAGAGAATTTTTTTAAAAAAATGTGGCAATCACATTCGCCATACACTACATCATGCAAAGAGCCGGGGGAAAAAACCACCATTCATCACCGATGAAAATTGGATTACGATCAACAATTTTTGGGCATCAGATGAGGCTAAAAAAAGGAGTCATCAGAATAAGAATAATCAGTCTTATAATTCTGGAGAAATGTCTGCGACTTATGCAGGAGGCTCTATCAATATTGATGAGCATAGGCAAAGATTGGTAATTTTTTAACCCTTTCATTATTTTATAAAAATATATTTCATATAATTTAAATATTTTTAATTGTTTTAGACAAAGGAATTGGGAAAAGAGCCTGCATTTATAGAGAATTTTACCCGCACGTTCCAGAAAAAGATAAGACTTGGAGCGGAGAGAGAGCAAAAGCAGTGAAGGTTTGAATAAATTGCAAATTTAAGCAGTTAGACTATTTTACATTAATTGATACTAATGCAGTTAGACTCTTTCACACTCATTTGGATATGTGCTTTGCCATTTCTAATAGTTGATTACATAAAATATTACCCTAAGGTTGTGAGTTCATTGATCCATTGTGCAAGCATATTACCTAAGAACGTTAGTTTGATTTATTAAGTGGACATTGGTTGCCTCCCAAGAATATAGAGTACACTAAATAAATTGCTACTAATGCTAGCAACATAAGTATGAAGTAGGGTTTTTGTTTCACAATCGTTTTAAGCAGATAGACTGTTTTATTATAATTTTATTTAATTTTTTAATTATAATGCAGGAAAAATATGATGAACTAGAGGAGTTACAGAGAAGCTTAAATGCTAGTGAGAATTTTGAGGGATCTGAGTCGTCAGTTGACAATAATTTGAATTTATGGTTGCAGGCCAGTGGGGGGCCTAATGTGGGAGGAAGAATATTAGGAATGGGTTCATTAAACAGAACCAAAGCATTGCCTCGTAATTCGACTTCGTGCTCACCAGAAGTCAACACACAGATCCATAGTTTGACTGAGAAAGTTGCTCATTTAAAGGGCATAATATCAGAAAGGGATCAACAAATGGAAGAAAGAGATCGACGAATGAAAAATATGATACATCAACAAAATATGATCATGGAATATTTTAAATTAAATTCAATTCCATTTCAGAATCCTCCAAATTTTGGTGATGATGGTGGTGATGTTGATGGCGATGATGGAGGCGATGGTGATGCGTGATTTTCTTTGGTAAGAAGATTTATTATTAGATTATTTTTTATACTATTTTTTAATATAGTTAAATATTTGCTACTGTCGTTTGTAAATGATTAACTAGTCAGTTGTAATATTACAACTTGTAGGGAGCCTACTTTAGTTTTCTAGGAAAGGTGTAATCAAGCTTTAGGAATTTTCCATCCTTTTTAGCTATTTCATCTAAAAAACATGTTTCGGTACACTGTGATCTTCATCGAATAAATCAAATTGTTCAATATTGAAAATATATGAATGATGGGTGCCTTCTTCCTTATTTACTCTATTTTTTACCCCCAAACTATATTTATCTTCATTTATATGCATTCTGACTATAGGTTGTCCAATGGGGCCTGAGCATCAACTAAACTATATGCTACGGAATTACGGTAAGAGGTCAAGTCTATTATGACTTGCGAGTAAATTACTTTTAGCTGCTTTAGTATTTAGAGTTACCAAGCAACCTATTACATATCAGTGTTCTAGATTTGTATTAAGAACTTCAATCTAGCCAGTAAATTTCATGAAGGTTTTCTGTAGGTCTTGTGTCACATAAAATAAAATAAAATAATCTTTTATTTTTAAGATCAGATCGATGGCTTTTATGACGACAGAGAATATACCAGTCTTTTTGAGGAAGGTTGTTGCTCTTAATTTTGAGGTAGACATGTATGTTTGGTTTACAGAAACAGGATATTAGTGTCTGTATATGGAGCTTATATAAGATTGTTCATGGAATTTCTCCATTAAAGATTGAGGTAGACATGTTTGAGGTAGCTTATTGTTCATGAAATTAGCCTGAATTATTTATCTAATTTGGTTTTTCATCCATTGGAAACGCCACCCACGTGCACCTGCTGCGTACAAGGAACAAAATGAACCCCATGCAAAAACTATGTCCACAAAGCAATACGATCAAGTTAACTTTGTAGTTATATACACACACATAGTTCCTTTCCTTCCTCCTTGCTAAAATATTCAGCAATTAATTAATGGCCAAACGTTTCTCAGTTCTGCTTCTTCTGTTGCTTCTGGTGGTGGTGGAGGTGAGTCACAGTAAGATATATCGATGTTCCTATTAATCTACTATTCTACTTCGCAGAGCTGAACGATCGATCTCTGTGTTCTGCAGGCAGAGTCCCACCTGAGAGGCATGTTAACAAACTTATATATTCTTGCTGTCCATCACTTCTGATGCTCTGATCATTTTAGATGTGTCATGATGCTCTGATCATTTTAGATGTGTCAATTTTACTTTCTTTTTTCCTTTGATTTTGTTCTTTTTGGCTTGATAGTATTTCAAGTATTGACTTTATTGCTTTCCACTATTTCAACCAGGAAATGACGTCGAGAAATTTCTCATGTTTGACAATTGGAAACATTATTGTACAACAACAGGAAGATATTGTTGAAACAAAGCTCGCTTCTGCAGTTAGCATCATTGAAACTGATTGTGAGGTTGAGTTTGCACCATCGCTTGATTATAAAGAGCCATGGTGGCCACAAACTTCGGCTCTTAGAAGCAAGACATCAGTTCAAGGTTCAATTGAAGCTACCCATGTTTGTTCTGGAGACATTAGACATTAGTATGTTTGAATGTTTTATTCCATGTTTGTTGGTACTATTTGCATGTATTTGAATGATTACTTTTGAATGTATTTGTTGGTACTAATTTTATTTGGTGTTTGTTGGTATTATTTTCATGTATTTGAATGACTACTTTTGAATGTATTTGTTGGTATTAATTTAATTTGGTGTTTGTTTTTAATTATTAGTATGTTGGAAGTTATCTGATGTATACAAAATATTTGAAAAAACATTATTATTTTTAAATATTTTTAAAAATTGCGACGAATTATGCAACAAAAAAATTTCATTGCAAAGTTATCGTAAATTTGCGCCGAAAACATATTCGTTGCAGAATTCGTTGGAAATCTCCAATGAATAAAATTCGTTGCAGAATTCGTTGGAAATTTGCAACGAATTCTATTCGTTGCAGATTTGTGACAAAACATGTTCGTTGCAGAATTCGTTGGAAATCTGCAACGAAATTTTTCGTTGCAGATTTGCGACAAAAAATGTTCGTTGCAGAATATGAATTGCGACAAAAAAATTTGTTGCCAAATTTGTTGCAGATTTATATTAAATACGTAGATTTGTGAAAAAAAATATAAAAATCTACAACGAAAAAAAATTAGTCCCAAATTTCGTTGCAAATTGGCAACGAATTTAGTTTGTCGCAAATTTGCAACGAAATGTTTTTGTTGCAAATTGGCGACGAAGAAAATTTGTTGCAGATTTCGTTGCAGATTGGTAACGAATTTTATTTGTCGCTGATCTGCAACGAATTTTTTTTGTCGTAAATTTGCAACAAAACTTTTTTGTCGCAAAATTTATTGCAGATTTGCAACGAACTTTTTATAGTTCGACCCAAAATTTGGCGACGAGAATTTAGCAACGAAAATATTTTCGTTGCTAAATTTGTCGACAAATTATTTTGCAACGATTTTTTTTTTCAAAATTCGTTGCAAATTTTGTTGCAAATTCATTATTTTTTTTAGTGAATTCAAAGTCGAAGAATTATTTGTGACTAGCATTATAGGAGGAATTATCGACGGAGTTTTTTTCCTGTCAAGAATTCTTATTGGGGCTTTAAGGATATTCATATCTCCACAATGACATGATATTATTTACTTTGGACCTAAGCCCCATAACTTTACTCTTGGACTCTACTCAAAAGGTCTCATGCCAATGAAGATACTTTTCATCCTTTGAATCTCATGATCTTTTCCATTTCATACTAATGTGGGACTTTAATTGATCCACAACAATCCTCTCCTCAAACAAATGACCATCTTTGATCCGGGCCTCTCCACAAGTATCCGGTTACTCTTGACCCGCTTCGGGCTTCCCCGCGAGTATCCGATCACTCTTTGACTTACTCCGAGCCTCCTCACGAGCATCCGATCTGCTCCGGGCCTCCGAACTTCCCCGTTAGCATCCAGTCACCTTTTGACTTGCTTCGAGCCTCCTTGCGAGCATCTAATCATATCCTTTAACCTACTCTGAGCCTCCCCACGAGCATCCGACCTGCTTCGAGCCTCCCTATAAGCATCCGGTCACACATGATCTGCTCCAAGTCTCCTCTCAACTTCGTTCAAGGACCATCCCATATGGCACATGGTCTAGATCATGGCTCTGATACCACTTGTTGGGGCCCTAAGGATATACATATCTTCACAATGGCATGATTATGCACTTTGAGTCTAAGCTCTCATGACTTTGCTCTTGTGCTCTATCTAAAAGGTCTCATGCCAATAAAAATACTTTTCATCCTTTTAAACCCATGATCTTTTCCATTTCTAACCAATGCGGGACTTTGATTGGTCCCAAACAATTCCCAACTGAATTTGAATTCCATCAGTATTTTTCGATGGAATCACTAGCCCATTGGTGAGCATAAAAAATTAGGGCTCAGAGCTAATTTTTTATCCCAACTTTCTGACGGAATTGTGATTCCATCGAAAATTATTGACGGAATTTAAATTCCGTCGGTAAAACTGGGACAAAATTAGAGATCGTCCCTAATATTTATCTCGACTTTCCGATGGAATTGTGATTTCATCGGAAATTACCAACCTTCTCTTCAATGTCTCTCTCCGATGACAAGTACGCCATGTAAGTACCCCAGGTTGGTTTTGATGTGGTCAACCGAGTTAAGTTAGATTCTATTAATTTTTAATTCCTGTGTCTAAGTGTGCAGGAGCTTAGGAGTGCAGGAAGTTATGCAGAAGACGCAGCGGTCAAGAAGGATGACACGGAAAGGGAGGCGACGAGCTCGGTGCATCTGAGCGACGCAGAGGTCTGCAGAAGAGTACGTCAGTGGAGCGAGAAGTGTTGGGGATCGATGGACCAGCTAGAGGAGGTGAATAGCTCGTGTAGCTCCTTATGGGTGGAGAAACCTTGCCACAACCTGCAACACACACATGAGAACTTAGACTACTAATTAGCCTTTAACCAAAGCCAATTTCGTCAACCCTAGCCAGCTGAACCGAGCTCCCTTAAATAGAGCTCGTGGTTGAACTAGTCGTTACAAGTCAAATGGTGCCAACACCAGTCGACTGGTTCCAACCAAATCCGAACGTTACAATCCAAAATTTGAATTCCCAACCGACATCAATCGACTACACAGAAGATCAGTCGACTGATCTTTCTGTGCCAACTAACAGTCGACCATCCAAATGTCAGTCGACTGCCCAAACCCTAAACATAGGGTTTCCCTTCCCGAGTACAATTCTATTAGCACTCGGACCCTTACGACTCAGCTGACTCTTCACCTAGCAGCCTCAACTTGTTGCCTTCAAGTCTTCTTCAAATTTGGCTCTCGTCCCTCGGATGCATACGAGCCCGCAGCTCATCCTCATGTCATCCTTCGCGTATGCATCGAAGTGTGTTTCCCTCGGCTCATTGTTCTTTCTTTGTCTACGGTCCCTCGGATGCATACAAACTCATGGCTTGTCTCCTCATGCCATCCTTCACCGGACCCGAAGTCATCCAGCTAAGCCTATGTGTATCCTGCAAACTTGCACACTCACATACACATATCAAATACAAGGGTGAACCTAACTTAAACCCTTTGCTCAAACATCAAAATACATGATCACTCCGGACCATAGATTTCTCCAACAATCTCCTCTTTTTGATGTTTGGCAATACGTTTAAGTTAGGCAAAACAACTAGCAAATACAATGCTAATAAACATTTTGGAATTACGTTGCCAAGGCTACACCTTGGACTTATACCGTCAATGTAAATACCAATGCAATGGAAACATACATGGATCCTATCATATGGCATCCCCACACATAAACTCCCGAATGAGTTATGATTTTCATCAACAAGGGTTTTTTAAAAACCTCTTCAAGGCTGCCCCTACATTGGACTTACAAAGGCTTTTTAAGAACCACTCTAAGGTTCCCCCTTAGCCAATAAATGAGCAACAATGCTCCCACCTCACCTAAGCTCTCCTTTGACGTAGGATTTCTTGCAAAGGCGTCATTGGTTTCTCACTTAAACCTAACACTTCTCACCCTTTGCCACACATCAAAAAGAACTCCAACAAGAAGGACGCGCGCGACGTCCGAGGGATGAGAAGCCGGGAGATAGCTCACTCGAGGAGAAGGCCAGAGGAGGGTTCGGGTGAGCCTAACTCTGGAAATCCTGGAAACCATCCAAGAAGACCCGCTGGAGGCTGGTTAGCAATTTGCTGACCAAAAGTCACTCGGGCACCCCTATGCATAGGGGCGACCGAGAGCTAGTTCTATTTGCCAGCTAGTCGTTTGCGAACATTGCGCTTCAGATAACCCTCAAGCCACATGTCAGGCACCTTCAAGCACTCGGGCACCCCTATAGTGCCACGTCAGCATTCAAATAGAATTGACTGGGGCTATAAATAGACCTCTAGAGCTCAGTTTCAATTCACTCATTCAATTCATTCATAGCAAACAAAGTCTTTCTAGTTTTCTTTCTCTATCTGAGCTTTTATTGTGTAAGAGGCTTCTCCGCCCAAAGGAGTTTATTCAGGAGAATTAAGCGACATTTTGCCTTGGATTAACAACTTTTCCGTTTGCAAACCAAGTAAAATTCTGGCTGCCTCTTTCTTTTTAGTATTGCTTTATTTCTGTTATAGTTTTTATATGTTGTGTTGTGTTTCTTTTTGAACTAACTAACATCTTTGTTTAAGCAAAAATAAAAGATAGAATTTTTATTTTCAGGGGCAATTCACCCCTTCTTGCCGACCAACGATCACCATCAATTGGTATCAGAGCAAGGACGCTCCAGAAGGACTAACTGTCGTTTGAAGCAATCTACATAATGGTCGGAACGGTCATCTACCCGCCAAAGTTCGAGGGGGAGTTCGGGAATTAGAAACACAAGATGCAGGTATTTTTTTAAATTGATTTTGATTTTCTTTTAATTATGAAAATGATTTTGTAACTCCCAAAGTCACCGACGACAAATCAAAAGATGAAAGCCTATGGATAAAGAAGGAGCAGGCAAACTTTGTGGTGAACGGAAAGGTAGAGTTCCACCTGCTGACCGTACTACCCGCACTAGAAGTCAACCAAATCGGGAACTACCGATTTGCAAAGGAACTTTGGGAGAAGTTCATCGAACTTTGCAAATGTACCTCTGAAGCCAAATTAATTAGCAAAAAGAGACCTACTTCGGAATCAACTCAGCAATCTCCGACTAGAAGAAGGAGTGTTAGTAGCTCAACTACATGCAAAACTCAAGGAGCCAATTATGGAACTCAACAACCTTGGAGAGTCGGCAAGCAATTGGGATGCTCAAAGGTACGCATTAAACGCCTTCCCGAGGATCCCAAACTGGCTTCAATAATAGACACCTATTACATCTCTAAGGATCTTGAGGTAAGTACCTTAGAGTAACTTTTTTCGACTTTAGAACTTCACGAGTCTAGATGTGCAGGAAAAAGCAAAATGGACAATATCGCCCTAAGCACGAGAAGGATCCAACATGAAGAGAAATCTTTAGAAGATGAAGAAAATATGGCGTATATGGTAAGGAAATTATCCAAATATTATAAAATTAAAAAATTTAACAGAGTGTAGGGTTAGAAGCAAAGGAAGATCCACTTCTACAACTACAATAAAGAGGGACATGTGAAGAAAAACTGTCCCAAATGGAAGAACGTAACAAAAGAAAAGGGCCAACCAAGGTAAAAGTCCACAACCTAAAGGCAACATGGGATGAGTCTTCATCGGAAGATTCAGATCTCAAGGAATATGCTAGACTTGCACTTATGGCTTCACACTAGGAAGATGAGAGCATTGATGAAGGGGGAGCCACATCAAAAGACAACAGCGACGAAGGGGGAGCTTCGAACTTCAGAAAAGATATGGTAAGTGAGGTATGTCTTCTACCTCCTGATCAATTATATTTTAATAATAAGCAAATGGCTAAATCTATGTGTCAATTGAAAAATAAAAATATAGAATTAAAAAGAAAATTATCTTCTTCATGCCCATTAGAAATGTATGATAAGTTAAAATTTGAAAATAAAACTTTGAAAGTTCAAATTGAAAATTTTCAAAATAACTATGCATGTTCAAATTGTTCTCAAAATTTAAAAATTAGATATTATGGTAAACTTAATTGATATTTTAAATTTCATAAAGGTCAAATTATAAAAATTCCTAGGACTTATGTTCCATCTAATTTTTGGTTAATCCAGTAGGAAAGAACTTATATTAGGTCCCTAAATTTGTCTTAAACTATTAAGGTTCTTTTTCAGGTAGAGATTATTTTTCTAATAATTAATGCTTGATCTAATTAATATATATTTTTCTTATATATAACTTGCAGAAAAATTAGTTTAAAATTTTTTATGGTAGAAATTGCTTTGTTCTATCTAAAATTTTTTTCAGAATTTTTAACAGATAAACGGATTTATTATAATTTTTTGTTCAAAAATATTTTTTAAAATTTAAAAATACTTAAAGAATTAATTTTATCGAATCTGATTTTTTGGAATCTGGAGATTATTTTCTAAGACTTGACATAAAAATTTAAAATTATTTGATTTCGAAATCAAATTTTAAAATTATTTTTCAAAATTATCATCATTGAATTAAAAATTAATTTTCAAAAAAGTTATAAAATCGTTTCACTTTGACAATTTTTTTGGAGATAATTCTATGAAAATTCTAACTTATATAAATATTTGATAAATTTTCGAATAAAAATCAATTTTTGAAAAATATTTTTCCAAAATTAGACTTTACATTTTAAAAATTAATTTTCAAGCAAACTTTGAAAACTTAGATTTTCTAGAAACTATTTATTATGTTGAGAATCTGCTCAAAATGTTTCAAAAATTTTGGATGTTGAATTAAGTTTTTATAAATTCTTGTAAGTGTTAGTATTTCGCTTAACATGTTTTATGTTTTTAATGTGATCAAAGGGGAGAAATAGTATTAAGTTAAGGGGTAGACCTAATTTCAAAAAAAAATTTGGTCCTTACATTGTCATTTATTTATTTTTGCTTTTCTATGCTTATTTACCCTAACTTAACTCAGATTGATGCACATCAAAAAGGAAGAGATTATAAGTACCCTTGGTTAGTTTTGATGTGGTTAATTGAGTCAAGTTAGGTCCTATTGATTTTTAATACCAATGTCTAAGTGTGCAGGAGCTTAGAAGCGCACGAAGTCCAGCGGAAAACGGAACGGTCAAGAAGGATGACATGGGAAGAGAGCCGCCGGGTTCGGTGCATCTGAGGGACGCAGAAGTCTGTGGAAGAGTATACCGGTGGAGTGAGAAGGACGCGCGCGACGTCCGAGGGATGAGAAGCCGAGAGGAAGCTCGCTCGAGGAGAAGATCGGAGGAGGGTTCGGGTGAGCCCAACTCTAGAAGACCCGGAAATCACTCAAGAAGACCCGCTGGAGACTGGTCAGCAAGTTGCTGACCAAAAGTCACTCTAGAACCCCTATACATAAGGGCGCTCGGGCGCTCGGGCGCTCGGGCACCTAAATGCATAGGGGCGCCCGAGTACTCAGGTGCCCCTATGCTTACAAGCTCTCGAGAGCCAATTTTATCTGCCAGCTAGCCGTTTGCGAACGTTGCGCTTTGGATAACCCTCAAGCCACGTGTCAAGCGTCCTCAAGCACTCAGGCACCCCTATAGTGTCACGTCAACATTCTGATAGAATTGACTAGGGCTATAAATAGGCCCCCAGAGCTTAGTTACAATTCACTCATTCAATTCATTCACAGCAAACAAAGTCTTTCTAATTTTCTTTCTTTTTTTGAGCTTTTATTGTGTAAGAGGTTTCTCCGCCCGAAGGAGTTTATTAATTCAGGAAAATCAAGCGATATTCTGCCTTGGATTAGCAACCTCCCCAGTTACAAACCAAGTAAAATTCTGGTTGCCTCTTTCTTTTTAGTACTGTTTTATTTCTGTTATAGTTTTTATATGTTGTGTTGTGTTTCTTTCTGAACTAACTAACATCTTTGTTTAAGTAAAAATAAAAAATAGAATTTTTATTTTCAAGGGCAATTCACCCCCCTCTTGTGACCAACGATCACCTTCACGCCCTTTTCTAACCCTTCTGGTCTTCCTTCCTTGGCCAACCGCCGACGGCAACCTCTGATGGTCGGCCAAGCAACTACTGGCGGTCGGCTAGATCTAGAGATTTGGCGATTGGCTAGATCTTGCTGCCGGAACTACTATCGTCAGTTGGTTTCTGGTCTGCCAAGCTTGTGGCCGACCAAGTTGTTGGCATCTCTCGCAGTCCGCCACAGGTTGGCTGGCTGGCTACCTGTTGTTGGTCGCTCGCCAGAACACTACTCGCCATAACTTGGGCGATCGTGAGCTTGGTCAGCCATAGCTTGGGCTGCCAACGATTGTCGGACGTGAGCTTGGTTGGTTGTAATCCTGTGACCACCATATTGGACCTGTTGTGAACTTGGTCGGCCTCCAAGTCGCTATTATGAGCTCGGTCTACTACTAGCTCACGGCTACAAGCTCAATCTGTTCCAAGATAACAACTTTTTTGTTGTAATTATTTGTGATTAATTTTAACTATATATATATTTTTTACTTTGTAGGGTACTGTATTTGCTGCTCTTCTCAGGCTGAATTACTTTTCTTCATGTATAATTTATTAAATAACACTTATATATTATAATGTTAGTATAATTTATTTTAGTGTTGTTATTTTAGTACTCAGTGTCTTTGGTTGAAACATGACATATAGTATAATTTGTTATTTGTCTGATCTGAAATCTAAGTTTCTTGTAATGTAGGTTTATCTTAACTCATCATCAAGAAGCTTAGTTTAATTAGAATATTTTCAATATTAAAATTATTAATATTGTACTGAATACATGATAATTATTTTATATTTCGGATCTTAAATATAAATTTTTTCTAATTTAGGTAGATATATACTATATACTATGATTTATACTTGTATTATTATTTTACTTTTAATAGTATGAATTATCACCCCAAATAATATGAACCAATAGAGCTCATAATGCTCTCACTAGATTTAACAACTTACATGATTTAATTAATTTTTACTACTTAATTCAAATTGTACAAGTTTAACAATCTTTCAAATTCTATTCTTATTAGACAACAATATATATGAACAAAGCTTGGATATATGATTGATTAGAAAATGAATTTAATAGAGATGATTTATGGTTGAACATGAACATTTTACGAACTTTACTAAGAGTCATCCAGAATGTATAATGGTGTTAAGTACAGTGTCCGTGTAATCATAAGAAATATAGAATAGATCAGTCTACTGTGAGAATGCATATATGTAGAAATGATTTTATGCCGAATTACTACAACTGATACTATCACGGAGAAACTTATGTGTATAAACTTGGGATCACAATGATACTCATTCAAGTCATCATCAAGAAGTGGTGGAGGAGACAAAGGAAGAGAAGGTGGTGTAGGGGGAGATATGCCCTATTTTTTTTAAGTGCAACACGAGGATTCCCCAAGGGTCAAAAATAAATTTATCTCATATTTTCTTAACATATGAAAATTTATCACGTATTTTCTTAACAAACCGACAATATTTTTCTATGGAATCACTAGCTCGTCAGTAAGCAATGTTAAAATATATTTTTGAAGTAGGTTCATCTCGTATTTTCTTAATATATTTTAACATTGCTATTTCATCTAATTTATCATTAGTATAATATTTTAGAAACATAATCACAAAAATTAATGACTATATTTTTCGCCAACAATTAAAAATAAATAACAAATAAAATTGATAACAAACAAATAATATGTTTATTAGCAAACAAAAACATAAATATATGAAAAATTAATATTATTATTTTTTCATTACTTAAATCTATAATTGAAAGAGATAAAGTAAGAAAAGGTGTTTGCCATGGAGCGTTAGCAAACCGATGACAACAACACTGGCAACAATAATGTGTAGTAATAATGATATTGATGATAGCGGTATAGATGTGCGACGGAGGATTTGGAGAGTAAAATTAGGGTTAGGGAAAAAAAAATGAAAATAGGATTAGAAATAAAAGAAGAAAACACGGTCAAAGAGAGAAAAAAAATAAGGTGGCAAAAAAAACGATTCACTCGTCTTCAGTGCCCTCATCAATCCGTCCCAGAACTAACACAGAGGACAAGAGTAATGCAAATAAGAGAGATAGAGAAAAAATAAAATAAAATAAGGGAGAAAGGGGAAAACAAAATATTCGTAGAGTGGTTGGTTGTTAATTGCACTTTTTTAAAAAATATATAGAAAATTTTAAAATATATAATTAGACTTTTTTTTTTTTTTAATTTTTTCCAAATTTTAGAGGGGCGGTCGCACCCCTCGACCTCATGTAGCTAAGCTCCTGTTCGTATAAGTGTTGAATTTATAGATAAATCATAATTATTTTATACACTTATATTTGGATTTTATAGATGATCATAATTATAGAAACTTTTGAGCTTTAACTGCTTGATTATGATATAATTGATATATTGTGCATGCCAATATTAATTTTCGAATATAATGTCTTCATGATATTTCTCTTGTATCTTTAATTATTCATTTGCAAGCGTTCTTTAATGTACATCACGTATATAATAATAAAAAAAGGGACAAATCAGATAACAGATTAAATCTAAAGTAATGAATCTAATCTCGTGAAAATTTTTCATTCATCATTAAAATAAATTAAAAAATATTTATAGCAGCAAATGATGTAAAAATCTAATATCTTAAAAATTTATATTTCATTTAAAAAAATTATAAAATATATCATAATTGACTGTTCAATCATGAATATTTAAAGTGATGATTACTTAAATTGTATCATTAGTTATACTTCCACTAGTACAATTTTTTTATATAAAAAGAGACGTATTAATCGAAGTAACATGCCTCCTTCATGTTGTTGCATCAACAAATAAATTAAATAAATATATTATATATCATTATATAATATATTCTATACAATAATGGTTGAGTAACATGATATATGAAACAACTCTATCCAAGGGTACGTACTCTAATATCTTTTCAAAAGGAGGTATGGTGCAATGTCAATTGTCATTAGTGAGGTATGTTACTCATCTCGAGCGAGCTTGCATGTACCCTGGCCTAGCAGCCTAGTACCTAGTCAGAAGAAAAGTGGTTAGTGGGCTGGAAAGGCCCGTCGGATAGGCGTCACTCGGATTCAGACCCCTGATCGGACCCACGCTCCTCAGGATCGGTCTGACCCAAGCTCAGACGCTCATGCTCCCATATCCCCCCCAAGTTTGGCTCCCCGCCGACGCGTGGCAGACCACGCTCCGAGGGTAAGCTCGAATCGGAGGAGATGTTACTCAACACCTTGTCATTCAGTGCCCCAGTCGGCACCCTCATAGGCCCTCAGCCGGCCTCAACATGCATGCCCCAGTCGGCACCCTTGTAGGCCCTCAGTCGACCTCGTCATTCAATGCCCCAGTCGACACCTTCATAGGCCTTCAGCCGGCCTTGACATACAGTGCCCTAGTCGGCACCTCTATAGACCCTCAGTCGGCCCTAGCAGGCAACACAACCACTCCCTGACAATAGACTACCATAAGTCGTATGGGGTCGGCACAAGACTGAAGCCATCCTGGTCTCAAACGACAGATATCTCGCTGAGGTGTTGATCTTCCTGCCATACCCTGTCCCCCCATACTACGACCACCTACACTGGTGTCAGGCCGAGTGGCGCCAAAAGGCGCCAGCCATTAAGTTGACAGTGTTCCTTTTCTTAACCCAGTATGCACTACTTTATCCTGCCACCTCTGGGCATGCATCACCTTGTCCTCGCTATATGACAGTAGGTGGCAGGCGGGGCAGGATCTATCAGCTTCCCCGGCTATATAAGCCTCCTCACTCCGCATCTCTCAGGTACATGCAATAGTGCATTTCCTACTGTTCTATTACTTTCCATTGTCATCGTCGAATACTGACTTGACCGTCGGAGTGCCTGGTCGGGAACTTTTCCCAACAGGTTCTAACAGTCTTTGTCTCCCAGGTTAGGAGCGAACCAGCTTAGTAGACTAGCACAGTGATCTCGCGCTCCCCGGAGACCCATCCAGCTGTAGGGGCGTCCAGCTCGCTTCCCGACAGGATCAAATTTGGCGCTAGAAGGAGGGGTATCTCGCCTGATCGGAAGCAAAGATGGGAGACCCCAACCCGTTCGTGATGGCTGTCACCCGCAAGGAGTACGAGGTCCTAATGGCTACGCTAGCTCAAAGGGCCTCTCAAAGGCCCTCACAAGCCCCAGCTAGGTGCCTCAGGTCTCGGAGCCAGTGGCGCATCGACCTTCTGGGGGACAAGGAAGGCCTGCCCGACCTGAGGGCGGCTCAGTGCTTCTCCCTGCGGTTGTCCCCCGAGGCCGAGGTGATAAGGCCCATTCTATGTCAGCAGAAGCCTCCGTGTCCAACCCGATGCACGGGAGGCGGCCAGACAAGGGGAAGGCCCCGGCTGACCCTGTTTCGACCATCCCGGTACGTAGTCCCTTCGCCCAGTGGGTCTTGGAAGACCCAGTTCCTCGCCACCTCCATTTCTTTATCATATCCGAGTATGCGGGAGCTACGGATCTGGAGGAACATCTGATGAAGTTTGAGAGCGCGGCTCTGCTTCATCAATACCCGGAAGGCGTCAAGTGCCGAGCCTTCCTGACAACCCTTTCCGGCACAACCCAAAGATGATTTGACCGACTCCCTGATGGGTCAGTCACGAGCTTTGAGGAGCTCAAAAGAGTATTTCTACAGCACTTTGCCAGTAGTCGGAGGCACCATATGGTGAGCCTTAATCTATTCGCCCTGAAGCAAGGCCCGAAGGAAACCCTCCGGGCCTACATTAGGAGGTTTAATGGCGTGACGCTAGACGTGCCGACTGCCACACCTGAGGTCATGGTCAGTGCCTTCTCCTAGGGCTTGCAGGATGAGGAGTTTTTTCTCTCGCTAATCATGAAGCCCCAAAGGACTTCGACAGCCTTCTCGGCAAGGCTGTTAAATACATCAATGTGGAGGAAACGCAGGCTGTTCGCAAAAAAGAGTAGGTCGCCCCAGCATCTCCCAATCCCGTTCAGGGTGCTAGACCCCCAGGGGGGGCCCATTCGCAGCCCACGTGGGCCTGCCAATCGGGCAGGTATGGAGCGGCGGCACGTATAGCAGGTGGCCCAAGGGTGTCTTTGTGCCCAATGGAGGCCATACTGCACCTTTCATCAGAGCCACGACCACGCCACCGAAGAGTGTCGCCAAGCTGGTCGAGGTCGAGCCCCTGGGTCCCGGGGGCGAGGACGACAGACACCTCCTGGACGAGGTACACGCTGAGGTAGCCCAAACGTCGACCCAGTGGCTGAAGAACTCCAGAGGAACCCCCCCAGCGACCCGCAATATCTTCCCTCAAGGGAACCGGGCTGGGTGCAAGGAAACGAAAGAAGAGCAAGCCAACCAGCAGAACACCATCTGGGGAGGCGTAAACGTCATCTCGGGAGGCCCAACGGGAGGAGACTCCAATCGCGCCAGGAAGGCGTAGGTGCGCCGACTAGAGATTCATCAGGTCGACACCAGTGCGGCCCAGGCAGAGGGGCCTCAGATCAGTTTTGGGCCTCAGGATCTACAGGGACTAGAGGTCCCACACGATGACGCGCTGGTCATTATGTTAAATCCTGAAATTTTAAAGGGCTTAGTTGTAAATTTTAAAGGGCTTAGTTGTAATTTCCCAAACTTGGAGGGCTTTTATGTAAAACTGCTTTAAAAAAACTATTTAAAAACCAAGCCCTAACTTCCTCTCACCTTTCCATTTCTTTTCTTTTTTTTCCCCGACGCCGCAAGCCAAACCTCCCTCGCGACAGCCACTGCCGCCGCGCCTACCCTCTGTTCTCCTTCTCCTTCGTCTTCTCCGGTGCACACGCAAGAAATACTGAGCGCCGTCTTCCTGCTCGTGTCCGTTGACCTCACGCAGTTTTCTTCTCCCTTGCAATCCCACTGCTGTCGCAAGCCCTAAAACGCCAAAGCTCCTCCCTGTTGTGTGCATCGGCCACCAAGCAAGTAAGGAAACGTTGGTTTTGATAGTGATGAATTTTGAATTTGTTCTATGTCGTGATTTTGGGTGACTTGCCGTGAGTTGTTGGGTTAGGAGGATGTTTGTTGTTTCGAATGGTTGTGAGTTTAATTTTCCATAGAGATACTTGTTTTAGGTTTTGGTGTGAGGTTTGGGAAACTGATGGTGGGTTTTCTTCCTTCATGAATCTACTGTTGAGTTGTGTTTTTTGTTCTTTTTCTTGTCTGCCGAGGAAGCCTAGGTTGTAATTTATCAAACCTCTCATATGGGTGTCTTGGTTGTGAATTGATTTAGATTAGTGGATGAACTTGTGCGTTGGTCGGCCATGGTTGGATTATATTTGGTAGAGATGTGTTCTGTGTTTGGTTGTGTGTTAGTTGGCTCTATGACTGTTGTCGTGGGATATGATGTATTATGTGTTGGGTTTGGTAGGGAAGAGTGGGTCAACCTTGGGTTCTGACCTTGTACTTGAAGTGTTATTTTGGGTTTTGAGTTCTTGTTGCGTACTATATGGATTTGGTTTTTACTCAAGATGACCTTTTGGGGTGGACTTAGGCTAAATTGGTGATAAGCCTAATCACGACGATTCAGTGGGCTAGGGATTTATTAATTGATTACGATAATTGAGAATTTTCCTAATTTAGTTTAGAATTTAATTTGGCTATTTTATAATTGTAAAAAAGCTAAATTTATGCCCTTGATATAGGATCTTGAGTTGGACTTGCACGGTTGATCGTGAAGAGATTAAGTTGGACACGTTCTACAAATAAAGGCGGGTACTTCTCCTTTGTACTCGAGTAGTTTTCTTTACCTTAAAAGCATAGTTATATTATGTCTGATAGGTTGCTTGACCTTGTTCTTTGTCGATATTTAAAACATCGCCGTTGAGACTTATTCTTCGTTGATCTTCGAGTGTTCCCAAATTCGTATCTGTATAGTCCTCTATTGGTTTTCCGTTCTGTAAAGTGCCGCTTGTACGCGAGCACTTAGAAGTCCATTAAACACAGATAGGTTTATTTGACATTAGAAACACCCTACCGAGTAGTGTAGGTGCATAATCGTTGGTTTGCGATTTCTGGATGGTTGTATTGATGCATCGTATACTCGTTGGATTTTGTTGCATCGTTGTTTCTTCGGTTGTTTGTGCATCGTATAGCATGCATCATACTTGCACGTTGCATACTAACGACTGTTGGGCTTACATTTGGTTAAGCCGTCGTTAGTCATATTGTTGCTCGATTCACTCAACCACTTGTTATCGTGGTAGTTATTAGAGTGCGAGCATCTGTCCTGTTATGCCAAACAGTGACACCCTCATAGTTGTTTTTAGAGAGATGAGCCGTTGGTGGCTCACACTCACCGTTGTTTGTTTTTTAGGGATATTAGAGCAGTTGATAGCTCCCCCGATGTACCGTGGGTCTGGAGTGTGGACTCCCCAGCATCTTGTCCACTCAACCACACCTTTTGTGGTATTTGTTATTAGAGTGGTACAGTTGTCACAGCCCTACCCACTCGGTCACACAGATGGGATGTGTTGACGGCTTGACTGACGTCAGGGGTGACACATGTCATTGCATCATATGCATACGTATTTCTTTTATGCATTTGCTTGTGTTTGATGCACTTCTATGAGCTATGGTTGTTGCACATGATTGACATGCATGCATATGTTGGATTTATCGTTGTCGTGTTGTTTATACCTGCTTAGTTGATGTTCTGTTTTATATCAGTTGTTATTCGGTTTTATATCTTGTTGTTTTATATATGTTATGCATGTTTAGGAAATCTTATATTTCTTATGGACTGTACACTATTGATTTCTCTACTCCGTTATCCTTATTATGCCATGCTTATTTGTCTACTCATATACCCGCAGAGTCCACCCGGACTCACCACCCATGCTTTCCTTTTTGTTGTTTCAGATAGCATGTAGAAGTATTTCTTGGAGCTAGGAGAGGATCCAGTTGTCAGTCCCCAGTGTTGAGTTGTTTCCGTTTTGGCTCGGGTGTTTTGTTTTCGGCACTTGGTGAGTTTAGCCTTTTATTTGTTTTCGTGTATTCGGACCGGTTTTATTGTTATCAGAGACATTCGAGTTCTCTTTGGATTGTTGTTTCTTTTATGTTTTAAGGTGGCTGAGCCACCCGTTAAATTATTATAAACTGCGTGGTTATGTGTCCTTTTATATATTGTTGTGATGTTAGCCGCATGTGGCTAAGCTATATATGGTGAGATACATGTATTAATTGCCCCATATTGTCCGTCGTACAGGGGAGATGTTGTCCGATTTTCAAGGAAGCATGTGCCTCTGGGGGCGTGACACATTACAACCGTCATCTCCAACTATCAAGTCCACCGCACCATAGTGGACGCCGGCAGCTCGGTCAACATACTCTACAAGAGAGCGTTCGACCAGCTCCAGATTGAGAGGTCCCAACTGGACCTGGTGGGGACCCCGTTGTTCGGCTTCACGGGGAACCAAGTGTAGCTCATCGGCCAGATTCGACTGGCCATTTCCTTAGGCGAGGAGCCACTGAAGAGGACTAGATGATCCACTTTCTTGGTGGTAGACGCTCCTTCAGCCTACAACGTCATCTTGAGCCGGTCGGCCCTCAACGAGTTCCGGGCCATCGCCTCGACCTTCTACCTGAAGATTAAGTTCCCAGTCGGGGACAAGGTGGGAGAAGTCAAGGGCGACCAGAGAGTGGCTCGGAGGTGCTACGTGGACGACATTCGGGTAGAGAGTCACAAGGCTCCACGCCCCTTCTCTGATTGCAACATGGTTCAAGCCTCCACGTGGGTTGAGTTGCATGATGACAAGGAGGAGGTCAAACTCCTCCCAGATCGAGAGGAAGCTCAAGTCAAGATTGCAACAGGATTGCCGGAGGAGCTACAGAAGCCCCTGCTAGAGTGCTTGGCTTGAAACCAAGACGTTTTTGCCTGGTCAGTCAAAAACTGAAAGGTGTCCGACCGGAGGTGGTAGCATCGCCTCCACGTTTATCCTCACACTCGGCCCGTAAAACAGAGGAAATGGGACTTCAGCACCGAGCAAAATAAAGCGATCAGAGCTGAAGTTGAGAAGCTGCTGGAGGCCGGTCACATCCGGGAGGTGCAGTTCCCGACCTGGTTAGCCAACGTAATGTTGGTACCTAAGCCGGATAATAAGTGGCGGATCTGCATTGAGTTTCGAGATCTCAACAGGGCCTGCCCGAAGGACTGCTATCCCTGCCTCGGATCGACCAGATGGTGGACTCGACGGCTGGCAGCGAGTTCATTTCCATGCTGGATGCCTACCATGGGTATCATCAAGTACCCCTGGCCTCTGATGACCAGGAGAGGCTCAGCTTCATCATGGCGAACGATACCTACTGTTACACTGTCATGTCGTTCGGGCTGAAGAATGCTGAAGTGGAGCCACCTACCAGCGCATGATGAATAAAGTCATCCGATCTCAGATCGGAAGAAATGTTGAAGTATATGTGGACGTCATCCTCATCAAGTCCACTCGAGCCGAAGGCTTGATAGCCGATGTCAAGGAAACATGCCAAACACTGCACAGGTACGGGCTCAAATTGAATCCTGCCAAGTGTCTCTTCGGTGTCCAGAGCGGAAAATTCCTGGGGTACATAGTGACCGAGCGGGGCATAGAGGCCAACCCCAGCAAGGTCAAAGCCTTGCTAGACTTGCCCCGCTAAGAAATCTCAGAGAAGCACAGCGGCTCACAGGGCGAATCACAGCCCTGTCTCAATTCATCTCCCGGTCGGCTGAGCGGGGATTACCGTTCTTCAAGACCCTACGCAAGGCCACCAAATTTCAGTGAGACGCTGATTGTGACAAGGCGTTTGAAGAACTAAAGGCCTACCTCGCTGAGTTGCCCGTGCTAGCCAAGCTGGAGGTCGGGGAAGTCCCGTATGTCTATTTGGCCGCATCAGCTGACTCGGTTAGCATGGTCTTAGTCAAGCAGGAAGTAGCCGAGCAGCATCCAGTGTATTTCTTTGCACATCTATTAAAGGGAGTCGAGTGTCGGTACATGACACTCGAGAGGTTGATGTATGTGTTATTATTGGGCGCTCAGAGGCTCCGACCTTACTTCTTGGCACACCCCATCGTGGTGTTGACGAACAGTAATTTAGGCCGAGTGGCCTCTAATCCTGAAGCATCCGGGTGGTTGATGAAATGGACCACCGAACTGAGCGAGTACGATATTCACTACCAACCTTAGCCAGCCATCAAGGCTCAGGCCCTCGCAGATTTTCTAAGTGAACTGCATGCGGACGAGGTTGAAGAAGCGTGGCAGATATATGTGGACGGCTCAGCGGCCAAGTCGGGTAGCGGGATTGGTATCCTAATGATCTCTTCGAAGGGAGAGCAGATGCACTTATCCGTCTGACTGGAGTATCGAGCCACGAATAACGAAGCCGAATACGAGACCCTCATATCCAAACTGCAGGCTGCCAAGCATGTGGGGGCAACCCGAGTGATGCTTTATTCCGACTCCCAGCTAGTCACGCAGCAAGTGGTCGGGTGATTTGAGGTCAATAGTGACCGGCTACAGGCCTTCATCGAGGCCTACGAGAAGATGAAGGCCAAATTCCAGGAAGTGCAAGTGTGGAAGATTCCCAGGGAGGATGACTTCAAGGCAGATGAATTGGCTACGTTGGCCAGCTCGGTTGGCTCTTGGGTGCTTCCCCAGCCGGGTGGCCCAGCGCTGCTAATCATGCAAATAGAAAGACAAGCTGACTTAGAGTTGGAATCCGACTGGCGAACCTCAATCATTGCCTACCTCACGAAGGGAGTCTCGCCAGCTGACCGAGAAGAAGCTCGGTGGCTCAAAAAACATGCAGCTTGATACACCATGGTCGACGACGTGTTATACAAAGAGCGTTCTCCCGACCTCTACTCAAATGCCTGGGCGAGGAGGATGCAGACTATGTGATGCGAGAACTTCACATGGGGATCTGTGGAAACCACATAGGAGCTTGTGCGACGGCTCGGAAGGCACTAATGTCAGGCTATTATTAGCCGACCCTGTAGAAGGACGCCAACGAGCTGGTTTCCACCTGCCTGTCTTGCCAAAAGCATCACTGTCTACCACACCGGCCCACAGAGACAATGAAAGCATTGGCCGTCTCCTGCCCCTTTGATCAGTGCGGCTTGGACATTGTGGGGTCGTTCCCGACTGCCGCCGCCCAGAAGAAATATTTGCTGGTGGCTGTCGATTACTTCTCCAAATGGATAGAGGCTGAGGCTCTAGCGCGCATCACTGAGCAGACGGTGATAAAGTTCCTATGGCGGGACATATTATGCCGATATGAAATCCCGCACAAACTTGTCTCAGACAACGGAAGACAGTTCCAAGGTCGAAGGATACAAGATTGGTGCTCGAAGTACGGTAACAAGCAAGCCTTCACCTCTGTAGCCTATCCCCAAAGCAACGGCTAGGCAGAAGTGGCCAACCGGGAGATCCTTAATGGATTAAAGACTAAGCTGGATCATGCCGAAGGAACATGGGTCGACGAGCTCCCGAGCGTCTTGTGGGCCCTGCGGACTACACCCAAAGAGACCACGGGGTGCACACCTTTCCAGCTAGTCTACGGGAGCGAGGCGGTAATCCCGGTCGAGGTCGAATATGAATCGGATCGACGGGTAGCCTATGACGAGGATAACTCGGAATGGAGGCGGCTGGAGCTGGACTTGGTCAATGAAATCACAGACAAAGCAGCCGCTTGGATGTTCGCATATTGACAGAAAATGAAACAGAAGTATGATCGGAAGGTACTGCCGAGGACATTCCAAGTGGGGGACCTGGTCTGGAAGAGAATCAAGCCTGTTGGAGATGTAAGTAAACTAGAGCCGCAATGGGGAGGACCCTTCAAAGTTATTCAGAAGCTCACCTCAGGGGCTTACTACTTAGAGAATGAGAAAGGAAAAAGGTTGGATTGACCCTGGAGTGCGATTCACCTTCAACCATACCGGGTGGCCAAATGAGAGGTTGTAATGTGAATGTAAAATACTCATGATAGTGGAAAAACATGGTCCTCACTCCGCTCGCAGGTACTCCAGACTCTCGTCTCTGCATGAGTTATAATCGGGATCCGCTCCCATCAATCCCTTGGATCGGCTCTCAGTCGGACGCGTGGTGGCCTACTCTCCCTGAGTCTTGCCTGACCGAGTGCGCAAAACTCTTGTCTCGCCGGCAAGTTATAAGCGGACCAGCTTCCGCGCCCCACTCGATGCAGTGTCTCCGATCGGACGTGTGGCGGCCCACGCTCCTGAGAATCAGCCTGAACCAGTGTCCAGACTCTAGTCTCCGCACGAGTTATAATCGGGATCTGCTCCCATTTATCCCTCGGATCGACTCTCAATCAGACGCGTGGCGGCCCACGCTCCCTGGGTCTTGCCCGACCAAGTGCGCAAAACTCTTGCCTCGCCAGCAAGTTATAAGCGGACCAGCTTCCGCGCCCCCACTTGGTTCAGTGTCTCCGATCAGACGCGTGGCGGCCCACGCTCCTGAGAATCGACCTGAACCAGTGTCCAGACTCTCATCTCCGCACGAGTTATAATCGGGATCCACTCCCATCTATCCCTCAAATTGGATCTCAGTCGGACGCGTGGCGGCCCATGCTCCCTGAGTCTTGCCCGACCGAGTGCACAAAACTCTTGCCTCGCCAGCAAGTTATAAGCGGACCAGCTTCAGCGCCCCACTCGGTTCAGTGTCTCCGATCGGACGTGTGGCGGCCCACGCTCCTGAGAATCGGCCTAAACCATTGTCCAGACTCTCGTCTCCGCACGAGTTATAATCAGGATCCGCTCCCATCTATCCCTCGGATCGGCTCTCAATCGAACGCATGGCGACCCACGCTCCCTGAGTCTTGCCCGACCGAGTGCGAAAAACTTTTGCCTCGCCAGCAAGTTATAAGCGGACCAGCTTCCGCGCCCCACTCGGTTCAGTGTATCCGATCGGACGCGTGGCGGCCCACGCTCCTGAGAATCGGCCTGTGTTGGGACCGGGTGCATGTTGAAAAGGATACGGGTTCGTAAATTTTAAAATATTTACGTGCAGCGAAAGAATTAGCATAAATAATTTCTCAAATTATTTTTAACCACGTATCTAGCATGCGACCTTATGATGTGTGGACATGATCATAAATTAAAATTTTGCGAAAAAGTAAACTAATTTACTTAGTACCTCGCGTAACTCGAAGCAAGGGACGAGATCCAACCGTAGCGTCCCATGGAAGCTCCGCCTCTATTCACGTCCACGCCGAGTTCTCTTCGGGATGACTTCGCAAAGCCACGAGTTTTGTGCCGACGAGGACTACTAGATTCTCCAAAGACACAACTAGAATATCAAGAGAGAGATATAGAAACTAACCACCAAGTAACGGAATCAAGATTCCGTGAAGGGATGAAGGAGACGCGACCCGCTTCGTCTTGGTGGTGGCTCATGGCTAGGGAAGGTGGCGCCGACCCTAGAGGGAGAAAGTGGCACCGGCCCTAGAGAGAGAAAGGGTGCCGGCCCTAGAGAGAGAGAGAGAGAGAATAAGGGAGAGAGAGAGAGCTTCTTAATCTCTTGATTAATTGGAATTCAAGGCTTGCCTTTGGTTCCTTTATATAGTAGTCTCTCCATTGCCAAGTCTCCCTTTTAACGGAATTAACGGAATAAATTTTCATAAGAAATTTATCTTATAAATTTTCTTATGAATTATTCCGTTATGCCAAGTTTTATTATAACTAATTTTATAATAAAACAAATACATCTCTCCTTTTAATTATGAAATAAAATTTGTATAAAATTTTCTTATCATGGAAAAATCAATTCATAATTGATTTTATAAATTAAAATTAAACCAATTCATGGTTTATTTTAATTTCCATAAAAAAAGAATAAATTTCTACAGTTTTCTTTATAAATCTCTTTATATAAATTAATTTATTTATCTATAATTTTATAAAACAAATCGCGCTTGATTTATTTTATAATTTAAACCAAATTAATTAGTTTTCTCTCCTTGTGGTGGCCGGCCAAACCAAAGAGGGTGGGCCGGCCAAACCAAGCCAAAGCCCTCGCGCGAATTAAACTCATTTAATTCGCCCAATAAGCCTTCAAAAGACTTAGCCATTTTAAGCTTCCGTTGCGCCTCTGATTAATTCAGATTCGACTGATTTCTCTTGATTGAAAAATCTAATTTTTAACTCGTTTTAAATCCCTCGGATTACTCGTAGTGCGTGTGACTAAATAGGCTTTCGATTTATGTTAGCCGTCTATAATCAACCAATTATAGAACGATCATGAGTGGCACCTAGTAGTACATCATGATCCCCAATTAATCGAAAGATCAACGGTTGACCTCAGAAATAATTCTGAAACCCTTCAGCAGCTCTAATGAATCGTGCCTCATTCCCTTCACCATCTTATACCCATTTGGTTCAGGACATGGTCTGTGTGTGTCAGTCCCCACTAGGCTGACTACGTCACACCTAGCCCAAGTAACGTTCTCTCGTCCTTTGGATTTCTAATTACTCTCATGTATTTAAGAGACTCATACTCTAAACATGTCATGCTCTGGCCAGAGGCTTTGAGTAACAATCCGACGATAGGCCTTGGGTATACATCTCCTCGCAAGGAGTAGTGAATCCTTTGTAGGATGTTCAAACATCTTCGGGCGCTTCGGCTTATACCCAACCATCCTCGGTCCACACCTCCTTGGAGATGCTTGCTTAAGATGTTAAAGTATAAGTCTCCATGACCAAGATGACTTGAACACCGCAAGTCAAAGGAACATCGCACTTAAGCTGCGGTAAGAACTTCACTGACATGTCTATATATAGACTACCATGTGAAGTTTTACAGCCAGTCACTCCAATGAACTAGTTCCCTTAACTAGCATTCATGTTTATCTCCGGATATCCCAATGTCACCAGCCAGTGAGAATCAGCTGATTAGAGAATAACCCATGCTAGTCTCAATAGAATTGATAGTGTCCGTATTTATCAATTCATCGACTAGGGATATTTTCAATACTTCACAATTGCACATGTAGAGATAATCACTAGTTGTGATTCCATCACAAATTCTCTCATGCTGTGAATTGTATTGCGGGCATTGAGTAGATGAGTTTAAGATCCCAATCAAATACACAAACATGTATACTCAAATAGTGAATTTTCATTTATTAAAATAAATATTTACAATCATAAGGCGATTCCCTTAGGACACTTCTCTCATATTACTAACAGCCTGAACTAGTGACCAGACTCTCGTCTTCGCACGAGTTATAATCGGGATCCGCTCCCATCTATCCCTCAGATCGGTTCTCAGTCGGACGCGTGGCGACCCACGCTCCCTGAGTCTTGCCCGACCGAGTGCGCAAAACTCTTGCCTCGCCAACAAGTTATACGCGACCCAGCTTCCGCGCCCCACTCGATTCAATGTCTCCAATCAGACGTGTGGTAGCCCACGCTCTTGAGAATTGGCTTGAACCAGTGTCCAGACTCTCGTCTTTGTGAGTTCTAAATCGGGAACAACTCCCAGACATCTCCTCGGCTTGGCCTCTAGTAGGGTTCAGGGCGGTCCACACCCCCTGAGCAGGACCTAGGCAGATGCACCATTGCGGACCTTTGTGAGGCCCATGGCTCAGCAAGGACACTTTAAACGACCCGAGTTAGTAGCCTCACACAATTAACTCAGATGGGTTCTCCAAGTATTGGACCACTCACATCTGCTCGAGCAGCTGACGCTAAGAAGCTATTGTGCTTAAGTGTTTCTATCCGTTGTTTGCGAAGTATGGATTATGCCCTCCCGAAGGGCCGATCCACAGACCATTGTACTCACGAGTTTCGTATCCTCACTCGATGAAGTTGGGTTGGGTTGGAGTACCCTTGCTCGGGACACTTACGCCGCCTAGATTCCCAACACTTAAACATCATGCAGACAGAAGAGATAGAAAAAACTGACATTTCTAATAGCAAGACTAATACAAAAACGAGGCATAGCCTCTCTTCAGCAAAAGGAAAATAAAGAAAATGTCCATCAAAACGATCATTCATGGTGTATGGGCTGCCCGACGAGCCTCTCCTTGGGACTTGTCTTGGCGCAGGGACTCGGTATATGCTTTGGCGTGTTGTAGTCGCCGCTGAGTCACCTTCAGCACTGATGCCTGGACGTCATTCTTTTGTCTAAGTTTGCCAAGCTCAGCAGAGCAAGCAGCCCGCTCCTCTTCTTTGGCCTTCAGGTCGGTCCTGAGAGTGGAGATGATGTAACGCGCCTCCTGAAGCTGTGCCTTGAGTGTGACTAGTTCCTCGAGGTCCCAAACTGGGCATGTGGCCTGCAAAAGAGATATCAAACGTTAGAATCAAAAGAAAGAAGCATAGATGAAGGAAAAAGCGGATCTGACTAGCCCTCGAGACGAAGGTGTCAGCGCGTTGAGCAGGACACCGGTAGTGGGTTTCCTGGGGCCCATTTGGAAAATGCTCGTCGAGTGGGTCATACTAATGTACCGCCCGAGCCTATTCCTTGAACGAGGACTTGCAGCTAGGGTACGCCCGGTAGTCTGGGGCAGGTCGGGGCGGCCCAACCGAGTGCAGAGGCTGGCTGATAGTAGCCCCTACAATGTTGGCTAAGGCGGGTAGGCCGACCGACCCACCTGAAAGACCACCCTGGGTTACGGAGGGCAAACCAGCAGGAGCACCTACCGCAGAGGGGGAGCCCTGCGAGTTGTAGTGCTCGGGGAGGTCACCCACATCAAGGGAGAGCAAATAGGACCTCACCAGCAAAGGCTGGGGAGAATGCAATAATAGAGGCCCCACGAGAGAGCGGGGTCGAAGGGCCGCCTTAGACGAGGACGCTGGAAGGAAAGCTCCCGGCTGAAGCAAGGCGGGGGAGGCATCGCGAGTCGGTAGAGGAAGAGATACCTCGTGAGCTGGCGGAGGATGGGTGATCTCCAGATCAGAGATCGCTGGAATGGGAACCGCCGCCTCTTCCTTGGTCAAGGCTGGGAGAACCAACCTAACCCTCTTAGCCGAGGGGGAACGACCAGCAGATGCAGATAAGGGTGACGAACTAGCTAGCCGAGCCCTCGGCGTATAACCATCCACAACACGAAGTTCGGGATCGATGATCGGCGTTTCACCCTTGCTCGTACTAGGTCTGAGGGAGATAACTCTTGGGAAAGGCGACGGTTGGAGAGCGAACAGTTTGCCCGTTTGAATGATGGGCTCATCAGCAGGGAGATAAAATCCCTCATCTGAGGAGGTGGGTGACCTTTTGAGGGAGAATGGTTCCTCTGAAGATGAGGTTGACATCTCATGAGAGTAAGGAAGGTGGCCGGAAAATGGAAGGGGAGAATCAGGGGGAGCAAAAGTTCTAGGTGTTCCATGTCTAAGTCTTCTGAAGAGGACATCTGATAATGAAGGAGCGCCGAGGAAGGTGGTCGAAAAATGGAAAGCGACAAAGGCCATGCGTAGTAAAAGGCGATGCGGGAGCGTTGATCCGTGGTGACGGGAGTTGTAAATTGCTCCTATATATAGAAGAAGATGAGCGATCTCAGTCATTCAGAGAATGCCTCGATAAATCGCGGGATCGAACGGTAACCCTCCGATGGTATCAGGGGGGATATCGAGACTCGACGAGATGTAAGCATGTCGGTGGCGTGAAACGATTCGTCGCCCGAGGTGCCCATGATCGGTGATTGACGCTTCGCTACTTGATGCGTCATTCATTCATTGACACGTCCACTCGCCAGTTAATGCAATCGTCAGTAACCGGGATACGAATCGGCCTGATATGACAATTCAAGAGAGGTAGGCCGGTCAGTCGGACGACTGAGCTAGAGAAGGCTGACTTGGCTCAGACCCTCGTTAGATCAAAAATCCCTTGGTTCAGGTCCTAGTCGGACGTGTGGCGGCCCACGTTCCCCGGACTTTGACTTGACCAGGCGGCCAAACCTTCATAGACAGGTCAGCTCCCGCACATCCATTGGTTCGGGTACCGGATGGGCGCGTGGCGACCCACGCTCCCCGGGTCTGACTCAACCAAGTGGCCAAATCTGTATAGGCAGGATAGCTCCAGGTCGGGCGCGTGGCGACCCACGCTCCCTGAGCACAACTCGATGAAAAGGGTTATCTCTCGGGATGACTTGTCCATAAACGGGTCTATAATATTTCCTCAGATGGTTGCCTAACTCTCAGTCAGTTGGCTCAAGAGGCTTACATTTTGTAATTGTCATACCCAGATGTACCGCCCGAGCACCCGCAAAGCCCGGCAGGCCGGGTGCACTCCCTCCTGTATGGCCAGCCTTTAGAGGTTGTGCGTCCTTAACCTCTCGGCTCAGTGGCTTACACGACGGAGACATATCTCGAGCCAAGCGTTCAAACGGCTCTCACTCGGATTATTAACACTTGATAGTGAAAGTAATCACAAGAAGCCCGAGTGGACGGAAAAATTGCCATTCAGCAAGCAAAAGTATTACATAACCAGAGGGCAGTCGCCCTTACACATGCAAAGAAAGAAAAATAAAATAGAAGGGTCGACCCTCACTTAAAAGGCTCTTTGGTTATGTCGGGCAAGTCTGGTCACATATCCTGAAGACAGACGGCAGTGGGGGGCATATCGGGGGATAAATACCCGCCCCGTTTTAGTTGCCGGATCGTACTAATTCCTTGATGCGCCAACACGGCCCGAAACTGCTTAGAAATCTCAATGGAATGCACCGGGGAATTAAGGCACTCGAGCCTGTGCGCTTCCAACCTTTCAGCTTCCGACTCCTTGTAAGAGCGAAGCTCCACCAGTTCTGTTCAAGCCGCCTCTCACTCGGCTTTCTCCTTCATCAACCACTCAAGCTCCTCTTTTTGATCTTGCAAAGATCGATCCTCGAAAGAGAGCTCTGCCGACAGCTCGGCTATCCTCTGTGCCTGCGCCAAGGCCTCGGCATCTTTGGCCTCCAGCTGGGCCCGGAGAGAGTCAGTAGCCACAGACATTTCCCTAAGTTTAGTCTCCGCCTGGGTCAGTTTGTCCTGGGTCTTCGCCTGAAGACCCCAGGCCTTCCGCTCGTTATGCTTCAGGGTGGAGATTCTGAGGTTCGTTTGAGATATAGCTAAGTTAGATGTCTCGACTTGGCCGCGGGCAGCCTCTAGTTGCTCTTCACAACAAGCCAGTTGGACGTGGAGAGTTTGGACCTCGGCTCGCAAGTTGGTCAAAGTAGGTTCATCGGAGACAAGCTGAGTATGCTTCAGGCGGGTCTCCAGATGCTCCACTTCTTTCTCGACCGTAGCTCGGGCCGAGGTCTGGGCCAAGAGCGCCATAGAAAAGCCATGGCAGGATCCCACAAACTGCGAAATAGGCGCCGATCTTAAGAACAAGAAACGAGGGGCTCAGTAGGGGGTCGGATTAATCCAGGCATACCTGGGTGGCCTTGAGAAAAAAGGTGTCAGCTTTATTGCGAGGACCCTGAAAGTAAGATTCCTCGAGTCCTTGCGCGTAGCGGTCGGCCACCGGGCCATATAGGTGAAGATCTTGATGCCGGTCTGGTAGCTCGCTCGGTGGCATCCTCAGGTGGCAGTCGGACCGAGTGGGCACCAAAAGGTGCATCATCGGATGCGCGACTGGCTCCTCAGCGGACGGAATCCCTGACCCTTCGGGCATCGGCTGGTCGAATGCATCAGAGGTGATAGAGGGGTTGGTAGCCGGTGCAATAGTATGGGGATCGGCAACGGAGTCATTGGCAGGGTCGGCTGCAGGAGTGATTGCCGGTGGGTTGTCAGGGGAGTTGTCAACAGGTATGATGGCGGAAGAATCAGCGACAGGAGGCACAAAGGGAATGATAGCAGTGGAGGTAGGAGGAGCTCCCGAATCGGGAATCGTTCTTTTCTTTTTCTTCTTCTTCTTCTCCAGGCATTTGCTGGAAGAAGGATGAGATGAGCCCCCCCCCCCTGGTCGGGGAAGACGCTCTTCGACGTTTGGACGGAGTACGCTGCTTGGCGGGCAGGGGTGGCGCTGTCTCAGAAGCAGTGAAGCAGTGGGCGTCGACTCCGGTACTGTCAAAGTCGAGTTCACCAAGACGTCCTCCGCTGAGGCACCTCTCCTTGTCGCCAACACGACGGTGACCCAGGCCCGCAGCTCGTCCTCATCTAGTCTGAAGTCTTCCTTCAGGGACGCGGACAGCAACATAGGAACTTCAAGAGTAAAAAGGAGCTCAGGCATAATTAAAGAGTGGGCCAGGAAGATGTCGTAATGCTTACCGACTGCGGACAACGAGGGGATCGGCCCGGAGCAGGTGTCCTCCATGAAAGTGCCTACCCTCTAACTCGGCCGTGACAGTCTGGTAGGCCACGGAGGTGCGATAGTTTTTGGGGAGGAGATCAGGGACAGGAAGCTCCTCGATCCAGGTCGTAGGTCAGCTCAGGGTCAAGGTGGGCTTGATGAAAAAGTAACGCTCTTTCCATCCCTTGTTGGAAGAGGGATGATTCACGAGGAAAGAAGCTTTGGCTCGGGCTTGGAAGAAGAAGTCGTCCGACTCTTGCTGTTTGGGGTAGAAAAAGTAATGGAAGTGCTCGGGCTCTAGGGAAATCTTGTATAAGGCGAAAATGATGATTGAACCGCATATTAGGCGTACGACATTCGGAGCCAATTGGGGTAAAGGAATTTGAAAATGTTCGCAGATAGCAAAGATGAAGGGATGAATGGGAAAGCGAAGACCGGCTTGAAGGTGGTCTCGAGATAAAGTAAGGTAGTACAGTGGGGCAGAGTTGGGTCGATCATTTGATTTTGGCAGGCGCAGGTGGTGGTCGGAAGGGATTAAGAAGTCCGACCAGATTTGCTCCAGGTCATGGGCAGTGAGGTCAGTCACCATGGCAGAGTACCATGGCGGAGAAGGGGAGGAAGACGAAGAAGGAGAAGCCATTAGATAAGAAAGAAAGAGGAAACTGACCGAGGGAAAGAGTCGCCGGAGAAGAAAGCCGGAGAAGAAAAGCTGTCAAACCCTAGCAGAGCTAGAAGCGGTGGAGAACGATGCTGAAGTTAAGATGTCGTAAGATGAACGACCATATGAGAAGCCCATTTATGGGGATAGAGGAAGGAAGCCAATCGTTCGATGGGGAAACGGGAGAAGCGTTCGACCATGCTAAAACCATCGGATCTGACTCGGATAGCTCTCGGGATGGCTGGCCACACGGGTGGGTTGAACATTCGAGAAAAGGAGTGGCGCATCCCTCGTTACGCGAGAGCAAGTGGCTTGGGAGCGCGAGTCCTAGGTCATTAAGGCGGCAATTAAAGAGAAGATACGCCATGATTTCAAAAAGGTCCCAAAGAAACGGATTGCCTAGTAGATGATTCCTCTGTGTAAGGTTGACTGCAAAACCTGATCACTCAGGTGCGCCAGGCTCGAGCCAGAGTCGGGGTCCAGTCTGTCGGACTTCCTGCCTCCTTCGACTAGACTTGAGGGGGATGCTTATGATCCCGGGCCAGCTTGCATGTAGCCTGGCCAGGCAGCCTAGCGCCTAGTCAGAAGGAAAGTGGTTAGTGGGTTGGAAAGGCTCGTTGGATAGGCGTCACTTGGATCCAGGCCCCTGATCGGACGCGTAGCGGCCCACGCTCCTCAGGATCGGTCTAACCCAAGTAGGGGTGTCAAAAATCAACACGACTCGACGACCCAACACAAATCGACCCGAAAAAAATCGGGTTCGGGTTGAAAATTTTCGGGTTCAGGTCAGGTTGGGGTTGTAGGGTTTCGGGTTAAAAATTTTTGGGTCGGGTTCGGGTTGACCCAAATTTAATGTTGGGTGGATTTTTTAGAGTTAAATCAAATTTTATTTTGAAAATTAAGATATTTTTATGTATATTAATATCAATATTAGTATGATCATGATGGAGTATTAAGATAAAAGTGAAGAATTAATTATAGGAAAAATAGCGAAAAAAGATGTTTTGAATCGATTTTTCGGGTTATTCGGGTCGGGTTCGGGTTGATCGAGTTGGTCGGGTTCGGGTTCGGGTTCGAGTTCGGGTTTGGGCATTTCGGGTTGAAATCGGGTTCGGGTCAGGTTCGGGTTGGGAGTTTAAAAAAAAATTTCCCAACCCGACCCGACCCACCCAAATTGACACCCCTAGACCCAAGCTCAGACGCTCATGCTCCCATATCCCCCCAAGTTTGGCTCCTCGTTGACGCGTGGCGGACCACGCTCTGGGGGTAAGCCTGAACTGGAGGGGACGTTACTCGACACCTCGTCATTCAGTGCCCCAGTCGGCACCCTCATAGGCCCTCAGCCGGCCTCGGCATGCAGTGCCCCAGTCAGCACCCTCGTAGGCCCTCAGCCGGCCTCGTCATTCAGTGCCCCAGTTGGCATCCTGATAGGCCCTCAGCCGGCCTCGACATGCAGTGCCCAGTCGACACCTCCATAGACCCTCAGTCGGCCCTACCAGGCAACACAACCACTCCCTGACACCAGACTACCAAAAGTCGTACGAGGTCGGCACAGGATTGAAGCCATCCTGGTTTCAAATGACAGATATCTCGCTGAGGTGTTGATTTTCCTGCCATACCATGTCCCCCCGTACTACGACCACCTACACTGATGTCAGGCCGAGCGGCGCCAAAAGGCGCCAGCCATTAAGTTGACAATGCCCCTTTCCTTAACCCAGAATGCACTACTTTATCCTGCCACCTCTGAGCATGCATCACCTTGTCATCGCTATATGGCAGTAGGTGGTAGGCGGGGCAGGAGCTGTCAGCTTCCCCGGCTATATAAGACTCCTCACTCCGCATCTCTCAGGTACGCGCAATAGTGCCTTTCCTACTATTCTATTGCTTTCCAATGCCATCATCGAGTACTGACTTGACCGTCGGAGTGCCTGACCGGAGACTTTTTGTTAGTGATATGAGAGAAGTGTCCTAAGACAATCGTCTTATGATTGTAATCAATTATTTAAATAAATGAATATTCACTATTTGAGTATACATGTTTGTGTATTTGATTGAGATCTTAAACTCATTTACTGAATGTCCGGAATACAATTCATAGCATGAGAGAATTTGTGATGAATTCACAACTAGTGATTATCCCTACATGTGCAATTGTGAAGTATTGAAATTGTCCCTAGTCGATGAATTGATAAATACGGACACAATCAATTCTGTTGAGACTAACATGGGTTATTCTCTAATCAGCTGATTCTCACTGGCTGATGACATTGGTATGCCCGGAGATAAACATGAATGCTAGTTAAGGGAACTAGTTCATTGGAGTGACTGGCTGTACAACTTCATATGGTAGTCTACATATAGATATGTCAGTGAAGTTCTTACTGCAGCTTAAGTGCGATGTTCCTTTGACTTGCGGTGTTCAAGTCATCTTGGTCATGGAGACTTATACTTTGACATCTTAAGCAAGCATCTCCAAGGAGGTGTGGACCCAGGATGATTGGATATAAGCCGAAGTGCACGAAGATGTTTGAACAGCCTACAAAGGATTCACCACTCCTTGCGAGGAGATGTATACCCGAGGCCTATCGTCGGATTGTTACTCGAAGCCTCTGGCCAGAGCATGACATGTTCAGAGTATGAATCTCTTAAATACATGAGAGTAATTAGAATCCGTAGGACGAGAAAATGTTACCTGGGCTAGGTGTAACGTAGTCAGCCTAGTGGGGACTGACACATATAGACCATGTCCTGAACCAAGTGGGTATAAGATGGTGAAGGGAATGGGGCACGATTCATTATAGCTGCTGAAGGATTTCAGAATTGCTTCTGAGGTCAACCGTTGATCTTTCGATTAATTGGGGATCATGATGTACTACTAGGTGTCACTCATGATCGTTCTATAATTGATTAATTATAGACGACCAACATAAATCGAAAGCCTATTTAGTCACACGCACTACGAGTAATTCGAGGGATTTAAAACGAGTTGAAAATTGGATTTTCCAATCAAGAGAGATTAGGTTTGGTTGAGTCAAACGATAAGTCGAATCTGAATTTTTCAGAGACGCATCGGAAGCGTAAAATGGCTAAGTCTTTTAAAGACTTAATAGATGAATTAAATAAGTTTGATTCATTGGGGCGTGGCTTGGATGGGTCGGCCAAAGAGGGCCTCTATCCTCTTTGCTTGGCCGGCCACAACAAAGGGAGAGAACCAAGTTTTTGGTTCAATTTATAAAATAAACCAAGTGTGGTTTGTTTTATAAAATTATGGATGATATAAATTTTTTATATAATAAACCAAGGTTTGTTTTATTTTTCATGGAAATTAAAATGAACCATGGATTGGTTTATTTTATAAAATCAATCATGGATTAATTTGCCATGATAAGGAAATTTATTCCATAAGAGAAAAGAGACTTAATTGATTTTTTATCATGAATTAAAATATGATTTTAACCATGATATAAAATCAAACTTGGCATGATAGAATTGTTAGTGATTTGAGAGAAGTGTCTTAAGGCAATCACCTTATGATTGTAATCATTTATTTTAATAAATGAATATTCACTATTTGAGTATACATGTTTGTGTATTTGATTGAGATCTTAAACTCATTTACTGAATGTCCGCAATACAATTCATAGCATGAGAGAATTTGTGATGAATTCACAACTAGTGATTATCCCTACATGTGCAATTGTGAAGTATTGAAATTGTCCCTAGTCGATGAATTGATAAATACGGACACTATCAATTTTGTTGAAACTAGCATGTGTTATTCTCTAATTAGCTGATTCTTACTGGCTGGTGACATTGAGATGTCCGGAGATAAATATGAATGCTAGTTAAGGGAACTAGTTTATTGGAGTGACTGGCTGTACAACTTCATATGGTAGTCTACATATAGATATGTCAGTGAAGTTCTTACTGCAGCTTAAGTGCGATGTTCCTTTGACTTGCGGTGTTCAAGTCATCTTGGTCATGGAGACTTATACTTTGACATCTTAAGCAAGCATCTCCAAGGAGGTGTGGACCCAGGATGATTGGGTATAAGCCGAAGTGCACGAAGATGTTTGAACAACCTACAAAGGATTCTCCACTCCTTGCGAGGAGATGTATACCCGAGGCCTATCGTCGGATTATTACTCGAAGCCTCTGGCCAGAGCATGACATGTTCAGAGTATGAATCTCTTAAATACATGAGAGTAATTAGAATCCGTAGGACGAGAAAACGTTACTTGGGCTAGGTGTGACGTAGTCATCCCAGTGGGGACTGACATACATAGACCATGTCCTGAACCAAGTGGGTATAAGATGATGAAGGGAATGGGGCACGATTCATTATAGCTGCTGAAGGATTTCAGAATTGTTTCTGAGGTCAACCGTTGATCTTTCGATTAATTGGGGATCATGATGTACTACTAGGTGTCACTCATGATCGTTCTATAATTGATTAATTATAGACGGCTAACATAAATCGAAAGCCTATTTAGTCACACGCACTACGAGTAATCTGAGGGATTTAAAACGAGTTGAAAATTGGATTTTCCAATCAAGAGAGATTAGGTTTGGTTGAGCCAAACGATAAGTCGAATCTGAATTTTCAGAGATGCATCGGAAGCGTAAAATGACTAAGTCTTTTGAAGACTTAATAGATGAATTAAATAAGTTTAATTAATTGCGGCTTGGCTTGGATGGGCCAGCCAAAGAGGGCCTCCATCCTCTTTGCTTGGTCGGCTACAACAAAGGGAGAGAACCAAATTTTTGGTTCAATTTATAAAATAAACCAAGTGTGGTTTGTTTTATAAAATTATGGATGATATAAATTTTTTATATAATAAACCAAGGTTTGGTTTATTTTTAATGGAAATTAAAATGAACCATGGATTGGTTTATTTTATAAAATCAATCATGGATTGATTTACCATGATAAGGAAATTTATTCCATAAGAGAAAAGAGACATGGTTGATTTTTATCATGAATTAAAATATGATTTTAACCATGATATAAAATCAAACATGGCATGATGGAATAAGTCATTCCATATTTGAGAGGCTTGATGGTTGAGAGGCCACTATATAAAGGACCCAAGGCAAGGCTTGGATGATAATCGAAGTGATGAAGGCATAGGCTCTCTCCCTCTCTTCCTCTCCTTCTCTCCCCTTCTTGTCGTGCGCCAACCAGCCCCAAGAAGGATCTTTTGCCGCAAGCTTCTTCTTTTGCTTCGCCGGAATTTTGATTCCGGCCATCCTTTTGTGGTTAGTCTTCCGACTTCTCGGAGAATCTAGTAGTTCTCGAGAACACGAAACTCGTGACTTTGCAAAGTCATACCGAAGATACTCGGCGGAGCTTCCAAGGGACGCTTACGGTTGGATCTCGTCTCTTCCTTCGAGTTACGCGAGGTAATACGTAAATTAGTTTATGTTTATGCAAAATTTTAAATATATGATCATGTCTACACAAGATAAAATTGCATGCTTAGATGTGTGGTTAAATAATTTGAGAAATTATTTATGCTAAACCTTCCGCTGCACGTAATTAATTTTAAAATTACGAACCCGCATCCATGTCAACTTGCACCCGGTCCCAACACTTTTCCCGGCGGATTCTAACGGTCTTTGTTTCCCAGGTTAGGAGCGAACCAGCTCAACGATCTCGCGCTCCCCGAAGACCCATCCAGCTCGCTTCACGATATGATCAGTTACGTATGTTTCCTGTACTATCTCACACATATATAAATCATTAGTTACTTCAACTAGTTTATTTTTATTTATATATATAAAAGAGACTGCCTTAGATGAAATAACATACCTCTTAATTGATGATGTTGCACAAATAAATAAATAATTAATATACATATAATAATAACAATTATTATTATTGGGTATAGGAGATCATGACGAAGCTATCAAAAGGTACATATACTTCAACCTCTCCTTACATCATACATATATATAAATCATTAGTTATTTTGTCAACTATATGGAGACGTATTAATTGAAGTAATATACCTCATTAATGATGTTGCATCAATATATATTAACATCAAAAATAAATAAATAATATACATATAATAATAACAATTATTATTATTGGGTATAGGAGATCATGACGAAGCTATCAAAAGGTACATATACTTCAACTTCTCCTTACATCATACATATATATAAATCATTAGTTATTTTGTCAACTATATAGAGACGTAATAATTGAAGTAATATACCTCATTAATGATGTTGCATCAATATATATAAACATCAAAAATAAATAAATAATATACATATAATAACAACAACTATTATTATTGGGTATAGGAAATGACGAAGCTATCAAAAGGTACATATACTTCAACTTCTCCTTACATCATACATATATATAAATCATTAGTTATTTTGTCAACTATATTAATTTCTTATATATTTATATATATAAAAGAGACGTATTAATTGAAGTAATATACCTCATTAATGATGTTGCATCAATATATATACATCATGTTGTTGAGTTAAAAATGATGGAAACACAATCCATAAGGTAGGTTACTTCAATATCTTTGTAAGATATGATGGTGCCAGGTCATCATTAATGAGGTATGCTTGACTTTCTCACTATAGCATACATATATATAAATATAAATCATTAGTTATTTCAACTAGTATATTTCTTATTAATATCACATATTAGTATCAATAAGCTACATTAATATATTTACAAGAGAAGATAATGGCACAATAAAATATCTATTTAATATATTATATGCATAAACGGATACACTCTTTTTCAGTATATATATGCATACTAGTTCTATCTGTGGTATGTTACTTGAACATTTTAGCAAGAGGAGATGGTGGTACAAAATTATCAATTAAGTATGTTACTTTATCTTCTTCTTTCTTTTGCTGGATTATTATTTACTTCTCTTATATTGCTTAAACTTGGGCATGGACAGATAATGAAGACAAATAGCTTTGGCGTAAAAGAATAGGATCATATGCAAAGTATTGTTTTCTTTTAATTCTGGATCTATATATCAGAATGAACTCAAATACCATTCAGCCTCCCAGAAAGAAAGCTCAAAGCAATATTAGGGAAAAACCAACTTAACTACATCTCTTATCCACGTATCATTTTATATACGCTGCAGCCTCATCAGTGAGTGAGTGAGGTGTGTTACTTTAACTTCCTCTTCGTTTTGCTGGATTATTTTTTATTTCTCTTAAGCTCCGTTCAATATGTTGGACAATCTTCAGTAAGATTTGCCGGAGTTACAAGGATAATCATATCTGAATTAAAATTACATAAAAACAACTCAGACTTAATTATCGAGATGATCTATGCTTAAAAGGTTGCCAACTAGATCGGTTGGATCATACTCCAAATTGAGCTACTGGGTGCACAAGCCGATCAGAACTTGTGTTGCAAAGTCCAAGAGGCTCTAGTGCCAAGTTACCCCAACACTAGCGACACTGAACCGAGTGGTCTTCGCTAGTCAAATGCTCCATAGATTCGCTTGGGCATGCTCTTCCGGAGCTCGAGTGAGAAGCCGTTGTCTGAGTGCCTAGTGCTCCCGAGTCCCAATGATCGCCGTTGCTTGCGAGTTGATGTGGGAGAACAAGAGGTCACATCGCTTGAGTGGTTCATCATCACCCTAGCAACAATTGTCTGTAGGATTGATGCACATGGGGAGGAGGGTGAATCACGTGTCTTTTAAAATCTTTTCTTTTTCAACCTTTTCGAAATCAAGTGCATAGCGGAAAAACTAAGCGATAAAATGAAATTGAAAAACACGAACACAAGCGATTTACTTAGTTCGAAGTCTTCGACGGCTTCCACTCCAAGACTCAGGTCCGTTGAATATTTCCGATAGGTAACCACTAATATCCTCTACGGTAAACTCTTGATACAGTAATCGAGTACAGATAACAACTGAAAAGTATAACAAACCTATACTTCCCTCTTGCAATAATAAAAGATACACAATAAATGAAATCATTACTAACACTTAGAGGAATGGAATTTGATCGAACTTGTGTGTCGATGTCGGTTTCCAGCAACGGTCGGGCATAAACGAGTAGCAGAACAACCACAACGTAAAGACAGAGAAACAGAGTGATCGGTATAGTAGTTGTTGTGTGTTGCTTGGCTAAACAATCCTTATAAAGACAGTTGAGGGCGCCCTAGTTCCCAAATAGGATGCCTCAGTTCGAAGTTCAATCCGTTGCGCAACCTATGCAACTTATTATCTTGAGGGCACGCTTAATCCCATGTGAGGCATCTCACTTCTGATCGGAAGCCCCTCAAATCCCAACCAAGGCACCTCTAGTGGTTGAAATCTGATCTTCAGCATTTTCTACGCGGAGGCACATGCACTCAGCCATCCAAGACGCCTCCAATTCCAACAGAGGCGCCTCCAGTCAGTTTGGAGGCACCTCGGGTACTGTTCATCTTAGGCATTTTTTACACTTTTAACCCAACAAAAAATTGTTAGTCTAAAAATAAAGTATACCCTACAAAATAGAGTTATCATATTATAAATAGGGTAGATAGAATTATTATTATTTAGATCCTATCGTTCCATGATCAGAATCTAGTCATGGTCTCAGCTTATATATCCGAAATAGCTCTAAGCTACATCCCGCCTACAATCCCACCCGGACTCATCCTTTCCGGATCTCTCTCCTCCAATGACTTACCTTATTTACCATTTGCAGACTTACTCAGCTTCTTGACCCACCAAGTCTTCCTACCAAATGCACCATCTGGACTTCAACTAGATGTCAGGTCCCGCAGATCCAGCTGAACTTCTTGCTAGGTATCAATCTACTTGGGCTGCATCCAATTGTCAAACCCCGCAGACCCAACTGGACTTCCTGCTATGTATCAACCTACCTAGACTTCAGTCTAGTGTCAGCTCCTAAGCCTTTTGCACCTACACACTTAGTAAAAAGGTTAGATAAATAACGTACATCTAATTTTAACCTTTTATCATACATCAAAACCTGAGTTTGACTATTACTGTAAATTGCACCAATATTATCTACATCGCCCATCTGCCCAAGCAGAATCCAGGTGTCGAGGAGGGGAAGCCCAGTGTTGTTGGACGCCAAGTGCTCAGGAACGAACCGAAAGCCTGAGTGTCATCGACTGCTCGAGTCCGAGTGGGTTGCATGAGTTGTGTTGCCCGAGTTCGAGTGGTAAATTAAAAAGCCAAGGATTGAGTTCAAAATAGTTTCCTTAAAATAATTTCGTCCCCTCTAACGGTGTTAGGAGGTCACACTTGTCACGCCCCCAGGGCTCATGCTTACTCGAAAAATGGGCAATATCTCTCCTATACGACGGACAATTTGAAACATTGATACACACAATCTCACACAATATATGGCTCAGCCAACACGGCTGACAACACAAATATAATATAACCTCCACAACCATGCAGTATAAAAGATAGTAATAAAAAGAATCTCATATCCCAATTAAAACTCAAAAATTCAACGACAAATATACCCAATCCATAAATACATAAACCTAACTCCATTCAAAACTATACATAAGTCTACTGAAATAATAGATACGTGTCTGATAAAGTAAATATGGAAAATAAAGAAAATATGAAAATAAAGTAAATGTGGAAAAACTCCAAATGCTAAACACCATGGAACTGGCAATTGAATCCTCTCCTAGTTCCAAGTAACGTACCTATCGACTATCTAAAACAGAATTAGATGCAAGGGTGGTGAATCGGGGCGGACTCTGCAGGTAATTAAATAGATAAACACATGACATATAAAAAGATATACAAGCAAGTAGAAGCAACAGTATATAGTCTCTAAAATAGAACAACATAAATATAGGTGTATGTGTAAAACTGAATGGAAGTGCAGTAATAACTCATACATGTATGTCAATCAAATGCAACAATCATAACTCAAACAAATGCAGCAAACACAAAAAAATGCTTAAATGCACATGATGCAATGATATGTCACCCCTGACATCAGTCAAACCGCCATCACATCACATTTGTGAGGCCCATCACATTTGTGAGGCCGAGTGGGTAGGGTTGTGATAATTGTATGCATTCCAACAACTATAACTACTATAAATGGTATAGTAGACAGGATGTTGGGGAGTCAGCTACTCCAAAATCCCAAGAAAATGGGGAGCCACCAACAGCTATACTATCCCTCGAAAATAACGGTGAGGGTGTTAACTGCTTGCCTACAACTCCAACATTCACTACCCATGAGTGATCAAGTGTGGCACAACAGGACGGCAGCTCGCACTCTAGCAAATATCACTACCCATGAGTGGTTGAGTGGGCAGAGAAACTATATGACTGACGATGGACGTAACCATATGGAAGTTAATGTTCATCAGTATGCAACTATGGTGATATGGTACATGTTACTAATATGCACAATCAACCAGATCACAACTATGCAACAATGTGTTAAACAAATATTAGAATCAATAAATATGCA
Source organism: Boesenbergia rotunda (assembly GCA_024364735.1). Lineage (NCBI taxonomy): Eukaryota > Viridiplantae > Streptophyta > Magnoliopsida > Zingiberales > Zingiberaceae > Boesenbergia > Boesenbergia rotunda. The sequence continues at coordinate 57,806 of JAGFNQ010002655.1, forward strand.
ACTAATATACTGGGTAGGGTATGTCTAATGTCAATCAAACTCTAGTTGTGTTTAATGATCATTCCTAAATACTCACATACAAGCGGTACTTTACAATTCGAGAAATCAACAGGTGAAATTGTATAGACATAAATTTAATTAGCTCAAAGATCAAACAAAGAAAATATCAAAGAATGATATCAAAAAGAACAATAATAAGATAAAGCAATCCTACTCGAAAATAAAATAAGTCATATGCATTTAAGTTCAATAAATTACCGATACAAAGAAGAAGTACTTGCCTTAATTGTCGAACGTGTCCAAAAGAACCCCACGATCGTACACACGTAGATGGTCAATATCCTGTATAATCAAAATTAAGCTATATATACAATTAATAGAGTAGCTAAATTAAATACTAAATTAAATTAGAAAAATTCTCAATTATTATAATCATTTAATTACTCTCACCTAATGATTAATTTTCGGTTAAATAAATCCTTCAAGTTTAGATTCAACTCCCAACCCAATCCTAGACAAGAACTCATCCCAAATTGAGAGTAGCATACGACAAGAATGTTTACAAGTGATAATGGTTGCTCACAGATGCAACCAATTCCAACAATACAACCAATTCCAACAAAATCCTATCCAAAACCCTCACAACGCCAACTCATATTCCTTTAGTAATCCACAGTAAGGCCAACAATAGCACAATCACATGGAACCAAATCAAATCAATCTCTACAAAACAACAATTTAACTCCACCAACCTATAGCAAACTACAAAATATGATCCAAAATAGATTTTGTATCCCAAAAATCAGATTCTACATCCCTACTGATAAATCGATTGAAACAAAATCCCAACAACAAATGATTTACATGGATTAAACCACAATGAACAAATCCTTACCTTAGACGATCACCAAGATGGAACCTTGCTCAGATTCACCCAGAAAATTGGAGCTCACTGTGCCGAATCGAAGGAGCGGCTAAAGAGGAAAGACGATCAAAGAAGGAGGAGGTTTCGGGGCTCTAGGGTTTGTGGCTAGTTGGTTGTGAAGCAGAGAAGGAGAAGAACAATTGCAACAACATGATCGGGAGGAGGGTTTCGCGAAGGGGGTTGTGGCTTAATCGAAGGGGGGTTGCGGCTTCGCGCAATCAGGAGGAGGGTTTTGCGAAGGGGGTTGCGGTTATTGTCGATAACCAATAACACAATAATCGAAGTTATGTTTAGAAATTTGAAGGAAGACCCATAAATTTCTAAGTGCGGTTTTGCAAAACAAAATCAATTTCAGATATAATTGTCTCCTTCCATTGACGTTTTTCAGAAGAGCTTAATATTTTTAAGTAACTTTGGAGTTCACTCTCCAATATGAAAGTAATAAAATCTATTCTTAAGGATTTTTCCACCCGAGTACTTTTACTTCATCTAAGCTCAACCTTAACTAATTAACCTCCTCCTCCTCCTCCTCCTCCTCCTCCTTCTTCTTGTAGTTCAAATTCTTATTTTGAGAAACTTTCTTCCACTTGGGTCTTATAAGAAAATATATGTTCGAAGAATAAAGCATTTCTTGATTCTATTATCGAGTTCATGTGTATATCTGATGTTTGTGACTCATGAAAAAAAAATTGATACGCACTGCTATTATCTATAGATAATATAAATATTCAATCAACATTCTTTAGTTGTATCTTAATCCTTTTCGGATCAAACACCACAATTTTTATAGAACACTCTCACACTCGCAAGTATTTATATAATGATTGTCTTTCATTCCACAACTTAAGGGCTCCATCTTTCTTTTTTTTGAGATATCTTATTTAAAAGATAATTAGTTGTTAACATAACTTTCCCCCACATGTACTCTAACAATTTAGAGCTCAATAGAAAAACATTTAACATCTCCTTTAGTGTGTGATTCTTTTGCTCATCAATATCATTTCACTAAGGAGTATAAAGAGTTTTGGTTTTGTGTCTCACCATGTTCATCATATAACTCGGCATACATATTCACTGTATCAGTCACTTTGTACCCGAATACAAATAGGATAGTTGAAATGAAGGAAAATGTCGGGTGTTTCTTATGATAAACTAATAGTACAATACTTCTAAACCTTAAAGGAAAGTTCTATAAAATGATAATTAGACTTATTATGTTATATGACGTTGAATATTGGGCTATAACTCTAGTGCATAAGCAGAAAAAGAGAGTTGTAGAGATAAGAATATTAAGGTAGATATGTGGACATATGAGGATGGATAAAATAAGAAATGAGATCATTAGATAAAATGTAAGAATTATATCTATTGAAAAAATCTGAGAGACACGTTTAAGATGGTATAAATATATATACTTAGATAGCTAATAAATATTCCATTAAGTGATGTGACACTATGATAAATAGCATATCAAACAAAAAAGAGAAAAATCAAAATGATTTGGTTAATTATAATAAAATAAGATAAAATTTAATTAAATATATATGATGATATAGTAAGGATATAATTTAATGACATAAAAGTATCTACATAGCTGATCTTATTTATTGGGATAAGACTTAGTTATTGTTATTAATTATAATATGAATTTGGATAAAACTTAAAGGATCCTATACTTTTTCACAAATGACCTTTATAAAATCTAGCAAAATAGATTGTCGGAGTGGTCAGATCATTAAAAAACAATCTAGTAGACAAATTTTAAATTTTATAAATTAATAAATGATCATGTTCATATATCTGTAGTTTTTATTTAAATTTATACAAAAATAATTTGTTAAATAGAATAATCTAAGCGAATCTACTTACAAAAGAAAATTTTTAAAATTTTAAAATAAAATAATCACGTCTATAAAAAAATATAAATTTATTAATAAAAAAATCAAAGAAAGGAACTTAGAAAATCTTAGACTTTTAAGGATTTTTTTTAGATTTATTAGAGAAGTATAGGACTGGTGTATGATTATAGAACAGTTTGATTTGAGATTTTTTTTCCTTTACATCCTTTGCATATATTTTATGAATTGTTTATACGAAAAAAAGATATAACCTACATCAATTAAATTTAATTATTGGATAATACCAAATAAAATATTTTTTTAATTTGTCAATTCAGTTTGGATAAAAATCAAAAGATGCCCTTAATTTTAAAAAAAAAAAGAAAAAGAGACGTAGACGTTTGGGTAAAAATAAAATCAACAAATATAATTCGTAGAAATCATTATTTAATATTTTTAATCATATTCATAAAAGAATAAATTTTATTTAAATTTATAATAGATAATTTTTAAAAAATATTTAATAATATACAAATATATATCACATCCATAAATTCAAAAGAAAACTATTTATAATTTATAAAAATATTATTAACAAATTAAAGAAATAATTGTAACCAATAAAAGAAAAAATAATTTAAATTGATAGAAAAATAATTTGACATTCTCCATCGATAAAATTTTGAACTTATAAAATAAAATTAATTATATACTTAAATAAATTTTAATTTCATAAAATAATTTGTAATTTTATTTAATTAAAAAATCTAATGCATCCATTAAACAAATGTAAGTTATAAAAAAAATTACAATTGAAAATAACTAGTATACTAATTGTATTGTCAAGTATTATTCAGTCAATAATATTTGGTTAATTGGTTATTGTTGTGTAAGATGTAAGTTTGACTAGTCACTATCTTAACTCTTATTGAATGCCAAAAATATTTCTAAAATTTAAGAATTTTTCCTTTAGACCCTTTGTTTAATCCTATAAGTTTTTCTCATGAAAAAGATATATATATCCAATATGATTTTTTCCTCATAAATTCTTCTTCTGATGTATGCCTTTCACATAAAAGACATTTATGATTTTTAATATATCTTAACAAGTATTCATGTAACTTCACGTTTAATTTCTGGTATAAAGGTTCTCTTTTTCTGATAAGGGCAAACATAAGTTGATAAGAATGCAAGCGCAAAGTCTGATATGGCCTTGAGCAGTTGATTCGTCCATCTCAAAAAATGGCAGTGGTCTTAGACTTTTTTGTTGAAAGATACATTGGCAAATTATCTGTTTTTATCGAGGGAGAGATAGGTAAAGTGATAGGGGTTAAAGAAGAAATTAAGAGGCTTCATATAAAATTATTAAGAATTAGTCCCTATATTCAAGATGCAGAAAAAAAAAGACGTCGAGATCCTGCGATCAACAATTGGGTGAAGGAATTAAAAGATATCATGTATGATGCAGAAGACATACTTGATCTTTGCATGGTCGAAGGTGGTAGATTATTGGAAGCTCAACCATGTTCTTGTTTAGGGGCATGCTCTCCGGTCAGTTTGCTTTCATCATGCTTCAAGTGTTGTAAGTTCCGCATAAACATTTGGAATAAAATAAAAAAAGTTAATGGCAGACTTAAAGAATTCAAAGAGGATAATAATGTGGCACTCGGGTTAATAAAACAAGAAAATAACTCAGTAGGGGCGTCATCTTCTACCTCTCCTATATATGTGGCGACAGATATTGTAGGGACACAAATTGAAGATGCTGCCCAAAAATTAATTTCGGAGATAGAGCATAGCAAAAAAAGGTGCAGTGTGTTTGGAATTTCTGGTATGGGTGGAATAGGCAAGACCACTTTAGCACAAAGAATATTCAACGATGAAACGGTAGAAAAACACTTTCCAAAAAGAGTGTGGTTACATGTATCCCAGAATTACTCTCAGATTGAGATACTTAAACAGGTATTGAGAGGTGTAGGAGGGAAGGATGATGGTGTTCAGAGTAGAGCAGAAGTTGAGCTCAGAATTGTTCCTTTTCTGTCAGAAAGTTTGCTTCTTGTGTTGGATGATATATGGAGCGCAAGTGTATGGAGTGATTTGCTCAGAAATCCCATTTCGAATGGTTCCTGTAGGACTGCTATCATATTTACTACCAGACATGAAAATGTTGTAAGATCAATGAGAGCTGATTTTGTTCACCATGTTAAGAAAATGGACGAAGACAGTGGTTGGGAATTAATTAGAAAGAATGTTTTTGGAGATGGGGAGGATCAAATAATTTCTGAATTGAAAGAAGTTGGTAATGAAATTGTTAGAAAATATGATGGTCTTCCTCTGGCACTTAAAGTGGTCGCAAGTGTTTTGTTTTTCAAGGAAAAGACTAAGACGGAGTGGAAAAAAGTTGCTGAATGTGATTTATGGTTTATGAAAGAGATCGATGATGAACTATCCAAAGCTTTATACTTGAGCTATGAGGATTTACCTAGTCACCTCAAAGAATGTTTTCTTAGTTGTGCTTTCTACTGTGACATATCACATCCATATGACTTAATCCGTCTGTGGGTGGCCGAAGGGTTTGTGATTGAACAATCAGGTAGTTTGATGGAAGATATATCAGAGAAGTACTGCGATGAGCTTATTGCAAGAAATCTAATGCAATTTAGGCAAATATTTCTTGAAAATAAAATATTAGATATGCATGATGTTTTACGATGTTTTGGAGAAAGAATTATGGCAGAGGAAGGGATCATCATTAGTGATATTCAACGCAATAGTACAGATACTTTGACAAAGGCTCGTCGTTTGTCCATCTCAAACCAAGATGATGTGTTATCTCTTCCCCAATTGATATTAGAACAAAAGTGTTTAAGAGCCCTACACCTCGTTAATTGCCCTCAAATCCAGCGAATAGAAGATCATGTATTTAAAAGCTTAAAGCGTCTCAGAATTTTGGATTTGCATAACACATCCATAGATAGTCTTCCAGATTCTCTTGCGAAATTGTTGCATCTTAAATACTTGGATCTTTATGGAACAAAGATTAGAATGCTTCCTGAATCCATTGGGTGTCTTGCAAACCTGCAAACTTTGGATCTGTCGCACTGTGAATTGCTGCATGACCTTCCAAAGGCCATCACAAGGTTGAGCAATTTGAGGTGCCTTCGAATTCGAAGAACTCCGCTCACTCATGTTCCAAATGGAGTTGGGAGGTTGAAAAATCTCAACCATCTTGATGGATTTTTGATCGGCCATCATGACTCCATGGGAAGGAAGGATGGAGGTTGTGACTTGGACGATTTGCAAGATTTGCGCAATCTAAGATATTTACGGATAGATAAATTGGAAAGGGCAACAACGACAGGAAACAGAAACACTTTGCTTGCAAACAAACAATTTTTAAAGAATTTGAACCTTTATTGGACAGAGAATAATAATGAAAACAATGAGGAGCAAATCATTGAGGCGGAGAGGATATGCGACCAACTCAGTCCTCCACGGACTTTACAATCTCTCGAGATCGTCAATTTCCCTGGCCGACAGTTTCCAGGGTGGATGGTGTCAACTTCTATACATGATTCTTTGGTCGACCTAACAACTTTGTGGCTTAACAATTTTCCATCATGTATGGCGCTCCCTCCATTGGGCCAACTTCCCAATCTTAAAATCCTACACATTAAAGGAGGAGAAGCAATCAGGAGTATTGGGCCTGAATTCCTTGGCTGCATAACGCCTGCATTCCCCAAACTGGAGCATCTAGAATTCAATAGAATGCTCGATTTGGAAGAGTGGGCATTGCGTGTGGCACAGAATGTTGTGGAAGCCAACCAGGATGTTCATGCAAGCAACCTCAATTTGTTTCCTAATCTGGAAAAATGTTACTTCTACGACTGCCCAGAGCTGAAAAGGAGCATCCTTCCCCCAACGAAGCTTTTGCAAATTAATGACTGCCCAAATTTGGAATATGTGGAGAAGGTTGGCATGTTGCAGAAATTGGAAGTTATTTTCCCCCCATATATACAACAACTTCCACAGTGGGTATCAAGCCTGATTAAAGTGAATTCGGATAGTTTGGAGCTATTTTACATGCGATGTGATTTACGGGTACTAGATAGTTGCAGTAAGGGGAAGCAAAATTGGCACATCATTCAACAAATTCCAGAAGTTTTTATTTATAGCATTGATCGTGAAACACGCTTATTGATCAATAAGGACTCATACAGATACGAAATAAAGGATGAGCTTGGAAGTTTCATAACCCTTGTAAGTAATTTTATCATCTATTTTCTTACCATAGCTTATTGCATACCTGTCAATATTACTGGAAAAAAAAAACTTATACAACCATTTTATTCTATGGACAGGATCAACCAAAAGAGACGGGACAGGGTGATCCAAGCTTGTCAAGCTTTCATGGCTAATTATTTCCCCCATTATGATCAAGGTTAGTAACTAATTAATGGTGGAGTTTATAATATCATCACAAATAAAATGTACTTATTTCTATATTTCTACTCGAAGGTCGCTTGTTGGAATTGGTATAATTTGGCCAAGGCAGATATTTCCACTAGATACTATTGGTGTTTGGTGTCGCTCTGTTTCTTATCTGTATATATTTTATCCTTGGATTCTGGTGTTGGCTTGCACCTCTCTGTCTTTTATTTGTCTAAAATTACTGTTTTGTGGAAAAAGATTATTTGTCTTATGTATTGAGAATAACAGCTTTGGATTGTGTATTACAGCATTGATCGTAGCACTGTAAATAACAACTTATAAGCTATTTATTGGTGTTTGCTTCCTCATAAATACTTTTTATGGTACACTGTAAGTCATAATCAATTTATTTGTTTCCTCCCGTGTATATTGTTTGAATGATATTGCAGACTGTATATTACTATTTCTTCTCTATATCTATAATTAAATATTACTATTCATTCAATTTCATTAAAATGATACAGAATTTATAATATGGAAGTTTGAATCTTATTGCTTTTGGATTCACGATGAGGCATTACAGTTTGTGAATAAAATAGATTAGTTGTTTTCAGTCATGCATTTAGTTAAGCCTTTGACAATGAGAAAATTTGTATGAATTCATTGGCACAGAGGAAAAGAGAATGGCACTACATTCCCTTCCCTTGTTTACTCACAAAAAATAGAAAATAAATTGTCATACAACTTATGAGAATTTCGATGAAAAGATTGTGAGGTTAATTTATTGAGAAAAAAAATTAAAATTATCCAATTCATTCGTTTCTCATCAACCGCTACAAGATTGCTTAGACAAACAAAAGCTCAAGTCAAAGGAACATGAACGTATGGTACACCATGACAAACATTTGAATACAGGTTGAAAATAATGTTAAGATTGTACACATGCTCAAGCCTGTAGTGTATTTGACATAATGGTAGCTTTCTTCTGATTGAAAATTGTCAGTGGATGGTTATCTTAGGAAAATGTGAAGAAAGAAAAAATGGTACAACAATAAACATTGCAAGGAAATAAGGCCGGTAATATAAATTGATAAAGAAAGATGAAATGACAATGCTTTGTTAAATATCGAAAATTCAGAGGGCAAAAAGATCTAAAATCGAAATTTAAGGGTACGATTAGAATTAACTAAGCCTTTTTGCAATAAATGCCAAACATATGACTATTCCTCTCCTCCTCTCTGCGTTCGCAAACTGCCGCCGATCCCAAATCGCGATCTCCTCTGGTCTATTGACAACAACCGCCCCACAAGCCTGCGTTTGCAATTCTGTTGTTGTCCTCAATCTTCGGATAGCACTGACTCCAGCCTTGCTGAGGTAATGACACGCAAGATGAATAAGCCCCTTTTCAGTAATCACCAAATCGGGTTTGAACTTCAACAACTGCATGCACATATTTTGTATATATTCCTCTTCCATTTTCAATAGTACTTCCTTCAACAATAAACAGTCTAATTTTAGATAGCAGTTGGCACACGTCAAGTTAAGAGAATTCGAAAGGTGCCACAAATTAGCTCCATTGTCAACCATGTTTTGACTAGCTGCTCGCATTTATGTACAACGAGAAAGAAAATCTTCAACGTAGAGCCATCTCACCTCAATTGGAACTGTTATGATGAGTTGTAAATCTACAAGAGATATGGAGTAGTAGATCTATGGAGTTGATTGGTGGATTAAAGGATAAGCCTATAACTTAAATAATCATTGAGTGCTTGCATTAATCTGGATTTGGTTGGTGTTTGCTGTTGGATTGGAGTTTTTGATTTGATTGTGTTTTTGTAGTTGGAGTTTAGTGGTTCTTGATACCTTGCCGTACGTAGGCATGACTGGAATTGCTTAGATTAACAAGAAAAAAATGAAGTTACAGCATATATGTAGCGTAGATCCTGGATTTGATGCTATCTTGAGGTAAGTGTTAGCTTAGTTCTTTGATTTGGCAATTGCATGTTTCATTTGGATTGTATACTAGTTGCCATGAGGTTTGGATGGACTGGAGGTGTTGAGAATTGAGATTAGCTTAGTCTTTTAAGTTGGAGTCGGAACTAAAATGAACCTAATCCTAAACTAGCATGAACTAATCATTCAACTAGGTGTAATCAAATGAAATGAGATGATTAGGATAATCTTTATACGACTTGGTATTTAGTTTGTATCACTTTAGTATTTTAGATTTGGATATTGGTTCTTAAGGGTAATTTGATTTTGGGAATTTATTTAGGTAATTAATATAGATAGTTAAATTGTATACCTTGATATAGGTGGTTGATTGATACGAGTTTTCCTGACACGGGGAGTCTTTCTGCATAGACTTTATTACGAGGCGGGTATTTCTTATTTGATTCTATAGCTTTGGTTACATTTAAATGCATGATTATTTTATTGTCTAAGTAGAATTATTTTCCTTAGATTTATTATACTTGTTTTCCTGCTTGATATTTTTTTCTATGCTTAGCCTTTGAGTTAAAATATAAATTTTCAATTATACAGACTCAACTCTTGATTTCTGATCTAAAGAATATCACTTGTACGTATGTACTCTAGATATCATATGACCTATCTAGGGTTTGGTTGACATTAATACACCCTACCCAATAAATTAGTTGCATGTTTATTTATTATGACTTTAATTTGATACTTGTGTTCTGATTGCTTGCATGATGGTTAACTTGATTGGGTTTGCGTACATTGGTATCATGCACCATATTGCATTGTTGCAAGCCAACAGTTATCGACTTTCTTGTGGTTAAGCCCGTCGTCAATCATATAGAGTTTTGTCCACTCAACCACTTGGGATAGTGGTAGTTGTCAGAGTACGAGCAACTATCCTGTTGTGCTTTACTCAACCACTCAGGATTAGTGGTAGTTGTTGGAGTTGTAGCCGACAGTGACACCCCTTCGTTACTTACGAGTGTTAGGTAGACCCATGGGGTAGAGGTCGCACTCCCCCTTGTTCGTGGAGTACAGATACAATCCTTCTGGGATCTTTGATACAGAGCGGTTGTGCTTCCCCTTTTATTGGGATTCGAGATTGAGGTGATTCTCTTGTGAGATTGAGGTGATTCTCCTATGAGATTAAAGTGATTCTCCCAGCATCCTGTCCGCTCCCCCTTTTCTTGGGGTTCAGGATTGAGGTGATTCTCCTGTGGAATTGAGATGATTCCCCTAGCTTCCGGTCCACTCCCCCTTTTCTTAGAGTTCAAGATTAAGGTGATTCTCCCAGGGATTAAGGTGATTCTCCCGACATCTTGTCAACTCAGCCACTTAGAGGAGATGATTATGCGAGTGTAGACAGTTGTCACAACTCTTGCCCAATTGGCCACACAAATGTGATATGTTGGTTGTTAAATTGGTGTGTAGGGGTGACACATGTCATTGCATAATTTGTATACGATGTATCTTGCATTTGTTTGAGCTATGATTGTTGCATTTGATTGATATGCATATATGGATTTGATTTGCATTTATTATTGATCTAGATCTGCTCAGTAGTATGAGCAACTTATTGATTTGTTATGGGGATTTTTAATTATGCCCCGCAAGTATGTTATGCATTTGATTATGCTCTTATTCTGGAGACTATATACTTTGTTTCTATCTGCTTGATTTCCCTTATTTATATCATGCATTTTTCTATTCACTATACCCGCAGAGTTAGAGTCTGGACTCACCACCCCTTGTTTATGTTGGGGATTGATGTGTTAGGTTTTGAGCGCAGTGGAATATTTATAATAAAGCAAAAATCTGCTCTTAAATCATGGATCTTTTCGTGGTACATTGATAGATACCATTTTATTGATTAATTTAATTGCTAAAATCCATGTTTGACCTATGATTTTATTGCTGAATTGTGAAATTGCCCTAGGTTTTAGAATTTCCTTTTATTTTGGACTTAATTGCAAATTTACATTAAATTAGATTATTTGGCCACTAAATTCTTGATTTATTTTTGTAGGCATAAAAGGTTCATGGACCTAGGGCATACTGGGTCAAACTTGAGTCGGAAGTGGAACCGGATCGAATTATCAAGCTCACGATTAATCCGGGCCGTCCGATTCAAAAGCGGCTAGATCTGAGCCATCCGGGATCATCTGAAGCAATCCGAGCTAGGGCTAGGGTTGATCAAGCATCCTGATCAAGATCTGAAGGTTTCATTCCAATCAGAGCTAAATCAACCGTTGGATCAAGCTTGGAGGGCTCTAGATCGTCCATTCAAAGATTAGATTGATCTGGACCATCCGTTGTAAATCTGGAGGATCCGAGCTACCACGAGGCAGATCCTGACCCCAGATCATCATCATCAAAGTTTGGCTCCAATCAGAGCAAGATCAGCCGTTGGATTTCCTCAAATCAATCTGGACCGTCCATGCTTAAGTATTTAATCAAAACTCATCAGCTCTTCTTCCTTGTCACGTCTCCGCCGCTACAGTAGTCTTCTTCAGCGTGTTCTTAGTTTTCAGTGGCTTTTTCTTCAATTCAAGGGGCGCAACCACCTCATTTCTTCATCAAGATCAAGATTTGGATCACTGGAGATAGCTAGGGTGGAGAATTTAGCTCAGATTTCATCCGGACATAGTTTGTTTGAGGGTTTCGGCACTCTTTGTGGTCTGGGAGCTTAAATCTCAGCTACAATCAATTTCCGACGACTTGAGCCACTTGTAGGGGTTCTCAGGTGAGCTCAGGTCTTCTCCAAATCACCATCGCAGCTCAACAACTGAGATCGAAGCTTTCGGATTGGAAATTTCCTAGTTGATGCAGTTTGAGCAGATTCGACCAACTGAGCTGTTCTCCAATCGATTTGCTGTGCTTGCGGGTTCGAGGCCGGCTCTTGCTTGACGACCAAGAAGATCTTGAGCTAGGGAAGATTGGGGTTTAGATTTTCGTAGTTAATTTCATTGTTTTATGCTGTAATTTCAATTTCTGCCACTGTTCTATTTCTGTAATTAGATTCAGCTGCTTAGTTTTCGTTTGGAATGGTTTTTGTAGTAGTTAAGTTTCAATTTGGCAAGTAAATTAGCTAATGAGTTAGTCTAGTGGACAATAGCTTCTAGTTTCAGTTTCTTTGATGTTTAATTGCGTGCGTATCAACACAATTGCTGCGTGCCACTTCTTTTCTTCAATTTCTGTTTGTTTCTGAATGTTCAGCGCGTAGTTTCTGAAATTCGAGCAAGTTTACATTATGTCTTCTCAAATCCAATCAGTTCTATTGTCTGCATTAGGTATTTGCTTCGTTTCTACATTTCTTCCTTCATGTTTTGAACTCTAATTTTAATTTCTGAATATCTGCATATGGCTTTTACGTTTCTGCATTGATTCGAATTTTTAAATTGCATTTCTCCATTAATGATTTACGTATCAGTTCACTCTTAGCTTACTCTTTCAATCTGAGTTTGAATTGTTTGCTTTTGCCTTATTTTGTCAGCTGAATTCCCTGCGTATCCTTCCATTTCTGCAATTGATGTTCCATTACTGCACTTATCAGCTTGCTATTTCTGCTAATCAATGTTGTCCCTGCCATGCAGCTGATAAATTCCGAATTTGTGCCAATTAACTGGTGATTCTTTCTCAAGTTTCTACTGAACTGTAGGTTAAGGCAACTCATTTCAGCTGGTTTGTTTGAGATTTCATATAGTCTAATGCTTCATTTTTGAATGTTTGCAGTCGAAATCTGCATTTAAGTTCATTTCTGAATTTTACTGCATTCATCTCTGATTTCCAACCTTAATGCATAATGAGCTCTTCACTATTAGCTGTGTCTTTCAAGTTGTAGTGAGTCAATTCAATTTGGAGTGGCAAATCACAGTTTTAGCACTTAGAACAGTCCTTTTTGGCACATAAATCTTTTGCTCAGGGTACAAAGTTGTTTCAACCTTTTGTTCACTTTGTATAAAGATAGGCATTCGGCATTTATAGGTTGAACTTGAACAGACCTTGTAGCTTGCATTTGAATTCAGATTTGCATCTTTGAAATTCGGTTGAGTTGCCTTGGTTGAATTTGTTTTTCCATTGGTTTAGTTGTTTACTACTATCATTTTATTTAGCTCATTAGTTTAGTTCCTCTATTTTTCATTGCGTTTTCATATCTGAATTGCAACCCAAACCCAAATTTTGATTTGAAATCCAAAATTCACAAACGACACCTAAATACAAGCGCGAATCAAACAACGTCAACTAGCCCCAAGAAAAATACGACCTGTGGCCCCTTTACTACGTTTTCATACTTTGATTGCAAAAAGGGTTTCCAGCATTTCATTTATATTTAAATCTGATGAGCCCACATTTTCGTGACAATTTAATCTAGCTCATTTGGGCTTATCAAATTTTTGGCGCCGTTGCCGGGGAAACAACTAGTTGATTTGTTTGATTTTTGCTAGTATGCTTTTGGACATTGTTAGTGATATGAGAGAAGTGTCCTAAGACAATCGCCTTATGATTGTAAACATTTATTTTAATAAATGATAATTCACTATTTGAGTATACATGTTTGTGTATTTGATTAGGATCTTAAACTCATCTACTGTGTAACGCCCCAAAATTTCCCTTTTAAGTCCTTAAAGTCCTTGAAATTAGTTAAAAATATTTTAGAAATATTCTAGATATTTTTAAGAATTTTTAGAATATTTTTATGAAATTTTCCGAGTCCGTTTAGTATTTTATTAAAAGAGATAGCCCGAAAATTCTCGAAACTAATTTTAGAAATATCTTAGAATTTATTCTAAATTTATGGATATTTTTATAGAATTTTTTCGTAAACGAAAGTGGCAAAAAGAGTTATAAACAAAAAATCGTATAGGTGGGAATCGAACCCTTCACCTACACTGTGAGAGACAATAGGCGGACCAGCTGCGCTAGTTTGATTTTGTTAAAATTGATTGAGCGAAACAATAGATAAGGTATAATTAGGTAAATTCGCCCCTATAAGTATAAATAGATAATTAAGAAGAGAAGTTTTATTTTCCTCACCCAAACCCTCACGCCGCCCCTCTCTCCTCCCTTGGGCGAAAACACCAAGCCTAGGGCTTTCCTCCGGTGGCCGGCCAAGGCTCTCCTCCGAGAGATTTTCCGATATTCGGAATCCCCACGACGAGAGGAACGCGTGAGCGCGAAGAAATCTCCGAGTTTCTCCGGAACCTCCGACGCCGTTCTTGGTTGTAAGTCCAAGATATCGAGGTAAGTACTGCTCACCTGCAGTAAGAGGCGGTTTTCCGCAAGAATTTTCCCTTAAAAGTTTAAAAGAGATATTTACTTTTAGTTTAAGATTTTGCATGCGATCTTAGTTCATTATATGCTTATATATATTTGATGGAGTATCCTATGTGAGTTTAGGGTCTAAGAAATCTATAAGAAAAGAAAAGAAAGATAAAGAAGAAGAAAAGAGAAGGCCAAGGCCTTACGAAATCCCCAAAAGTCAAGACTTAGGGATTTGGGCACACAAGGTGTTCGATAAAATGCCAAGGCATTTAAAGATAAGAAAGAAAAGAGAGAAAAGCTATTTTATTTTCTAAGGCCAGTACCCGGCGTCCAAGGGCGTCGTTAAAGAAATCCAGGTGTCCAATTCCAAGGTCTTGGCCATGGTAGACCAAGGTCTGCTCTATTAGGATTGGCGGCTCGCTACCCCAACCTTTTAGGGAACGCGCATAAGATGGTACTTACGTCTTAAGTGGATCCAAGTGAGTTATTATTTTCAAGTATATGCTTTAGCAAAGTTTTTCTAAAGTTTAAGGAAATTTTCTAAAGGTTAAAGAAAGACTTAAAGTTAAAGAATTGCTAAAGTTTCAAGTTAAGCCAAGAAAAAGTGAGTTAAGACTTATTAATGCTTGATTATGCATGTTTTGAGTTATACATGTTTTAGTGTTTCTTTTAAGCATAGAAGTATATACATGTTTTAGTGTTTCTTTTAAGCATAAAAGTATCTCATGTGATTTCACATTGTTTAAAAAGCATACCTGCACATTTCGAGTTTTTGTGAGCTAGATAGTACTTGCTAAGCTTTATACTTATTAGTTGCATTTCCTCTTACTGCAGGTAAAGGTAAAGACAAGCAATTCTGAAGGAAGGCGACGAGGCGGTGCTGAGTGACGTGTGTGTGGTGGCTGACCTTGGAGAGATCCTTGGGATGAGACAGTTTAGTTTATTTGAAATGCATGTTTAAGATTTCCAAATCCCAAGTTATTGTGTTATGGAGTTTATTAAACATTCATGCTTCGGATAGTTTTACATGCTCAATTTTGTAGAGTGAAGATTCCATGTCATTTCAATTAGTATACATACTTTTGTGAATGCACTAGATGAGCAAGGGCATAAGTAGTTTAACATGTGGATACATTGCATTTTAGACTTATTCTTGAGCTTATTATTATTCCCTTTTGGACTAGGTCCTAATTGTACTTAAAATGCTTGTAAATTCGGTAGAAAAGTAAGATTTACATTCTATGAAGTTCTAGAAATATTATTGCATGTGCCAAGATGTGGTTAGTTTCGAATTAAGTCTTATTGCTTGAAATATGCTTAGAAAAGTTGCATGCATATCCCACAGTGCTTTAGTAATGTTATAGAACCTTGTGTGATGAGTTTAAATGGTTAGAATTGCTAGTAATGTGCCATTGTATCATGCATGACTATTAAAGTTAGAATATCATTTTTTGATAGATTGAATAAAAATAAATAAATAAAGTTCCGCATTTTTAGTCGTGCATTAGAGTCAAGAAGTAGATAAGTAGCGGTCCGTCTAAGGTGGAGAAGGCTGGGCGCTACATACTGAATGTCCGCAATACAACTCACAGCATAAGAGAATTTGTGATGGGATCACAACTAGTGATTATCTCTAAATGCGCAAATGTGAAGTATTGAAAATATCCCTAGTCGATGAATTGATAAATATGGACACTATCAATTCTGTTGAGACTAGCATGGGTTATTCTCTAATCAGCTGATTCTCACTGGCTGGTGACATTGGGATGTCCGGAGATAAACATGGATGCTAGTTAAGGAAACTAGTTCATTGGAGTGACTAGCTGTAAGACTTCATATGGTAATCTATATAGATATGTCAATGAAGTTCTTACTGCGGCTTAAGTGCGATGTTCCTTTGACTTGCGGTGTTCAAGTCATCTTGGTCATGGAGACTTATACTTTAACATCTTAAGCAAGCATCTCCAAGGAGGTGTGGACCCAGGATGATTGGGAATAAGCCGAATTGCCCGAAGATGTTTGAACAACCTACAAAGGATTCACCACTCCTTGCGAGGAGATGTATACCCAGGCCTATCGTCGGATTGTTACTCAAAATCTCTGGCCAGAGTACATCATGTTAAGAGTGCAAGTCTCTTAAATACATGAGAGTAAATAGAAATCCAAAGGACGAGAAAGACACTACTTGGGCTAGGTGTGACGTAGTCAGCCTAGTGGGGACTGACACAAATAGACCGTGTCCTGAACCAAGTGGGTATAAGATGGTGAAGGGAATGAGGCACGATTCATTAGAGCTACTGAAGGGTTTCAGAATAATTTCTTCTGGGGTCAAACCGTTGATCTTTCGATTAATTGGGGATCATGATGTACTACTAGGTGCCACTCATGATCGTTCTATAATTGGTTAATTATAGACGGCCAACATAAATCGAAAGCCTATTTAGTCACATGCACTACGAGTAATCCGAGGGATTTAAAACGAGTTGAAAATTAGATTTTCCGATCAAGAGAAATAAGTCGAATCTGAGTTAATCAGAGGCGCAATGGAAGCTAAAAATGGCTAAGTCTTTTGAAGACTTTTTGGGAGAATTAAATGAGTTTAATTCGTTGGTTCGGCTCGGTTTGGGCCGGCCAAAGAGGGTGCCAACCCTCCTTGGTTGGCCGGCCACCTAAAGGGAGAAAAACCAATTAATTTTGGTTTAATTAATAAAATAGATCTAGCGCGATTTATTTTATAAATTATGGATAAATAAATTTGTGTAAAGAAATTTATATAAATAAATTTATAGAAATTTATTCTTTTTATAGAAATTAAAATGATCCATGGAATGGTTTATTTTAATTTTATAAAATCAATTATGAATTGATTTTTTCATAATAAGAAAGTTTATAAATTTCTTATAAAATTTATTCCATAATAAAAGGAGAGATTAATTAGTTTTATTATAAAGTTAGTTATAATAAAACTTGGTTTAAATGGAATAATTCATAAGAGAATTTATAGAATAAATTTCTTATGATAATTAATTAGTTTTATTATAAAGTTAGTTATAATAAAATTCATAAGAGAATTTATAGGATAAATTTCTTATGATAACTAATTAGTTTTATTATAAAGTTAGTTATAATAAAACTTGGTTTAAACGGAATAATTCATAAGAGAATTTATAGGATAAATTTCTTATGATAATTAATTAGTTTTATTATAAAGTTAGTTATAATAAAATTCATAAGAGAATTTATAGGATAAATTTCTTATGATAACTAATTAGTTTTATTATAAAGTTAGTTATAATAAAACTTGGTTTAAACGGAATAATTCATAAGAGAATTTATAGGATAAATTTCTTATGATAACTAATTCCGTTAATTCCGTTAATTCGGTTAAGAGGCGACTTGGCAAGGGAGAAGCAACTATATAAGGAACCATAGGCAAGCCTTGGATTCCTAAGATTTTGATAATCGAAATAGAGCTCTCCCTCTCTCTCTTCTCTTCTCTCCTCCTTCCCCCTCCCTTCCATTAGGGCCGGCGGCCACCCTAGCTTCATTAGGGCCGGCGCCCAACCTACACCAAGGCAAGGTGTTGCCGTGAGCTTCAAGGAGAAGAAGAAACCAACCAAGAAGAAGAAGAAGCGGATCACATCTCCCTCTCTCTCGGAATTCGATTCCGTTACTTCGTTGGTTAGTTTCCTTTTCTTCTCTTGATCTTCTTTGTTGTGCCTATAGAGAATCTAGTAGTTCTCGTCGGCACAAAACTCGTGACTTTGCGAAGTCATCCCGAAGAGAACTCGGCGTGGACGCGAATAGAGGCGGAGCTTCCAAAGGACGCTACGGTTGGATCTCGTCCCTTTCTTCGAGTTACGAAAGGTATAAAGTAAATTAGTTTACTTTTCCGCAAAGTTTTATTTTATGATTATGTCAACACACCATAAGATTGCATGCTAGATACGAAGTTAAAATAATTTAGGAAATTATTTTATGCAAATTCTTCCGCTGCACGTAAAAATTTAAAATTTTACGAACTCGTATCCTTGTCGACATGCACCCGGTCCCAACAGACATATCATTGGGTTCTATTTTATTGTGCTTTATCTTGTGTATACGGTTGCTGCCATTTTTTCTTGTTTGATTTGTGACAGGGCTGCAAGATCAAAATGTGGTCACCAGAGTTCTGTAAAGAGATAGAAGAGGCATTGGTGGAGTTTAAGTGTAGGGTTAAGGAGTTGGACTCCCAACTAACACCCAACAGTGATTCATCTACTTACTAGCAGCTGTGTCCACAATTTCAGCAATCACATTCGAATTTTCAACGACCCAATCAGTTTTTTCAGCCACATTTACAGCAATTCCAGCAACTAGAACAATTTCAGCAGCCACCACAACCATTTCAACCGCAATTCCAACAATTTCAGCCGGATTTTCAGCCAATTCAACCAATTTTCCAGCAAACTCAGATTGGGCAGCCATTATTCCAGAATTTTCAGCCCCAAATTCAGCAATTCCAGCCCAACTTTCAGCCACCTTATGAACAAGATCAATCACTTTTTCAAGGAATTCAGCAAGGGTGTCAAGGTAATTTGAATTTTCAGCAACCACCCTTCCATCAAGTTCAACCAAACCCAAATTTTCAGCATTTTAACCAAGATTTCCAGCAGCCTTTTGCAAGTTTTCAGCAGGGAAATAACCAATTTCAGCCTCAACCTCAGCCATGGCAGCAAGAATTTCAACCTATACAGAATTTTCAACAACCTCTTCAATATTCACAGCCATACGAGCCAAATTTTCAGTTTCAAAACCAGAATTTCCAGCCCACTCAACTTCAGTGTTCACCACCACAATATCAACCTCAGATCCAAGAATTCCAGGGCTACAATTATCAGCAATTTCCACCAAGTGGTGAACCAACTTTTCAGCAGTTTAATCAGCCTGTTCAACCATTTGATCAGCCCCCACAGTCTCAATTTCAACAAATGTTTCAACAAGAGCTTCAAAACCTCGAAAGGCAAATGGAACAAGTGGCTAGTGATTTGAATCAGATAAAAGCCCAAAGATCAGAACAGTTATATTCTCAAGTTCCTTTTAATTCTGAAAGCCCCGGAGTTGATTTTATATCAGTTCAAGGTGACCCTAGTGCATGGCCAAGCCCTTCTTCAAGTGATCTTAAAATTTTGGAAGAAGAAGAAGAAGAAGTAATCATCAAATATAGGGCACCTACAGCATGCATCCCTCCGGAGATTCCTATTCAAAATTCATTTCCAAATTTTTCAGCTCCAGAAGAAGAAACTGAAGCTCCACAGGACCATTCTAGACTCTTATTTTGTGATGATAGCATTATTGATGGTCCTAATTTTTCTAGTGTTGTTGTTATAGATATTACAGGAGAAGCATGCATAGGAGATGATTCCATAGGTGTAGGGGATTGCACTAAGCCCTAGGGACCACCACAGTTGACTGGTACATTAGAAGATTCAGAAGATGAATCAGAAGATGATTCCATAGTCTTCTGATGTTGTATTTGAAGAAATTCCAAAAGTCAATGGTCAACCAGAAGATGAAGTCTAATTCGAACTTAGGAGGCTAAGTTTGAATGAAAGTCCAAATGTTGTTGATGGTGATGAATCCGATGACGGTGAGCCTAGACAATCCATAGATCAGCCGGATCCTGAGGGTGAACTTGTGTCTAGTGAGCCCATTCACGAAGCACCACCAACACCAAGGCAAACTAGATTAGCCTCTAGTCATCCCCAATACCAAATTGTTTGAGACATTCATCATGGGGTTAGAACTAGATCATTCTTCCGGAATGAGGCTAATGAAGTTGCCCTAATTTCTGAAATTGAAACTAGAAAAATTGATGAAGCATTAAATAATCCCGATTGGATTATTGCAATGCAAGATGAACTAGATCAATTCGAAAGGAGTCAAGTTTGGGACTTAGTCCCTAGACCTAAGAAGACCACCATCATTGGAACCAAATGGGTCTTCAAGAACAAATTGAACCATAAGGGAGAAATCATTAGAAACAAGGCACGCTTAGTAGCCAAAGGCTACAGTCAAGTTGAAGGC
Organism: Boesenbergia rotunda; assembly: GCA_024364735.1. Taxonomy (NCBI): domain Eukaryota; kingdom Viridiplantae; phylum Streptophyta; class Magnoliopsida; order Zingiberales; family Zingiberaceae; genus Boesenbergia; species Boesenbergia rotunda. Next base: position 78,311 of record JAGFNQ010002655.1, read on the forward strand.
TTTGATTATGATGAGACCTATGTTGATGCAGTCTGGCCCTGATTGTTGTTTTGGTGTTGACACCGATTTAAGTTTAGGTGGATGATTATTTATTATGATTAAGTCCTGATCGGGGATCAGGCATGGTATGGAAAATCCTAGTCTGGAGGGCTAGGTGTTGGAAAATCCTAACCTGGAGGGGTTAGGTGTTAAAAATCCTAGTCTGGAGGGCTAGGTGCTGGAAAATCCTAACCTGGAGGGTTAGGTGTTGAAAATCCTAGCTTGGAGGGCTAGGTGTGTGAAAAGTCCTAATTCGGAAGAGGTGGGTGAAAAGTCCTAGCTTGGAGGGCTAGGTGAAAAGTCCTAACTTGGAGGGTTAGGTGCAAATTCCCATCTTGGAGAATTAGGTGAAAAAGTCCTGGCCTGGAGGGCCAGGTCCTAGCTTGGAGGGCTAGGTTTGGAAAGTCCTAATCCGGAAGAGTTGGGTGAAAAGTCCTAGCTTGGAGGGCTAGGTGAAAAGTCCTAGCTTGGAGGGCTAGGTGAAAAGTCCTAACTTAGAGGGTTAGGTGCAAATTCCCAACTTGGAGGGTTAGGTGAAAAATCCTTAGCTTGGAAGGCCAAGGTGGAAGAGAACTTAGCTTAGAGGGCTAAGTTTAAGTCCCTGGATCGGTTTGGTGATCGGTCAGGGAAGCTGGCACGCTGCCCTGTTGTGGATCGGTCTGGTGACCGATCCAGCAACGACTGATCGGTCTGGTGATCGATCAGGGAGCACACAGTGAGGTTGGGAACCTACTGTACTGCTCCTGATCGATCCAGTGACCGATCAGGGAGTGTGTGTTTCACCCACTGCTTGGCTCCTGATCAGTCTGGTGACCGATCAGGGAGCGAACAGTGAGGTTGAGTTCCCTTGCTGATCTACACCTGATCGATCAGGTGACCAATCAGGATCACTGTGCAGATCGTTCCGGAGAACGATCCAGCGTCGCAGGTTCCTCTCTATGATCGATTAGGACGGAGCCTGATCGGTCTGATCACGATCTGATCGGTCTGGTGACCGATCAGGAGGCTTCCTGATCAGTCCGGTGACCGATCAGGAGGTCTGGGCTGCGAAGCTCAAAAATCGCCCAAGAAAGGGGTGGATCGGTCGAGTGAACGATCCACAACCTGGGATCGGTCTGGTGATCGATCCAGGAGAAGTCACAAAGAAATCGCGATTTCTAATTGAGCGTTGGGGATCGATCAGGACGGAGCCTGATCGGTTTGGGCCTAGCTTGATCGGTCTGGTGACCGATCAGGGGTCGCTCTGATCAGTCCGGTGACCGATCACTTTAATTCAAATGCACTGTCAGACGCTCTGATCGCATCTGAACGTATCCGATTTGCTGCCACTTACATCTGATATTTGATTTACTGTGTGATACGCTGCTCTAACACTCTGATTAAGCTGCAGGTGACAGGGGAGGATTCAAACACTCAAGGAGAGGTCAAAGGAGGCTTTCCTTGGAGCAGGTTTGTCCGATTCTCCATTTCAGGTTGCAACGGCAGAGCTGCAGACTGGAGCCGAGACTGGGGCTTGGCTGAGGGGATCTCAGGAAGTCCAGAGAGGGCTCAGTGTTAGCTGGCGTTGGCAGTGTGGTAGCTGGAGGCTACGGAGGATGTTGTCACCTGGTGTTGTGTGGAGAATCAAAAGCGCGGAAGCTGGCTTCGGGGAAGCAGAGTTCGAATACTGTCTTCTTGCTGCGTTTTGAGTTTTCCACAACAAGCTTGCTGCGTTTTTGAAGGTTCATCATCTTGAGCAAGCTACTGATTTCGAGAAGCAATCATCCATTACTTGAGTGCTTGAAGGAGAGAACAAGGAGCTGGGAGTCCGACAGTGGGAAGACACGAAGAAGGGTTCTTGCGTGAGATCGCCACTGGGTGGAGCTCAGGGAAGCATGCTGTGTTCTTGTCCTTGCTGAGTGCTTGAGTAAGATCCTTCTTGTTGTTTCATTGAGCTTAAACATTTATCTGTGATTGAAACGCTGTGGAGAGGTTTCTCCACTGAGAAGGAGGTTGCTTTATATCCGGTGCTAACCGGGGCTTGATCTGCCGACGATCAAGGGATCGCCCACCTTAAGGGCACGCCAAGGAGTAGGGGCAAGTTATCCCCGAACCTTGTAAACCCTCCTTGTTAGCGATCTTGCTAGCTGTGATTGTTTGTTCTCGGTTTCTGTTTTGGTTTACTGCACTACTTTGTTGCTTTATTTCTTCCGCCGTGCTACTGATAAGATTAAGTGCAGAAACTTGTTACTTGCCAAAGATAAAAGTGATTGGCTATATTCACCCCCCCCCCTCTCTAGCCATCCCGTTTCCAACAAGTGGTATCAGAGCTTGGGGCTCTGTTTACGGCTTAACATCCAAGAGTTAACAACAAGATGGCGTTGAGAGAAGGCTTCTCCACCACTCGACCTCCATTCTTTGATGGCTCCGATTTTCAGTATTGGAGATCAAAGATGGAATACTATTTGAAGATGGATATCCACACTTGGTTCGCGGTGAAGGTGGGATTCACCCCTCCTAAGGATGATGAAGGCAAAGAACTCGAGTCTTCACGGTGGACTGCTGAACAAACTCGGAAGAGTGAAGCCGACACGAAGGCGATTGTCACTCTACAATGTGGCATGAACAAAGACCAACTCATTAAGGTTGGACCTTTCACAAGTGCAAAGGACTTGTGGAACAAACTCATTGAGCTTCACGAAGGCACCCGAGACTCTAGAATTGCCAAGAGGGACTTGTTCCTCAATCAACTCCAAAATCTCTCCATGAAGGAGAATGAGTCGGTAAGTGAGCTTCATAGCCGGTTCAAGGAAGTCCTCAATGGACTTCATTCAATTGATGAAAAGGTCGAGAATCGCGACCTTGTGAGGTATGTCTTGAAAGCATTTCCAAGGAATGCTTTGTGGTCATCCATGGTGGATGCCTACAAAGTATCCAAGGATTTATCTATTGTAAAGTTAGATGATTTATTTTGTGAGATGGAATTGCATGAAATGGCTAACAAAGGCCCCAAGGAGAAGGGGATTGCCTTAGTTGCAGGGGACCGAACCAACAAGAAGAAGAAGGAGAAGGAAGTCTCTTCATCTTCATCCTCTTCGAATCCGAGTCCTATTCCGAAGAAGATGGCAGTGACTCCTCTTCATCCGAAATGGCGAACTTCGTGCGAAGGATGATGTGAAGGGATCGACGTTTCAAGAGTAGAGGTAATACTAGTGAATCCAAACTTGATAAGACTAATGCCTCTTGCTTTGAGTGTGGTAGGAAAGGGCATTTCAAGAATGAATGTCCAAAGCTTAAGAAGAAGGAGGAGAAATCCAAGAGGAAAGAAGAAAAATCCAAGAAGAAGAAGAAGACTTTGAAGGCCACTTGGGATGAGTCATCCTCTAGCTCATCCGATGAAGAGAAGGAGGAGAAGAGCACAAGGCATGTGGCACTTATGGCTCTTGGAGAGGAGAGCAGTGATGAATCTTCAAGCTCCTCAAACGCGGCTTCATCATCTTCGGATGATGAAGAGGTAATTTCTCCCGAGCTTGAAAAGTGTTATAGAGCAATTGCATGTTTAACTAGTATGCTTAAAAGTCCAAAAATAAAGTTAAAGCATTGCAATTAGAAATTGATCAATTGAAGGCATCTAGAGATGATAACATTGATGATTTGCATGTTGAATTGCTAGATGATAAAATTAAATCTTTGAAACATGAGATTGTAAATATGAAATCCTCTAAGGTGGAGGAAGTAAATGATTTGCATGATAACTTGTTAGTAGAAGAGAACAAATCATTGAAGAGTGAAGTTGAGAAGCTCAAGAGTATTCTTGGGAAGTTCTCAACTAGCTCTAAGACCCTAGATATGATCCTAAATGCCCAAAGGGCAGTTTACAATAGGGCCGGTATTGGTTACCGTCCTAAGGAACCATCATTTGTGTCTCTCATGTCTAGGACTGACATGAGACAATCTAGAACACCCAAGACTCAAAAGAAAGTTATCAAGGCATGGGTGCCTAAGACATGTTTAGTTGATGCTTTAGGTCCCAAGGTTTGGGTACCTAAAACTTCTATTTTTCGAATTGTGTAGGTTATGATTGAGGGGGAGCATCTATCAACTTAGTTCGTTGATAGTGGATGCTCCAAACACATGACCGGGGATAGATCATTGTTTACCATACTTCACAAGAAAAGTAGAGGTAATGTATCATTTGGTAACAATGGTAGTCTTAAGGTCATAGGGATAGGAGACATTCAAATATCCGAATGTCTTAGAATTTCAAATGTCCTTCTAGTCAAGGGGATGAAATTTAATCTCCTAAGTGTGAGTCAATTGTGTGACACGGGTTACACAATTGACTTCCAACCAAGTCAATGTCTAGTTAGACAAAATGACACCTTGGACACAGTACTAGTAGGAGCAAGAGTAGACAATATTTATCAAGTTTCATTTAAAAGTGCTACTAATGTTTCTGCTAAGTGTTTCATGTCAAAAGAAGAAGAGTCCACCCTTTGGCACCGGAGGCTAGCACATGTGAACATGAAGAACATCCGGAAGTTGGCCAACAAGGGATTAGTCCGTGGCTTACCAAGCATCAAGTATGAGAAAGATAAACATTGTGATGCATGTCAAATAGGTAAGCAAATAAAATCTGCACATAAAGGTAAAAGTGCTGTAAGTACTTCCAATGCATTAGATTTACTTCATATGGATCTATTTGATTGTAGTACCATCTTATCATTGAATGGATGTAGATATTGCTTTGTTATCATTGATGATTTCATTAGATATACATAGACTTACTTTTTAAAATATAAGGACCAAACCTTAGATATTTTCACTTCTTTTTGTAGAAGAGTTGAGAATGAAAAATCATCAACCATTAAGACAATTAGAAGTGATCATGGAGGTGAATTTCAAAACCAAAGGTTTTTAGAATTCTGTCAAGATAGAGGTTATAGACATGAGTTCTCTACTCCTAGAACACCACAACAAAATGGTGTTGTAGAGAGGAAGAACCGTGTACTTCAAGAGGCCGCACGAAGCATGCTTAATGAGTACTCACTCCCGAGTTACTTATGGGCCGAAGCTGTAAATACAGCTTGCTATGTGCAAAACAGAGTCCTCATTCATAGGTTTCTAGGAAAGACTCCCCATGAACTTTGGTTTGGGAAACCACCTACGGTTAAACACCTTAGGGTGTTTGGTTGTAAGGTGTTCATTCTAAACACCAAGGACCACCTTGGAAAGTTCACGGCAAAGGCTGATGAAGGGATACTAGTCGGGTACTCCCTCGTTAGCAAAGCCTATCGAGTCTACAACAAGAAGTCTAGATTAGTTGAAGAGTCTTCTGATGTGGTCTTTGAAGAAGTTCCAAAATCAAGTGACCAATCAGAAAATATAGAAGGAGTTCAGCTCGAACTTAGGAGACTAAGTTTGAATGGAGCTCCGAGTGTTGTTGATGGTGATGAGTCGGATGACGGTGAACCTAGACAACCTGTTAATCAGCCGGATCCTGAGGCTGAACTTGTGTCTGGTGAACCCGTTCAAGAAGCACCACCAACTCCTAGGCAAACTAGATTAGCCTCTAGTCATCCCCAAGACCAAATTATTGGAGACATCCATCAGGGGGTTAGGACTAGATCATTCTTCCAGAATGAGGCTAATGAAGTTGCCCTAATTTCCGAAATTGAACCTAGGAAAATTGATGAAGCATTAAATGATCCCGAGGATCATTGCAATGCAAGATGAACTAGGTCAATTTGAGAGAAGTCAAGTTTGGGACTTAGTCCCTAGACCCAAGAAGACCACCATTATTGGAACCAAATGGGTCTTCAAGAACAAATTGAACCATAAGGGAGAAATCATTAGAAACAAGGCACGCTTGGTAGCCAAGGGCTACAGTCAAGTTGTAGGCCTTGATTATGATGAGACCTATGCTCCTATGGTACGATTAGAGTTCATCCGATTAATGCTAGCATTTGCAGCACATCGTGGTTTCAAATTATATCAAATGGACGTCAAATCGGCCTTTCTAAATGGTCTAATTAGGGAAGAGGTCTATGTCAAACAACCTCCAGGGTTTGAGAGTACCGAATTTCCAAACCACGTGTTCAAGCTCAAAAAGGCACTTTATGGTCTTAAACAAGCACCCCGAGCTTGGTATGAGCGGTTGTCGACATTCCTAATTGAGAAGGGTTTTGTTAGAGGCCAAATAGACCCTACACTATTTCTACGAAGAGATGGTGACAATATTTTTGTAGTCCAAGTATATGTCGATGGCATAATTTGTGGCTCAAATAATAAGGACTATTTAAATGAGTTCATTGGACACATGGAGAGTGAGTTTGAAATGAGTCTTGTGGGAGAGTTGACTTTCTTCCTTGGACTTGAAATCAAGTAAACTCGCGATGGTATCCATGTGCACCAATCAAAGTATACACAAGAAATGCTTCGAAAATTCAATATGAGTGATTCAAAAGAGGTAACCACTCCCATGGCGACAAACACAAGATTAGACAATGATGAGAGTGGTAAACCCGTTGATTTAACTCAATATCGAAGTATGATAGGTAGTTTGCTATACCTTACAGCTAGTCGACCTGATATACTATTTGCTGTGGGTATGTGCGCTAGGTATCAAGTTTGTGCCAAGGAATCTCACCTAATCGCTGTTAAGCGAATTTTGAGATATCTCAAAGGCACTATTGGAGTTGGTCTATGGTACCCCCGTACCGAATCATTTGATTTAATTGGCTATACGGATTCCGACTACGCTGGATGTAAGTTGGACCGGAAGAGCACAAGTGGGGGTTGCCAATTCTTAGGTTCGTCCTTAATGAGTTGGTTAAGTCGGAAGCAACATTGTGTTGCTCTCTCCACGATCGAGGTAGAATATATCGCCATGGGAGAGAGTGTATCACAATTGTTGTGGATGATTCATACTTTAGAGGACTATGGATTGAGTTACACGGGTGTGCAAGTGTTATGTGATAACATTAGCACAATCAATCTAACCAAAAATCCAGTCCATCATTCTAGGACAAAGCATATTGAAGTACGTCACCACTTCATTAGGGATCATGTAGCTAGGGGAGATATTGTACTCTCACATATAGAGTCCAAGTCAAACCTAGCTGACATTTTCACTAAACCACTCCCCGAAAATGAGTTTAGTTTCTTAAGAAGGGAGTTGGGAATGTGTCGTGCTTCATAGGGTTGAATTGCATTAAAACCCTTCATGATTATTTCGAAATTGTTGGGAAACAATTGGGTAACTTTGGAAACATCTCACACAAACTATAAGGTTTACCAAAACGTTTTTGTTTGCTAGAAATGGGGTGAGATGTTAGGATCAACTCAATTTCTCAAAATGTCATTGCATCCCTTGAGAAATTAAGTTGACGAGATAATAATCACTTCGGTGACCAAGTATGGGGAAAACCAATGCATAACATATGTGTATTTGGCTCCATGATCATACTTGGACATTCCAATCAAGGAAACTTGATTGGAACATTGGATTTGATACAAACTTAGTTGAAATTGCTTGATTGATTGTTGATTGAGTTTGACTCCATTTAGATGGATCAAAGTGATTGTTGAACCTATAA